>SMMG02000040.1:185549-371025 GCA_005393395.2 Gossypium australe
AGATGAGCAAGTGGTAAAGGGGATATGACGCCATGTAGGTTTGCTTGAGGGAAGAGGTTCGAATCTCATATGTAGCATTTTAAAGAGTATATTTTTTGTGCTAGGAAGAGTTTGATTTGGTCAAAAGAATACAAATGGTGGAGTAGGTGAATGAGTGAATTGTGGAAAAAAAAAGAAATGGGAGAAAAAGGAATGATGGGGAGTGATTTATGGAAAAAGAAAAAAAATTATAATACAAATGGTGGAGTAGGTGAATGAGTGAATTTTGAAGAGGGGGTGTTTAGGAATTTTTTTTCATTTGGTCACTTTTTCTTTACCTAATATTTTGTTTCTTTTGGTTACATTTCCTCCTTGCTGGAAATTTCCTCTTCTTCTATAGTGTTCCTTCTACTCATCTTTTCTCTCTTTCATCCAATTCTAGCTAGTACAACTTGAGCCTTGTGTTGCAAATCTCTTCTTGGCCGAAACCCCTACTTCTTTTTCCCTTCTAATCTTCAAGTGGTTGATTCCATTCTTCTCATCTTTCGGTTTCCATTGCGGTGTGTCCCAAAACCGAATAGTGGTTCTTACGTTTTGTTGTTGTTCCGATTCTTTTGATAATCAAAGGGCAGAATCGTTAACATCAGTCGCAGTAAAGGAGCGTGTGGTGGTAGTCAGAAGGCGGGGTTGAATATCGGGACTCCGTAGAGGGAAATCACGTAGTGGTAAGTGATTCAAGTGTAAGTATTACGTGGGGTATGAAATCTTTTGGAAATCCGAGGCTAACTTTTGGTTGGTATTGTTCTAGGGTCAACGAAGAGTGGTTCTTTAGGAAATCCAAATCAGGTGTGTAATCCCTTACTTTCCGAATACATGTTTGAAATGGGGTGTGTAATCTCATACCTCTCTAAATGTTTGCATGAAATGTTCTGTGAATCGGTCGAAAGACTGAAAAGCCGCAAACCAGCATCTATGGCCACTCGGGCGTACGTATGTTCGAAGTGGTAACCATATTTTGTAACAAAACAGTTTTGGTTAACAGCAGTGACGTGATTTTGAAAAATCACCAAAAATAGTACGAATTGAATTAGAAAGTGAAGGAGATATGGATTGAAAGATAATTGAGTCTATTTTCTTATAAAGGAAACGGAGTAAGCAAAGGATTAGTATATTTTGAGATTTTTAGAGTTTTGTGAGACTGGTTCAGAGTGATTTCGAGATCCCCTGTTCTGACTTTACAAAATCACTATAAATTGTAGAAAAATAATTACGGAACATGGTTTATATTATTAGAATCCTTAGTGAGTCTATTTTTATTTGGATCAAACAAAACCAGTATTTGAGTTCTGTACAATAAGATATCTGAGATTTTGTGAAGAGAGGGCAGAACTGTCAAACAGTGAAACAAGGGATATTTTGAAGAATAAACTGTACTAATTGGCTAAGCCAAAAATTCTGGAAAAATTACAGTAAGACGTTATATGAGTCTAGTTTCAAGGAAAATTTACGGATATAAGTTTCGAGTTTCCTAACTCAAGTTGTAGTCAATTTAGTCAGTACGACGCAGATGGACAGTTTTGATTTTTATGTCCCAAATTAGTAATTAAGCCTAGGTTGCAGAAATTACCATCATACCATTAGAGGGTAAACTACCGAATTACCCTTAGTGGGTACGATTACCGATTTATAAAAATGCCCTTACGGGCTGAATTACGAAAATGCCCCTAATGGGCTGAATTACAAAATTCCCTATGAACCGAATTACGAAAATACCCTTAATGGGCCAACTTGATAATTTGCTATATGGGCCAACTTGATAAATTGCTATATGGGCCAATTTGATAATTTGCTATATGGGCAAATTTGAAAAACTGCTAGGTCGATATATGGGCCAAAACTGCTAGATCGATATATATGGGCCAAAATTGCTAGATCGTTAAATGGGCTAAATTGCTATTTTGACTAACGGGCCAAATTGATAACTTGTAATATGGGCTTTTTGTTGAAATTTACCTTATGAATATATTGTTATGCATTATATATATATACATGACTGCATGGGTTGGGATAATTGACGAAGAGAAGAAAGGCCTGTTGCCAAAATCTAGTTCGGTGGCTCTGCCACAAATATTTTAAATGGCTTAATGCCTCTAGTTCGGTGACTTTGTCACAATCTAGTTCGGTGGATCTGCCACAAATATTTTAAATGGCTTAATGCCTCTAGTTCGGTGACTTTGTCACAATCTAGTTCAGTGGCTCTGCCATAAATATTATAATTGGCTTAATGCCTGCTATTGGTGTGTTGGCGGGGTGGGTTGACTTGATCCCCACAGGTGTGTTGGTTGGTACGGGTGGTGTGTAGCGGATGGAACCTAGGTTTGGTTGGGAATTGCATATCACATGCATTTTTTTATATATATATATTTGATTTATATGTATTGTACAATTGTAAATGGGCTCAAGCCCAACTAATTGCTTAAATGGTTTTGGCCCAGTGAACACGGTAAGTGGGTTACACATTGAGTTCTAAGTAACTCACCCCGTTTTCCTTACCCTTCTCAGGTAATAATAATTGATGGAGGCTTGGGCCAGGGATGACTTCGTGTGGAGGCCATACTAAGAATGATGAGTTACAAAAACTTTGAACTTCTTTTAAGTATTTAAGTACTATTTCAATTGCGATGTAATAAGGCCTCTGGTATTATTTTTAGGGATTTTTATTTGTGGATGGTTTTTAATATGTTTTAATTACTCAAATGGGGTTGTTTAATTTTTATAAATGTTTTCTTAAACTTGTGTATAAAAAGGGGGTTTTTCTTAAATATCACTCACTCGTAAAATTTTGTGAAAACTCTCTTATAAATTCATTTCAACCAATTATTGAGATTTTTAACCAATTATCTCTCTGTAAATCAAATTGTAAACTCTTATGTTTTAAAATCATGGTTTTCAAATAAATCTCGATTTTTGATAAACTCCACCTTTAAAATCGTTTTCAAGAATTGTTTTTATTAAAGCATTGATGACTGGACTTAACGCATTGTGTGGCATGCCAAGTCTGGTCTTAACGCATAGGCCGGGTTTGGGGTGCTACATCCTTTTTGAGTTTTTCATATAACTCATCTAGTTTTTTAGACAAATTAGGGAAGAAATTTCTGCCATAATTAACAATTCCTAGAAATTGTTGAAGTTGTTTCTTATCAACAATTTTTTCTGGGAATTCTTTTATTTTAACAATAATATGATCTTGGAGTTTAAGACCATCAGATGATAATATTAATCCTAAGAATTCTATTTCGGTTTTTTCCAATTCTATTTTCTTAGGGCTTAATATTATTCCATGTTTGATAATTCTCTAGCTATAATATTTAGATGTTTTCTATGATTTTCCAGTGTTTCTGAAAAAATTAGAATATCATCTATATATACTACACAAAATTTTTTATATTTTTTGAATATAGAGTCCATCCATCTTTGGAAGACTTGAGGTGCATTACAAAGTCCAAATGGCATTACTCTCCATTGGTAATGACCATTAGGTGCACTGAAGGCTGTTAATGGTCTAGATTCTTCTGTTAACATGATTTGCCAGAAGCCAGACTTACAGTCAAATTTACTAAAATATTTTGCTTGTTTAGCTTGATTTATTAAGACTTCCTTTCTTGGAATAAAATATCCATCAAAAATAGTATTTTGATTTAATCTTTTATAATTTATAACCATCCTAGCTTTTCCTCTCTTTATCTCTGCATGGTTTCTTACCATGAAGGCAGGACTAGAATGTGGACTAGTAGTTTCTTCTATTAATCCTTTATCCAATAATTCCTTTATTTGTATATCAAATTCATCTATATCTTGTTTAGTATAGATCATAGGTTTTACTCTAATAATTTTATTGGGGTTTTCCAATTTTATGGTACAATATCTAGGACTATTTTTCCATAATTTAATGGTTCTTCACTAAAATTATTTTCTAATATCTTAAACAACCAATGATTAGTATCTAGTTGTTTTATTTGTTCATTCTTAGGAGGTGTAAAGTCCTGATCACATATATATTTATGATTTTCTACCAAAGGTACTTCTACCGAAGTATTTTCAGTAGTTAGTACTACAAAATTTTTATCAATAGAAAATGGTAGATGTTGATATATAAAATTGTTACCTAACAATATATCTCCATGCATTTCATGAAAACATAATAATTTAGGAATTACAAATCTTACATTGTTTATGTAGATTGGTATTTTTAGCTTTAAAAGGATTAAAGTTTCAATACCATTGACACCAACAGCTCTAATAGGATTTTTCATAAGTTCCCATTTTTCTGATGGAATAGCATTTTCTCTACAGCTACTGGTTGTAGCTCCAGTATCTAATAAAGCATTTAAAGAATATGTTTTATATTCTCTAAATTGAAATATAATTTCTATGTAAGTATAATATTTTCTTGATTGAAAATGTGAAAAGGTAATAATATCCTTTTTTCCCATTTTTATTTGTTGAATTATTGGTTTTTCTAAATGAACTGGTTTTAGTTCAATTAGATATTTATTTTCCCAATATTTCTTTGGTTTGAATTTACCATAAGGATCCTGTTTATCAATTTCCTTAGGCTTAGATATTTTATAATCATATGGATCTAGGGGTTCAGTATCCATGGGTTCGGGTATTTCTATATTTTCTTCTGTTGAAGTTTCTTCTTCATCAGATTTATGGCTTGTAACATTAATATCTATATCCATATTATTAGAATTACTACTTTCTGTAGTTTCTAAAATATAATTATCATTTCATTATTATTATTATTAACATTACTATCATTATCATATTCTAACATATAATGATACTTATATTTTTCAAACAGATCTTTATGTTCTTCATAAAGTTCTTCTATTAACTTTAGATATTCAACTCTTTCAAGATTATCTTCCGTTTTAGAAAATTGGTTTTTCCAATGTTCTATCAAAGTTTTATAAGAGTCAAAATCATATTTTTCTTGTTTTTTATCCTTTTCTCTTTTTTCTTTTGTTTTTTGTTTATTATTATTATTATTAGTTGAAGATTCATCCGAAGACTCATCCTCATCTGACAATGTAACACCCCAAACCCGGACAAGACACCACGTCCGAATCTGGTATGCTACGGAAAAAAAATGTTTCTAAGAGGTTCAGATTTTTCGTTTAAAAGTTGGATGAAAACATGGTGTACTAGAAACAAATTTGGGTAGTCTTATTTGAAAAAAACAGTTGATGTATTTGAAACCCGGAGATTTTGAAAACTTAGCCAGAATGTATAGTTAAAACGAGTTTAAACCATTTAAATCCTCAGTAGTTTCTTAGTGATACATAAAACACTTTTAAACTTAGGTGAATTACAAGTTAGAATTGGAAACCAGTTGAATTTGTTTATCAAAAAGACTTAGTGTGATACCCGATGGTATAGTTTCAAAACACATTGCGTTATAGTTTGAAAACATTATCCTTCCAAATTTTAGTAAAAATTTATTCCGAGTTATTTTGTTAAGGCATATCAAAATCAACTTAAAACATAGACAGCATAAAACATAACTTAAAAGGCCTTTTACAATCCGAAATAAAACCCAATTTAAAGTAATAAGCTAAAGTACCAAAAATTATAGAGTCTGAGTAAAAACTTTATTCAGCATGGCATGTGCACCCCGAGTCCTTCCCGGCTCCGTGTCCGCGTCTACGAGTCACCTGAAATGTCAAAGGAGAGGGTGAGTCGAGTGACTCAGTGTGTAAATCCCGCTCCCGATGAATCAACATACAGACACACATCATACATAGCAACATAATTAATGCAACCCGATCCTAACCATCCATATCACCTTTTCTACCCCGTGTGGTACCAAACCACTGGTGGTGCCAAACCACTGGTGACATATAGTCACAATGTGTTACCAAAACACTGGTGTCCCAAAGACACAATATCCGTCATTGTGGTACCTAACCACTGGTGTCCCAAAGACACAATTGTGCTACCAAAGCACTGGTGACCGAAGTCACAAATCCAATGATGATGGGGCCAACCCATCGTGTGATACCAAATCACTAGCAGACGATCCCATATCTCAAGTGGGGCCAACCCACGGTGGTCAAACCACAGGGACAAGTCGCAATGAGGTGCCAAACCTCTGGTGTCCCAAAGACACAATGTGCTACCAAAGCACTGGTGACCGTAGTCACAAATCTGGTGATGGGGCCAACCCATCGTGTGTTACCAAAACACTGGCGTCAATCCCGTATAATCATCTGTGGGGCCAACCCACTGTGGTACTGAGCCACTGGGACGAGACGCTGAGGTACCAAACCTCTGGAGGTGCCAAACCTCTGGTGACCCAAAGTCACAAAGTGTGCTACCAAAGCACTGGTGCTCGTCAGCACAATATACCACTGCTCCCTCCTCTCGTATCACCCATACATATCATACTCATGGAATTATGCATCTCATACAATCCATGCATATCATGCCAACATATCAAGCATTACAACTCATAACATGCATAACATAATTCATGATATCATGTATTATCATCAATATTCGTCATAGAACAGACTTACCCGAATCGTGCACATACCCCTTTTTGGGTATCTTCTCACTATTTCAATCTTATTAAACAATCAAGTTTATTAACAACGTTACTAAGTAGAGGGTGTGTTAGTTACACACCTGATAATACGAGTCTAAAAATCCCAACCAAAGCGATCTAAGTCCCTCAAGTACTGACTCCTACAATCGGCCAAACATATGGGTTAGACATTTACAACATTCGGCCAACAACCAACAAAACCAAAAGAGTCATTTCAAGCCCCCACCTTCACTTCTTAACTTGGTTTCCAACCAACCCCGAATCACAATGGTCCTTCAAAGCCAATCGGCCACCACCTTGAAAAGAATACAGTTAATCCTTTATCAAGCACGGCCTAATCGAAACCAGATGATTAAACTAACAACAACCAATCACTTACCCCTTACCAACAATTGACAAAAGGAAACGGCTCCTCCTGCTTGCTTCCACAATCCACTGATCCTATAACGAAGAAATTAGAATACATCCAAAATGACCATATTCGGCCCTTAAATGAACCAAAACACAACCAATAAAGAACCAAAAGAGGGAGATATGGCCATTCGGCCTTGCACTTACCAACACCCAACACCAAAATTCGGCCAACCCAACACCAGGGAAGAGAGGAGATTCGGCCAAGGCTTCAAAAGAAAAGGATTCGGTCTTTAGGTGTTCAACACCCTTGGGTTCGGCTTAGTGAGGAAAGAATAAGAACAAAGGTGAGAAGAGATAGAGAAACGGCACTAGTATTTGGGAAAGAGGGAAAATAAAAGATGAATCCAAAAGAAATAAGAGAAACGGTGGAGGTGTTTGTAAGATGAGAGTTTCGGCTATCTAGGCTCAATCAAGAAAAAAAAATATGAGAAGAAGAGACTTTTTACTTTCGGCTCAACAATTTGAAATAGAAAGAAGGTTGAAAGAATAGAATTTCGGCTATGGTATAACTTGCTTACACTTTCGGTTTCAAGGGAGAAAGGGTGAAGAACCTTTGTTGAAGAAAATCGGCTTTCAAAAACTAGAAAAGAGCTTTCTCTCTTTTACCAAAGGTGACCGAAAACAATCAAAAGAGTGCCAAAATGCCAAAATGCATTTCGGCTACCTACTCACCCCACTATGCCGTCCATTCCCCCAACACACACCCCCAACAAATCGGTCAAAAATCCCCCCATTCACTCCACTCCACACATTTCAAATGTGTGGACCAAGTCACACTCCACTATTTACTCTCCTCCATCCTTTTGATTGTGAAGACTTGGTCCAAGCTAGAGTTTCACTAGCCTTCTACCACTCCTCCATGCCGTCCCAAAAAGAAGTCAAAAGGAGAACTCTGTAGCTCGAACACTGGACCTCCCTCTCCTGAAGATGACGCCACATCAAGCTCCCCCATGTGGCGCATGCTTTGCCACTAAGCTAGCTCCTTACTTGTGCAACAAAACCTCAATTAAAATTCTTAAACCCCAGCTTCCTCAGCTCCCTTCCTATAAAGCCTAAAAACCAAAAATTCTCCCATTCACTCAGGCACACACCTAGGCTATAATTAAGTCCCGAAAACATAGAAATAGCAACATAGCATACTAACAACATGCAGAACATGCAACAACGAAACAGCCCCCTAACTCGGGATATTACAGTTCTACCCCCCTTAAAATAATTTCGGCCTCGAAATTACCTGGTCAAAAGAGTTGCGGGTATTGCTGTCTCATCATATCCTCGGGTTCCCACGTGGCTTCTTCCACGCCATGATTCCGCCAAAGTACCTTAACCAAAGGCACAGACTTTCTACGCAGAACCTTCACATCTCGATCAAGAATCTGTACAGGCTCTTCTTCCATAGTCAAGTCTGGATTTACCTCGATCTCTTCCACTGCTACCACATGCGACGGATCTGAACGGTAACGTCGAAGCATCGATACATGGAAAACGTCGTGAATTTGACTAAGCTCTGCTGGCAATTCAAGCTGATACGCTACTGGTCCAACTCGTCTCAAAACCTTATACGGCCCAATGAACCTCGGACTTAGCTTGCCTTTCTTCCCGAACCTCAGAACCTTCTTCCAAGGCGAGACCTTCAGAAAAACTCGATCCCCAACAGCAAACTCTATATCTCTTCGCTTAAGATCGGCATAAGACTTTTGCCGGTCCGAAGCTTCCTTTAATCGAGTCTGAATCACTTTAACCTTGTCCTCAGTCTCAGCTACCAACTCCGGTCCCAACAACTGGCGTTCACCTAACTCCGTCCAACACGTAGGTGAGCGACACTTCCTACCATACAACGCCTCATACGGAGCCATCTTGATGCTCGCTTGGTAACTGTTGTTGTAGGCAAACTCAGCTAATGGTAGAAACTCCTCCCAACTACCTCTGAAATCCAAGACACAACCTCTCAGCATGTCTTCCAAGATCTGAATAACCCTTTCTGATTGCCCGTCAGACTGCGGGTGAAAAGCCGTGCTGAAATCCAAACGAGTACCCAGAGCCTGATGCAATGCTTTCCAGAACCTTGAAGTAAACCTGGGATCCCTATCCGAGATTATCGAAACTGGCACACCATGCAACCTCACTATCTCTGACACATACAGCTTCGCTAGCTTCTGAAGTGAGTAGTCAACCCTCACCGGAATAAAGTGAGCTGATTTGGTCAGACGATCCACCACTACCCAAACTGAATCCTTCTTGCTTGGCGTAAGCGGTAACCCACTGACAAAATCCATGGTTATCCTTTCCCACTTCCACTGCGGAATCTTCACAGGCTGAAGCAAACCCGGCGGCAACTGATGTTCAGCCTTGACCTGCTGACAAGTCAGACACTTCCCAACAACTCTGTCACCTCTTTCTTCAAGCCAGGCCACCAAAACTGCTCTCTAAGATCCTTATACATTTTGCTACCTCCAGGATGCATAGCATGAGGACTGCTATGTGCGTCCTGAAGAATCTTCTGCCTCAGCTCAACATCTTTAGGCATACAAGCCTTACCTTGAAAACACAAAACCTCATCACTAGACAAGCTGTAACCCTCCAAACCACCATCCTGCACCTGCAACCTTCGTGCACTCAGAACCTCATCCAACAACTGTTTCTCTCTGATCTGCTCAACCCAGGTAGGCTTAACCTGCAGCTCTGCCAAAATACTCCCGTCGTCATACAAGCTCAAATGGGCAAACAATGCTCTTAAGTCCGAAACAACCTTACGGCTCAACGCGTCTGCTACCACGTTAGCCTTGCCCGGATGATACTCAATAGAACAGTCGTAATCTTTCAGCAACTCAACCCATCTGCGCTGCCTCAAATTCAAATCCTTCTGAGTCAGGAGATACTTCAGACTCTTGTGATCTGTGTAGACTATCGATCTCTCTCCATATAAGTAATGCCTCCAAATCTTTAAGGCAAAAACTACAGCCGCTAGCTCCAAATCGTGCGTCGGATAGTTAACCTCATGTGGCCTCAGCTGCCTAGAAGCGTAAGCCACAACCTTACCTTCCTGCATCAACACACAACCCAGACCCGTATGTGATGCATCGCAGTAGACTGTGTATTCCTTACCAGCCTCAGGTTGAATTAAAACCGGAGCTTCAGTCAAGATCTTCTTTAACTTGTCAAAGCTTTCCTGTTGTTTCTCAGTCCAAACAAACGGAACCTCTTTCCTTAACAACTTAGTCATCGGCGCTGCTATCAACGAGAAACCCTCAACAAACCTTCGGTAGTATCCGGCCAAACCCAGAAAACTACGATTCTCCGCCACTGACCTAGGCGGCTTCCAATCCAAAACTGCCTCAATCTTACGAGGATCTACCCGAATCCCTTCAGCCGACACTACATGACCTAAGAACATCACTTCTCTAAGCCAGAACTCGCACTTACTGAACTTAGCATAAAGTTGCTTTTCCCTCAGAATCTGTAGCACCACCCTCAAATGCTTATCATGCTCTTCCTCTGTCCTTGAGTATACTAAGATGTCGTCTATGAAAACCACGACGAACTGATCCAGATACTGCTGAAACACCCTGTTCATCATATCCATAAACGCTTCCGGTGCGTTAGTCAACCCGAATGGCATTACCAGGAATTCGTAGTGCCCATACCGAGTCCGAAACGCTGTTTTATGGATATCAGCCTCCTTAACCTTCAACTGATGGTACCCAGACCTCAGATCAATCTTAGAGAATACCGCAGCACCCTTCAGCTGATCAAACAAGTCATCTATCCGTGGCAACGGATACTTGTTTTTAATCGTCAGCTTGTTCAACTGGCGGTAGTCTATACACATCCGCATCGTACCATCTTTCTTCTTAACAAAGAGTACCGGCGCACCCCACGGCGAAACACTTGGCCTGATAAAACCTCGATCCAATAACTCCTGGATCTGAGCCTTAAGCTCCACCAATTCCTTTGGTGCCATTCTATACGGAGCAATAGACACTGGCGCAGTCCCGGGTAACAGATCAATCCCGAACTCTACCTCTCGATCTGGCGGCAAACCCGGAAGCTCTTCAGGAAACACATCAGCAAATTCCTTAACAGTACGAACCTTCTCAACAGCAGACTCTTTAGCTTCCAAGGCATACACATGAACCACATACGCTTCGCAGCCCTTCCTGACCATCTTCTCCGCTTTCAGAGCAGATACCACATTTGATAAGTAATCCCTCCTATTACCTATCATAGCCACCTCATCACCATCAACCGTCTTAAGAACCATGCGCTTGGCCGCGCAATCCAACCTCGCCTGATACTTAACCAGCCAATCCATCCCAAGAATCAGATCGAACTCCCCAAACGGCAGTTCCATCAGATCAGCAGCAAACACTACCCCTTGGAGTTCTAGAGGTACATCTCTAAACAGTTTATCTACTACTACAGAGTGACCTAGAGGACTAATCACAGTCATCTGCCTAGAAGATATCTCAGAGTCTAAGTCCATTGTCTCTACTATACTACTGGCAACATAAGAGTGCGTCGAACCCACATCAATTAAAGCAGTATAAGGAGTACCAAAAATCAAGAACGTACCGGTTATGACGTCCGGTGCGTCGCCCTCCTCTCGGCGCCTCGCAGCATATACCAATCCAGGCTGTCTAGCATCAGAACTACCTGCACCTCTGCCCGGTGCTCCACGACCCCGACCAGATCCATAACCACCTCTGCCATTACCACGGCCCCTCTGCGGTGGCGGTCCATTACCTCTGAACTGATTACGGCCCTGACTCTCAGACTGAATCCTGGCCATCCTACGCGGACAGTCCCTAATGCGATGCTCCAGAGACCCACACTCGAAGCAACCTTTACCTCCAGTCCAGCAACCACCCCAATGAGATTTCCCACACTGACTGCACTGCGGCGGTCCCTGCCTAGCAGCAACAAACCTAGCAGACTGATTCTGCCCACTCGGTCTAGCCCTCTTCTGCGGATTACCCGACGAACCAGAAGACCCAAAGCTCCTCTTAAGCCTACTTCTGTCCATATTCTGCCTCACTGACTCCTTAACACCCTCGGCTACCTTAGCCTTCTCAACTAAGACAGCAAACTCGCCCTTCTGCTGAGGAGCAATCAGCAGCCTCAACTCGTCTCGCAGACCATCCTCGAAACGAACACACCTCTCATGCTCAGTGGCTACAATACCCCTAGCATACCTACTCAGCTTCAGGAACTCAGCCTCGTACTCAGCAACAGATTTACTCCCCTGAACAAGCCTCAGAAATGCCTTTCTCTGGGAGTCGATGTAACTAGCCCCGATGTACTTCTTTTGATAAGCAGCCCTGAAATAGTCCCATGTCAAATCCTCTGCTGCCACACTGTCCCGTACCGTGAGCCACCACTGATATGACTCATCCCGGAGAAGTGACACGATCCCCTTCAGCTTCTCTTCAGCCGTCAAGTCCAGATCATCCATGATCCGTTCAGTTGCCTCCAGCCAATATTCAGCAATGCTAGGAGCAACACCCGAAACACCTCGGAAGAATTCGGCCCCGTTAGCCCGGAGTCGCTCAGGAACAGATTTTCTAACTCCTGCACCACCACTTGCCCCGGCTACCCTTTCCAACACTCGCAGCATCGCCTGTGACACTGCGTCATCCCCAGTCTGATCTTGGAACTCACCACCTCCAGCTGGTGGCGGAACCGGTATCTCATTTTCTGAACCCTGCCCAGATCCTACGGGCTCAGAAACCGTCATTCTACCCCTACCTCTACCACGAGTATTACGACCACGTCCGCCTCGAGTGCTCATGACTAATCTTTCTACGTATCTGATTAAAGAATTTTATGCATCAGTGTTTATTCCACTTTTTAAAAAAAAAGCAAGTCTTATGAATATTTAAAGAGGATTTGTTCTCGCAAGTTCACAGAATCCTATTAGTTTCAATCTCTAAAGTAGCATACTATTGCTATTCATCAAATCATACCACATCCAATCAATTCACAAAGAATAGTCCGGGGTACTTACCTGGGCGAACTGGTGCCGGAGACTCGGTGCCATGCCTTTCAAACCATATATTTAAAAACAACCACTTAAAACAGACTTTGAAAACATTTTTGGGCCTCGGGCCCACAGCCGAGCCTTTGAACTTGGCTCTGATACCACAAATGTAACACCCCAAACCCGGACAAGACACCACGTCCGAATCTGGTATGCTACGGAAAAAAAATGTTTCTAAGAGGTTCAGATTTTTCGTTTAAAAGTTGGATGAAAACATGGTGTACTAGAAACAAATTTGGGTAGTCTTATTTGAAAAAAACAGTTGATGTATTTGAAACCCGGAGATTTTGAAAACTTAGCCAGAATGTATAGTTAAAACGAGTTTAAACCATTTAAATCCTCAGTAGTTTCTTAGTGATACATAAAACACTTTTAAACTTAGGTGAATTACAAGTTAGAATTGGAGACCAGTTGAATTTGTTTATCAAAAAGACTTAGTGTGATACCCGATGGTATAGTTTCAAAACACATTGCGTTATAGTTTGAAAACATTATCCTTCCAAATTTTAGTAAAAATTTATTCCGAGTTATTTTGTTAAGGCATATCAAAATCAACTTAAAACATAGACAGCATAAAACATAACTTAAAAGGCCTTTTACAATCCGAAATAAAACCCAATTTAAAGTAATAAGCTAAAGTACCAAAAATTATAGAGTCTGAGTAAAAACTTTATTCAGCATGGCATGTGCACCCCGAGTCCTTCCCGGCTCCGTGTCCGCGTCTACGAGTCACCTGAAATGTCAAAGGAGAGGGTGAGTTGAGTGACTCAGTGTGTAAATCCCGCTCCCGATGAATCAACATACAGACACACATCATACATAGCAACATAATTAATGCAACCCGATCCTAACCATCCATATCACCTTTTCTACCCCGTGTGGTACCAAACCACTGGTGGTGCCAAACCACTGGTGACATATAGTCACAATGTGTTACCAAAACACTGGTGTCCCAAAGACACAATATCCGTCATTGTGGTACCTAACCACTGGTGTCCCAAAGACACAATTGTGCTACCAAAGGACTGGTGACCGAAGTCACAAATCCAATGATGATGGGGCCAACCCATTGTGTGATACCAAATCACTAGCAGACGATCCCATATCTCAAGTGGGGCCAACCCACGGTGGTCAAACCACAGGGACAAGTCGCAATGAGGTGCCAAACCTCTGGTGTCCCAAAGACACAATGTGCTACCAAAGCACTGGTGACCGTAGTCACAAATCTGGTGATGGGGCCAACCCATCGTGTGTTACCAAAACACTGGCGTCAATCCCGTATAATCATCTGTGGGGCCAACCCACTGTGGTACTGAGCCACTGGGATGAGACGCTGAGGTACCAAACCTCTGGAGGTGCCAAACCTCTGGTGACCCAAAGTCACAAAGTGTGCTACCAAAGCACTGGTGCTCGTCAGCACAATATACCACTGCTCCCTCCTCTCGTATCACCCATACATATCATACTCATGGAATTATGCATCTCATACAATCCATGCATATCATGCCAACATATCAAGCATTACAACTCATAACATGCATAACATAATTCATGATATCATGTATTATCATCAATATTCGTCATAGAACAGACTTACCCGAATCGTGCACATACCCCTTTTTGGGTATCTTCTCACTATTTCAATCTTATTAAACAATCAAGTTTATTAACAACGTTACTAAGTAGAGGGTGTGTTAGTTACACACCTGATAATACGAGTCTAAAAATCCCAACCAAAGCGATCTAAGTCCCTCAAGTACTGACTCCTACAATCGGCCAAACATATGGGTTAGACATTTACAACATTCGGCCAACAACCAACAAAACCAAAAGAGTCATTTCAAGCCCCCACCTTCACTTCTTAACTTGGTTTCCAACCAACCCCGAATCACAATGGTCCTTCAAAGCCAATCGGCCACCACCTTGAAAAGAATACAGTTAATCCTTTATCAAGCACGGCCTAATCGAAACCAGATGATTAAACTAACAACAACCAATCACTTACCCCTTACCAACAATTAACAGAAGGAAACGGCTCCTCCTGCTTGCTTCCACAATCCACTGATCCTATAACGAAGAAATTAGAATACATCCAAAATGACCATATTCGGCCCTTAAATGAACCAAAACACAACCAATAAAGAACCAAAAGAGGGAGATATGGCCATTCGGCCTTGCACTTACCAACACCCAACACCAAAATTCGGCCAACCCAACACCAGGGAAGAGAGGAGATTCGGCCAAGGCTTCAAAAGAAAAGGATTCGGTCTTTAGGTGTTCAACACCCTTGGGTTCGGCTTAGTGAGGAAAGAATAAGAACAAAGGTGAGAAGAGATAGAGAAACGGCACTAGTATTTGGGAAAGAGGGAAAATAAAAGATGAATCCAAAAGAAATAAGAGAAACGATGGAGGTGTTTGGAAGATGAGAGTTTCGGCTATCTAGGCTCAATCAAGAAAAAAAATATGAGAAGAAGAGACTTTTTACTTTCGGCTCAACAATTTGAAATAGAAAGAAGGTTGAAAGAATAGAATTTCGGCTATGGTATAACTTGCTTACACTTTCGGTTTCAAGGGAGAAAGGGTGAAGAACCTTTGTTGAAGAAAATCGGCTTTCAAAAACTAGAAAAGAGCTTTCTCTCTTTTACCAAAGGTGATCGAAAACAATCAAAAGAGTGCCAAAATGCCAAAATACATTTCGGCTACCTACTCACCCCACTATGCCGTCCATTCCCCCAACACACACCCCCAACAAATCGGTCAAAAATCCCCCCATTCACTCCACTCCACACATTTCAAATGTGTGGACCAAGTCACACTCCACTATTTACTCTCCTCCATCCTTTTGATTGTGAAGACTTGGTCCAAGCTAGAGTTTCACTAGCCTTCTACCACTCCTCCATGCCGTCCCAAAAAGAAGTCAAAAGGAGAACTCTGTAGCTCGAACACTGGACCTCCCTCTCCTGAAGATGACGCCACATCAAGCTCCCCCATGTGGCGCATGCTTTGCCACTAAGCTAGCTCCTTACTTGTGCAACAAAACCTCAATTAAAATTCTTAAACCCCAGCTTCCTCAGCTCCCTTCCTATAAAGCCTAAAAACCAAAAATTCTCCCATTCACTCAGGCACACACCTAGGCTATAATTAAGTCCCGAAAACATAGAAATAGCAACATAGCATACTAACAACATGCAGAACATGCAACAACGAAACAGCCCCCTAACCCGGGATATTACAGACAAAGCTAAAATAACATTACTATTACCGTAATATAAAGGTCCTAGATTTAGGTCCGAATCTATATTATTAGTATTAATAACTTGTTCTAATTTATTATTAACATCGGATAGTAATTCTTTAGACTTGCTATTCAAATCTAATTCTATTACTACTCCCATATTATCTATTTTTTCTTCTACTTTACTAACCTTAGTATATAGTTTATTAAAATATATAGACGTCATGTCTAACAAACTATTGATACCCTTACTAAGAGCCGAAATATTATTTTCATTTTTAGAGTCTATATGCATAGTATGATTACAAGTTTTATCTTGATATAAACGATCCATTTTTTCCATTATTATTATCCCTGGTACCTAAAACCTTCTGTGTCTTAACGTCCTCTCAACGCCAACAACGTCCCACTCGGACTCAACGGCAACGAAGACTAACGACAGATATATGGGTTTTGAGATAATAACAGCGAAATAAACAGAATTGCAGATACAAAGATAGAAACTTACAATGATAACTACGATATGAGAACTCCAGAAATCGTTACTCCGGGGCTCCTCTGATAGGATATCTGATACCAATTACGGGGGGAGGGAGGGATATGTGCACAAGCGGAAGGGTTTATATCGTAGAATAATATTTCACAAGAAGAAAATAGATAATTTACAAAGAGAGATCAAGAAAGATTTCTTGATTTCTTAAGCAAAACTAAAAACTCTAATAAGCTATTCTAAAATCCGATTCAGGATTCGATCATCTTAAAACTCTAATAAACTATTCTAAAATCCGATTCAGGATTCGATCATCTTAAAACTCTAATAAACTATTCTAAAATCCGATTCAGGATTCGATGCCTTTTCCAGGCTACAACAATGCCTATTTATAGTGGAAAAAATGAACTCTAATTTAATTACAATTGAATTCCGAACATTATGTTGATAAGAATGGCTTCATGATTTTTTCCACGTAGCCATCTTGATTTGTTTGCTTCCACCGTCTTCTATCAAAATTGTTGTGGTTGCTTCCACGTTTCAATTGCATTAAATGGTTGCTTCCATCATGCATGACATCATCTTTGTCTTTTGGTGGTTTCCTTCTTTTTAAGTCACCGCCAAAATTGAATGCATCTTCTTGCTTTCATTACTTGATGGTAACGGGTTGTTACATCAATAATTAAATTTCTTTCTTTTTTGGATTTTATCCTTCCTAGATATTTCTGAGATTCATCTCTTCGATTTCATCCAGGTGTAGGGATTCTGGTGAAGGTACTGGTGTGTTCCAGTGCTCCCACACTTCTCTGATTTCCGCTGTTAACGGATAATCTTCAATTTCCATTTCAGCTATTTTTGTTAATAGTGACATGGCTTCTTCGTTCTCGTGCCTCTGGGGATTTCCAGTGTCGTAGGCTAGGATTCTTCTACCGTCAGTCCAGAACTCGAACGTGTTTTGTCGGAGTAGGAACTGAGCTTCTGCCATTAAATCAACTTCGGATTGGATTTGATAACGGAAATAATTTTTGTAACACTCGTCATTTGTTTTTGACAAATGCTCTTGATCTTCTTGGACCGCCAAGAGGGATCTTCCTCCAAGCATTTTATGAATAAACCATATTTGATATGGCTGATAAAATTTTTCTTTTTCAGCAATACCAATAAGGCTGTCTATTTTTATATAAAAATAGTAAACAAAATCATCTAAATTAACATAGTTTGTTAATCTAGATTTTACCATAGCCGGAAAATCTTTTAGTAAATGAAAAGAAAGATTTTGGACTGTTATTTCTTTAACAAATCCCCATTCAATACTGGTTATATCAAATGGATCATGATCAAGTCGAAATTTGATAGTAGGAGTTTTTTCTCCTATATCATTTGTATAAACAAAAGCTTGTGAAAAATATTTTGACAACGTTTCCGAAAATAGAGCTTGCTGGTTGCAAATGGCTCGATTTATTTTTGAAAATATATCAATAGGTAGAATTTGTCTACACTTGTTATATAGACATATTCTAAACATCTTATTAATAATAGGAGTATTTCTCCCTTTACTAATAAAATATTGAAATATATCAAGAAGATTGTTTATCTCCTTAATATCCATATATTCGATTAGGATATCATCCCAATCTCGGTATAAAATAGATTTTAGTAATAATTCTTCAGATTTATTTTCTTCAGTTGTTTTTTCAACTAAGAATTCGGAGAATTGGGTAAGAGCTTTTCTGAAACTAGCCCTTTGTTCCAAAATATGGTTTTTCCATATCTTGTTTATGAAATGGTAATATTCTGGGGTTAAGCCTGGATTATAAAAATCCTTTAGATTCGAGAATTCAGAGTTTTGTTGGTTTTTCAACAAAGCATCTGCATATTTGAGAATTTCAGAATCGGTAGGAGGCTTTTGAGAAAATTGAGAATAATCCACCTGTGTTGGTGAATGTGATCCAATTGGTTGGTTTACCAATGGATATGGTAAATAATATCCCTGGTTAGGATAAAATTGTACCTGTGTTGGTGCAACCATAAATCCTTGTTTAGGAATTATTTTTGCAGGTGCAGCCATAAATCCTTGTTTAGGACTTATAGGTGATTTTCCCTTGTTGGGTTTTTTATGGACAGTTCTCCATCCATCATTTTCTTTTAGAGGTTGTTTACCTCTATCCATAAGGCCTGCTAAGAAAATCAGCAATCATATTGTTAGTACCTTTTATGTATATGACTTCGAAATTGAATTGGCATAATTCATTATACCATCTAATCCTTCTAGGTACTGTTTCTAAACTTTTATTAGTAAGAAACTGTTTGACAGCTTGATTATCGGTTTTAATAATAAAACTTTCTGGTGCTAAATATATTAGGAATTTTTTTATTCCTTTTTTTATTGCTAATAGTTCTTTTTCATAAATAGCATAATTAATTTCGTTTGGTTTAAACTTTCCAGAACTATATCCACAAATTAATTCTTCATTAGCCATTGTTTTGGCTTTTAATACACATCCCCAATTTCGTTCTGAGGCATCTGTTTCTAGAATTAATTTATCACCTTGTTTAGGTAAATAAACTTTTGGAATATAATTTATTTCAGACTTTATTTGTTTTATAATGTCTGAATCTTTGTTAGACCACTCAAAAGGCTTGTCCTTTTTGAGTTTTTCATATAACTCATCTAGTTTTTTAGACAAATTAGGGAAGAAATTTCTGCCATAATTAACAATTCCTAGAAATTGTTGAAGTTGTTTCTTATCAACAATTTTTTCTGGGAATTCTTTTATTTTAACAATAATATGATCTTGGAGTTTAAGACCATCAGATGATAATATTAATCCTAAGAATTCTATTTCGGTTTTTTCCAATTCTATTTTCTTAGGGCTTAATATTATTCCATGTTTGATAAATTCTCTAGCTATAATATTTAGATGTTTTCTATGATTTTCCAGTGTTTCTGAAAAAATTAGAATATCATCTATATATACTACACAAAATTTTTTATATTTTTTGAATATAGAGTCCATCCATCTTTGGAAGACTTGAGGTGCATTACAAAGTCCAAATGGCATTACTCTCCATTGGTAATGACCATTAGGTGCACTGAAGGCTGTTAATGGTCTAGATTCTTCTGTTAACATGATTTGCCAGAAGCCAGACTTACAGTCAAATTTACTAAAATATTTTGCTTGTTTAGCTTGATTTATTAAGACTTCCTTTCTTGGAATAAAATATCCATCAAAAATAGTATTTTGATTTAATCTTTTATAATTTATAACCATCCTAGCTTTTCCTCTCTTTATCTCTGCATGGTTTCTTACCATGAAGGCAGGACTAGAATGTGGACTAGTAGTTTCTTCTATTAATCCTTTATCCAATAATTCCTTTATTTGTATATCAAATTCATCTATATCTTGTTTAGTATAGATCATAGGTTTTACTCTAATAATTTTATTGGGGTTTTCCAATTTTATGGTACAATATCTAGGACTATTTTTCCATAATTTTAATGGTTCTTCACTAAAATTATTTTCTAATATCTTAAACAACCAATGATTAGTATCTAGTTGTTTTATTTGTTCATTCTTAGGAGGTGTAAAGTCCTGATCACATATATATTTATGATTTTCTACCAAAGGTACTTCTACCGAAGTATTTTCAGTAGTTAGTACTACAAAATTTTTATCAATAGAAAATGGTAGATGTTGATATATAAAATTGTTACCTAACAATATATCTCCATGCATTTCATGAAAACATAATAATTTAGGAATTACAAATCTTACATTGTTTATGTAGATTGGTATATTTTTAGCTTTAAAAAGGATTAAAGTTTCAATACCATTGACACCAACAGCTCTAATAGGATTTTTCATAAGTTCCCATTTTTCTGATGGAATAGCATTTTCTCTACAGCTACTGGTTGTAGCTCCAGTATCTAATAAAGCATTTAAAGAATATGTTTTATATTCTCTAAATTGAAATATAATTTCTATGTAAGTATAATATTTTCTTGATTGAAAATGTGAAAAGGTAATAATATCCTTTTTTCCCATTTTTATTTGTTGAATTATTGGTTTTTCTAAATGAACTGGTTTTAGTTCAATTAGATATTTATTTTCCCAATATTTCTTTGGTTTGAATTTACCACAAGGATCCTGTTTATCAATTTCCTTAGGCTTAGATATTTTATAATCATATGGATCTGGGGGTTCAGTATCCATGGGTTCGGGTATTTCTATATTTTCTTCTGTTGAAGTTTCTTCTTCATCAGATTTATGGCTTGTAACATTAATATCTATATCCATATTATTAGAATTACTACTTTCTGTAGTTTCTAAAATATAATTATCATTTTCATTATTATTATTATTAACATTACTATCATTATCATATTCTAACATATAATGATACTTATATTTTTCAAACAGATCTTTATGTTCTTCATAAAGTTCTTCTATTAACTTTAGATATTCAACTCTTTCAAGATTATCTTCCGTTTTAGAAAATTGGTTTTTCCAATGTTCTATCAAAGTTTTATAAGAGTCAAAATCATATTTTTCTTGTTTTTTATCCTTTTCTCTTTTTTCTTTTGTTTTTGTTTTTTATTATTATTATTATTAGTTGAAGATTCATCCGAAGACTCATCCTCATCTGACAAAGCTAAAATAACATTACTATTACCGTAATATAAAGGTCCTAGATTTAGGTCCGAATCTATATTATTAGTATTAATAACTTGTTCTAATTTATTATTAACATCGGATAGTAATTCTTTAGACTTGCTATTCAAATCTAAATCTGTTACTACTCCCATATTATCTATTTTTTCTTCTACTTTACTAACCTTAGTATATAGTTTATTAAAATATATAGACGTCATGTCTAACAAACTATTGATACCCTTACTAAGAGCCGAAATATTATTTTCATTTTGAGAGTCTATATGCATAGTATGATTACAAGTTTTATCTTGATATAAACAATCCATTTTTTCCATTATTATTATCCCTGGTACCTAAAACCTTCTGTGTCTTAACGTCCTCTCAACGCCAACAACGTCCCACTCGGACTCAACGGCAACGAAGACTAACGACAGATATATGGGTTTTGAGATAATAACAGCGAAATAAACAGAATTACAGATACAAAGATAGAAACTTACAATGATAACTACGATATGAGAACTCCAGAAATCGTTACTCCGGGGCTCCTCTGATAGGATCTCTGATACCAATTACGGGGGGAGGGAGGTGTATGTGCACAAGCGGAAGGGTTTATATCGTAGAATAATATTTCACAAGAAGAAAATAGATAATTTACAAAGAGAGATCAAGAAAGATTTCTTGATTTCTTAAGCAAAACTAAAAACTCTAATAAGCTATTCTAAAATCCGATTCAGGATTCGATCATCTTAAAACTCTAATAAACTATTCTAAAATCCGATTCAGGATTCGATGCCTTTCCCAGGCTACAACAATGCCTATTTATAGTGGGAAAAATGAACTCTAATTTAATTACAATTGAATTCCGAACAGTATGTTGATAAGAATGGCTTCATGATTTTTCCACGTAGCCATCTTGATTTCCACCGTCTTCTGTCAAAATTGTTGTGGTTGCTTCCACGTTTTAATTGCATTAAATGGTTGCTTCCATCATGCATGACATCATCTTTGTCTTTTGGTGGTTTCCTTCTTTTTAAGTCACCGCCAAAATTATTGCTTGTATTATGACATTGATTGTTGCTTACATCACTGTCTGCGTCATTTGGATGCTGACTGGTTGCCTTCATCCTTCTTGGATATTTTTCAGATTCATTTCCTCGATCTCGTCAAGGTGCAATGATTCTGGTGAGGGTGCTGGTGTGTTCCAGTGTTCCCATACTTCTCTGATCTCCGCTGCTAACGGATAATCTTCGATTTCCATTTCAGCTATCTTTTTTAATAACTGAATGGCTTCTTCATTTCTTTCTATCTGGGTTCTTCCAGTATCATAGGCTAAAATTTTCGTCCATCGGTCCAGAACATATAAGTTGTTTGATGGAGAAGATGCTTCGCCATACTCATTAAATCAATTCCGGATTGGATTTGATAATAGTTAAATTTATTATAACACTCATCAATGGTTTTTGACAAATGTTGTTGATCTTCTTCAACGGCTGAAAGGGCTTTTCCAGAAAACATAGTATTTATATTCCAAATTTGATATGGCTGATAAAAATTTTCTTTTTCAGCTATACCAATAAAGCTGCTTATTTCAATATGAAAATAATAGACAAAATCGTCTATATCTATAAAATTTGATAGCCGGGATTTGACTATCGCTGGAAAGTCTTTTAATAAATCAAAAGAGAGATTTTGGACTGTTATTTCTTTAACAAATCCCCACTCAATACTGGTTATATCAAATGGCTCATGATTTAATCGAAATTTGATAGCAGGAGTTTTTTCTCCTATATCATTTGTATAAACAAATGCTTGCGAAAAATATTTAGAAAAAGTTTCTAAAAATAGAGCTTGCTGGTTGCAAATGGCTCGATTTATTTTTGAAAATATATCAATAGGTAGAATTTGTCTACACTTGTTATATAGACATATTCTAAACATCTTATTAATAATAGGAGTATTTCTCCCTTTACTAATAAAATATTGAAATATATCAAGAAGATTGTTTATCTCCTTAATATCCATATATTCGATCAAGATATCATCCCAATCTCGATATAAAATAGATTTTAGTAATAATTCTTCAGATTTATTTTCTTCAGTTGTTTTTTCAACTAAGAATTCTGAGAATTGGGTAAGAGCTTTTCTGAAACTAGCCCTTTGTTCCAAAATATGGTTTTTCCATATCTTGTTTATGAAATGGTAATATTCTGGGGTTAAGCCTGGATTATAAAAATCCTTTAGATTTGAGAATTCAGAGTTTTGTTGGTTTTTCAACAAAGCATCTGCATATTTGAGAATTTCAGAATCGGTAGGAGGCTTTTGAGAAAATTGAGAATAATCCACCTGTGTTGGTGAATGTGATCCAATTGGTTGGTTTACCAATGGATATGGTAAATAATATCCCTGGTTAGGATAAAATTGTACCTGTGTTGGTGCAACCATAAATCCTTGTTTAGGAATTATTTTTGCAGGTGCAGCCATAAATCCTTGTTTAGGACTTATAGGTGATTTTCCCTTGTTGGGTTTTTTATGGACAGTTCTCCATCCATCATTTTCTTTTAGAGGTTGTTTACCTCTATCCATAAAGCCTGTTAAGAAAATCAGCAAACATTAGTAAAAATAAATTTATTACTTTCTACTAATGGTATTTCTATAGAAGTGTTTTCTATAGATAATATAACCGATTTTTTATTAACAGTAAATGGTAAATATTGATTTATAAAATTATTACCCAATAATATGTCTCCATACATATCAGGTAAACATAATAATTTTGGAATTATAAACCTAACATTGTTTATGTAGATTGGTATATTTTTAGCTTTAAAATAAACAGTAGTTTTGCTACCATTTATTCCACTAATATTTATTATCTTTTTTACAGGTTTCCAATATTCTTCAGGAAGAATATTCTTTTTACAACAACTAGTTGTAGCTCCTGTATCTAATAAAGCATGTAAAGAATATTTTTTATAATCTTTACTATGTAATGTAATTTCAATATATTTATTGAAATTTGTAATATTCTCAATTGAATAATTTATATCTTCCATTCTAGTGTTTCTAGAATTTCTACTTGGTGTAGTAGGAAAAATAGGAATATGAACTGTTTTCATACCTATTGGTGTAGAAGTACTTATATCTTCTTCTTCCTCTGGTTGAGAATTAGAAGGTAATACTAAATTATCATCTGTATTAGTAATCAGATTATTTCTGAAATATAACTTGTCACCAGATGACATGTATTCAATAGTACTTACTGGTTTAGAAGTACTAGTATTATTAGTTTTATCAATTATCCAGTCTTTTGGAATCGATAAATCTTTTAAATGTAATAGCTTTGGTTGAATTTCTGTAGTAAATTTATTGGGCTCAAAAAGCTCAATAATTTTATTATTTATCTCTTTTATTTCAACCTCTGCCGTATTAGTATATTCATTAATGGAAGTCCAGCTGATTGCTAAATCTTCTGCTAAATCACTAATATCAGAATTTTTTGTCTGAATTCTAAGGCATAGACACTCTTCTATTAGAGGATCTGTTATAGAGATAAAGTAATTTGGTTTTACCTTAAATCCTATAACCCCTGTATGTAAATTAGATTGAATTCCTCCAATAAGTGCTTTTATTGGGTTTTCAAATCTTTTGTCTAATAATACTGCTAAGATAGGAACATCATGACCTTTTCTAAATAATGCTCTAATTGTTATCATGATTACTCCTAAATGTATATATCTAACCTGAGGATAGTTTTTTCTAATCCTTTTTATTTTTTCTTTAGTAAATAAGGGGATTTCTGTTAATCCTCCTTTAGTATCTTTAGCGACTGTATTACCGCTAATTTTCTCTATATGTCTTTTTGACCATATTTTAAACTTAGAGATTTTATATATTTCTTCTTTAGAAATATGATTTTTATTAATCTTTTCTATTATATCATCAGAAAAATCTATTTCTTCTCCGATTAAATTTCCTAATTTAATATCCTGTTGTTCAGAATTAGGAATTTTTTCTAACTTATTATTAGAACTATTTCCTATCATAAAGATATATTCGTCAGAATCTATATCAGACTCTGTTTCTGATAATAACTCATATAATATTTCAGTGGGATTTGTTTCCTCACCAAAACATATTTCTAAATCTTGTTCTTCAAGATTTTTAATTATTTTTCTAGCATTCTTACCTTTGTTAGGACAATTTGATGCTAGATGACCTTCTTCATCGCAAATAAAACATTTACAAATTTGTTTTTTAGAAGTTTTTCTTCTAACAAATTTTTTCTTTTTATCTTTATTAGAATATCTTTTATTTCCTGGTTTCCATTTAGCTAATTTATATTTTTTATTATATTTTTTATAGGTTTTCGGACGTATGGAGTTACATCCAAATTCCCATTCTCCTTCTAACATTTTTGTACAATATTTATGACTTAATTTATTCTTGACTTGTTTAGCCGCTTTACTCTGTAAACAATGTAATAGAATTCTTTCTTTAGCGAAATTAATCCTATTACCTATTGTATCTATATCTCCTATTTCTTTATTATCATTACTATATTTTATAATGAAAGATGCATATTTATTTATACAAATTTCATCCCAAGGTGGAGGTAATTTATGGAAATATTGATTTCTCCAAAAATCTACACTTTCATTTTTTAATTTTTGATATTCATGTAGAAATTTTTTAGAGAATTCGTCTAAATATCTAATATCACATAATTTTAATTTTGACAAGGTATAGCTGGATTGACTATCCTGATCTTTTTTATTAGTATAACCACAAAATTCTATTTTTAGAATTGAGGTTAATCCTTTTAATAAATCTTTAGGAGAACTTATTTGATTAATAAGTTGACCCTTCTGTTCTCTTCCTTTCACAGATTCTTCCCAGCGTCTGAGAAATTGTAGAACATCACCTTGAAAAGTTCCAACAAAATAGTTTAAAAACTTTTCTTTTGACCAGTGTAACATCCCGAAATTGGGCCTAGTAGGATTGGGCTCATTGGGCCTTGGGCGTAGAAGTGTCTAAAATTTTTGAGAATAAGAGAATGACATTATTTCAAGTTGGACTTATTAAGAAGATGATTTTAGAAAGTTACAGGGTTCTATGAAGTTTCGGGTTCAAGATGGGCCTTAATGAAAGTTAGTGTTTAAGCCTATTAAGGAGAAATAGTAAGAGGCATCAAAACTTATGGAAATAAGTGAGTAAATTGTTATCATAAATGAACTATTGGTAAAGAGGTTATGGCATCAAGTGGAGAGAATGGAGGGAAGGGGTTCAAATCTCATCTTTTGCAAATTTTAGATTTATTTTGATGTGCTCTTCCAAGTGTCATCCATGACATCATTAAAGGATGAAATTAAAGAAAAAGAATAAAAAAAAAAGAAATGGGAGAAAAAGGAATGATGGAGAGTGATTTGTGGAAAAAGGAATGATGGAGAGTGATTTGTTGAAAAAAAAAAGTATAATGATGAGATTTGAAAAGAATGAGGTAGGTGAAAAAAAAAATGCATGGAGGGTGTAATAGCCCGATTTAGGGGATAGTCGGAACAGTGATCTCGGAATCGCTAAACCAAGAATAGAGAAAATTATTTTTTATGTTATTCTATGTATTATAACATGTTTATAAGGATGCATGAAAATTTTGGTGTCTCAATTTTAGCGATTGAGGGCTTAATTTCGAAAAAGGACTAAATCGCATAAAGTGCTAAAGTTTAATTTTAATTGCTAAAGGTGCCAAATAGCTATAGGCTATTAATTGGAGGCCCCAATTGTGCAATTTGGCCTTGTTTTAAGTGAGTAGGCCGGCCATGTGACATAGGGGACAATACTTTTTAATTTTAGTCAAAATAGGTGGGAATTAGGTGATAAAATGAATAGAATAAGATGAGTAAAAGATGCTATCATCTTTTACTATTCATCTATCTTCTCTCCACCGAAAATTGATGAAGAAATGGAGCTTTGTGGGTTTGAACTTTCAGCCAAGCTATCTCCCTTATTAGTAAGTGATTTTGATGGCTTTAGTTGATAATTTTTATATTTTTGGAACCCCCAAAGCTTAAGCTAGCTAATGAGGGTACTAATTTGTAACATGGTTGAGAGTCTAGGGACTTGCCATGAGAGATTTTATCCTGGTTGCAAGGTCTCGAGGTACTTTATCAAAGGTTCAATCGAAAACCTATCCCTCGTAATAGGTGACTCGGATTTTTGGTGTCGCGGAGAGCATCGCGTTACGGATTCCGAATAAGGTGTGTAATCTCATACCCTTCCAAATACATGTTTGAAATGGTGTGTAATCTCACACTTCTCTGAAATTTTGCATTAATGTTCTGTGATTTGGTCGAAATACCAAAGAAAACCGAAAATCGGCATCCGGGATCACTCGGACGCGCGTAGATTCATAGTGGTAACCATGTTTTTGTAATAAAACAGTTTTGGTCAATGACAGTGACGTGATTTCCAAAAATCATGAAAAATAGGAGAAATGGAATTAGAAAATGATTAAGATATCAAATTAAAGCTTACTGTGTCTATTTTAATATGGAAGAAACAGAGAAGGAAAAGGAATTTTATATTTTGAGATATCTTGATTTTAGTGAGACTGGTTCTGATTAACTTCGGGGTTCACTGATCTGTTTTGGAAAAATCATATAAAATTGTACAAAATGAATTATGGGTTATAATTTATATGTATGGATTCCTTAGTGAGTCTATTTTCAAGAGAAACAAGTTGGAACAGTATATGAAAACCGTACAGTGAGATATTAGAAATTAAGTTAAGAGAGGTCAGAATTGTTGGACAGTGAAACAAGGAAAACTTTAATGAATAAACTGTACTAAATGGCTAGGCTAAAAATTCTGGAAAAATTACAGTACGAAGATACATGAGTCTAGTTTCAAGGAAATTTTACGGATCTAGATTTCGAGTTTTCTAACTCGAGTTATAGCCAATTTAGTCAGTATGACGCAAATGGACAGTTTAAATTTCTCTGCCCCAAATTACTAGTTAAGTTTTAGTTGCGAAATTACCCCGTTTGGGCCTAAAATGAATTTTGACCCAATAGTTTTATAGAAGACCCAAATAGAGTTCTATATCACTCGAGGCGATAGTGAATATTCGGAAACACCATTAAATATGAAATTACCGAATTACCCTTAGAAGGTAAAATTACCGAATTACCCTTGGTGGGTAAAACTACCGAATTACCCTTGGTGGGTAAATTACCAAAATACCCGTGGAGGGTAAATTACCGAAATTCCCTAGGCTGCGAAATTACCGAAATACCCTTGGAGGGTAAATTACCGAAATACCCCTGGGTTGCAAAATTACCGAAATACCCTTAGAGGGTAAATTACCGAAATTCCCTAGGTTGCGAAATTACTGAAATACCCTTGGAGGGTAAATTATCGAAATACCCCTGGGTTGTGAAATTACCGAAATACCCTTGAAGGGTAAGTTACCGAAATACCTTTGGGTTGCGAAATTATCGAGATACTCGTGGAGGGTAAATTACCGAAATACCCTTAGAGGGTAAGTTACCGAAATACCTTTGGGTTGCAAAATTATCGAGATACCCGTGAAGGGTAAATTACAGAAATACCCATCGGTTGCTAAATTACCGAAATACCTTTAGAGGGTAAATTACTGAAATACCCTTGAGTGGCGAAAATTACCGAATTACCCTTGGTGGGTAAAATTTATGAATTACCCTTAGAGAGTAAATTACTGAATTACCCTTAGTGGGTACGATTACCGAATTATGAAAATGCCCTTATGGGCTGAATTACGAAATGTCCCTATGGACCGAGTTACGAAAATGCCCTTAATGGGCCGAATTACGAAATGTCCCTATGGACCAAACTACGAAAATACCCTTTATGGGCCAAATGTGATATTTGCTATATGGGCCAAATGTGATATTTGCTATATGGGCAAGATGTTATATTTGCTATATGGGCCAAATGTAAAATTTGCTAGATCGATTAATGGACCAAATTTGCTAGATCGATTAATGGGCCAAATTTGCTAGCTCGTTTAATGGCCAAATTTGCTAGATCGATTAATGGGCCAAATTTGCTAGATCGTTTAATGGCCAAATTTTGCTAGATTGCTTAATGGGCCAACTTGTGTTATGGGCCTTATGTTGAAATTATTCTATAAATATTGTTATGCTTTGTATATGCATACATGACTGCATGGGTTGGGATAAATGACGAAGAGAAGAAAGGCCTGTTGCCAAAAATCTAGTTCGGTGGCTCTGCCACAAATATTTTAAATGGCCTGTTGCCAAAATATTTTAAATGGCCTGTTGCCAAAAATCTAGTTCGGTGGCTCTGCCACAAATATTTTAAATGGCCTGTTGCCAAAATATTATAAATGGCCTGTTGCCAAAAATCTAGTTCGGTGGCTCTGCCACAAATATTTTAAATGGCCTGTTGCCAAAAATATTTTAAATGGCCTGTTGCCAAAATATTTTAAATGGCCTGTTGCCAAAAATCTAGTTCGGTGGCTCTGCCACAAATATTTTAAATGGCCTGTTGCCAAAATATTTTAAATGGCCTGTTGCCAAAAATCTAGTACGGTGGCCAAAAATCTAGTTCGGTGGCTCTGCCACAAATATTTATTTTAAATGGCCTGTTGCCAAAATATTTTAAATGGCCTGTTGCCAAAAATCTAGTTCGGTGGCTCTGCCACAAATATTTTAAATGGCCTGTTGCCAAAATATTTTAAATGGCCTGTTGCCAAAAATCTAGTTCGGTGGCTCTGCCACAAATATTTTAAATGGCCTGTTGCCAAAATATTTTAAATGGCCTGTTGCCAAAATCTAGTTCGGTGGCTCTGCCACAAATATTTTAAATGGCTTAATGCCTCTAGTTCGGTGACTCTGTCACAATCTAGTTCGGTGGCTCTGCCACAAACATAATTTTAATTGGCTTAATGCCTGCTATTGGTGTGTTGGCGGGGTGGGTTGACTTGATCCCCACAGGTGTGATGGTTGGTACGGGTGGTGTGTAGCGGATGGAAATTAGGCTTGGTTAGGAATTGCATATCCCATGCATATTATGTTCATGTTATTATGTTATAATTGTGAATGGGCTTAGGCCCAAAATATTGCTATGTGTGTTCCGACCCAGTGGATAATGGTAAGGGGATTACACACTGAGTTCTTGTAACTCACCCCCTTTCTCTTAACCTTTTCAGGTAATGCTTAGTGATGTGGACTTGGGCCTTGGATGACTCGATGGAGACCATACTTCAGAAATGGTTTATTTGAACTTCAGACTTCTTTCTTGTTTATTTTATTACTCTACTATTTTGGGTTAAATGTTGTAATAAGGCCTAAGATTTTCTTTCAAAATGCTTCTACAACTCTATTCCCAAACATCCCATTTTCATAAATTGTTTATTTCAAATATGTTTTCACAACCAAAAAGGTCTTTAAAGATAATTACGTTTTCAAGTAGATAACAATTGCTTAAGTGTTTTAGGTTTTAACAAAGAAATTGTAACTCTCAACAAGTTCTTAACAATCTCAAAGATGGTTTAAAAAAAAAAAACTTCCATGTGACACACCAGATTCGGGCTTAACTTCTAGGCCTGGTTTAGGGTGTTACATTTAGTGGTATCAGAGCTCAGTTTGCAAAACTCGGCTGTGGTTTGGGTTCAAAAGCATTTTCCAAAGCTGTTGAAAATTTTGATTTATAAATGCATGTTCTAAAGGAAGTATGGCACCACGGGTATCCGGCACCAAGTCAAGTAAGTATATGTTATCATCTTATGATTATGATTATTGTGGTATGAACGTAGAAATACTCTAGAACTTTTAGCTTTAGGAGTAAAAAACTATAGAGATTGAGACTTTAGGATACGTTTTGCAAAACCACTTCAACTCTTATACTCCATAAGACATTGTTTAATAAACATCGAATAGTATATTGATTCATAAAACTCGTAATAAGATTAAGTCGACCTTAGTGAACATGAATGTTAGAAGACGTGGATACGATAGATGTGGACGTGGTAGACGCCGAGGTACTAAGGCTAGATCTTCAGCATCAGGGCATGTTTCCGAAAAGGAGGCGCTAGCATCGCTAGTGGTTGAGACGGGATCTCATGATTGAGCTAAGGTTGATGAGCTGACTCAAATAGTTAAGGAGGTAATTGAAAAGGTTAGAGGAATTGGTGAAGCACTTCGAGTTAGGTTTGAGGACTGTAAGAAGAAAATAGATAATGATTCTTTTGGGTCGTAGTGTCGTTTCGTAAAGCATGTCAAGGCACGTCCAAACTTTTTGGCTTGCGATTATTGTAACATCCCCAAACCCGGCCCATTCATTACGACCGAATCTGGTTATGTCACTGGGGAAAGTCGGTTGAAAATCTTTCTAATTTAAGATAAAACATTGTAGTTTGTTGAATTTTGGAAAACTTATCAATTGAAGCTTTTGAGTAAAACTTTATTATTAAAACTTATGCATTTTTAAAGCTTTAGTATATGAAAACCGGTTTGAATAAATAGGTTGCAACCCATAAATCATTTTCACCTAGCAACTTAAATTAAATAACCATAGTTAAAGTAATACCAAAATAATAGAATGGCCTTTATTACAAACCAATACTAACATGAAATACTCGAATCAATATTAAGCATAATATAATTAAACTTGATCTTCGGCATGGGCCACCTTGCCCTCTCCGATCCCGGTCCAGCTTTATGCACTACCTGAAACAGTTAAGGAAAAAGGTGAGTCACTAAGACTCAGTGTGCAACCCTTTTTCCCGGATTAGCAAAACATCATATGCAAACATAACATAATCATCATGCATCCAATTAATATGCACCCACTCCTAACCATCCATTCACCTTTTCTACCCCATGTGGTACCAAACCACTGGTGGTGCCAAACCACTGGTGACATATAGTCACAATGTGTTACCAAAACACTGGTGTCCCAAAGACACAATATCCGTCAATGTGGTACCAAACCACTGGTGTCCCAAAGACACAATGTGCTACCAAAGCACTGGTGACCGAAGTCACGAATCCAATGATGGGGCCAACCCATCGTGTGATACCAAATCACTAGCAGACGATCCCATATCTCAAGTGGGGCCAACCCACGGTGGTGTTAACCACAGGGACGAGTCGCAATGAGGTGCCAAACCTCTGGTGTCCCAAAGACACAAATGTGGTACCAAACCACTGGTGACCGTAGTCACAATAATCGAGTGATGGGGCCAACCCATCGTGTGATACCAAATCACTGGCGTCAATCCCTCAATACCGCCTTGTGGGGCCAACCCACTGTGGTGCGAAACCACGGGGACGAGACGCTGAGGTGCCAAACCTCTGGTGACCCAAAGTCACAAAGTGTGTTACCAAAACACTGGTGCTCGTCAGCACAAAATATCACTGCCCCCTCCACTCATATCACCCATCATCATACCAACTCATGTATAGTATTCAAATCATGCAAACATGTTTAACGTTGCATCTCATAGCACATACATCATAAATCATGACATCATGTATCAATAACAGTACTCATAATGAAACGGACTTACCTGAATCCGTGCACATACCCCATAGGGTATCATATCACTCAACCATACTGTTTCGGTTTTACCAATCAATCAGTTTATCAAACATATACAAAGCAAGAAGTGTGTTAGTTTACACACCTGGTTACTAATGCGACTATCAAATCCCGTAGATCAAGATCTAACGCACTAGATCCCCCTTCCTTAACACTTTTCGAGCACTAACCACAACCCGAGATATGCGAGATCAAGCCTTCCCCTACAATCGGCCAAAACTAAACAACATAATCATGCTAATCAACCTCTAAGGGTATAATCGTAATTTTACCTACTAAGGGTATTTTCGTAAATTCACAACTAAAATGGCCTTTTCAAAGGCCTAATGTCGCCACTAGCGACTCAGCTACCATTTCCGGTTGTACCGGACGATTGGGCCTAAAACCCAATTTCGGCCCATCCGGGCCCACACGCTCGTGTGGCCCACCTAACACGAATCTAGCCACGTATAAAAGTTCCACCTAGTCTAGTTCAACATATACTAACCAATCATGCAATTTACTCATATGGGCCCACAGGCCCATTGGGCCCACTTCGGCCCATCGAGGCCCAAGCAGCCCCAACCCACGAGAATACTACTGATGGCCTCAACTATCGCGTCGAAGCCCCACACATGCGCTCGCACGCTCGTGTGGCTACTAATGCCGTGTAACCGGCATTTCGGCATTTGCCGCTCTACAGCTAGAGTAGAGAGAGTTACACACCTGATAGGACTCTGGGGCTAATCCGCGCTCCGACCACTCTTGTGCCCAAATGCCCTCCAAGATGTGTTTACTCTCCTCCTAGGATGCTCCTTATATAGCTAGCTCTTTACCTTCCTTCTTTGTGTCTTTCCGATGTGGGATCCCTTCGTCAGTAGAGTTTTAATTCAACTGAAACTCTTGCCGTCCAATCCGCAAAATAAATACTCCCTTGCTTCTCATGAGATTCGAACCCAGGCTCCCTTGCAACATAATCCACGCCGCTAACCACTTGGCCACAAGCTCCTCTTGTGTCTTAAACCATGCGCAACTAAATATAAACTATGGGCCAAATTCTAAGGTCCAAGCAAAAAGAAACCAAAATGCAAAAGCCAAGACTTGAACCTTGGACCTCCTTCCTTCCCTTGTGGCGTCACTCCCTTGTCCCCTAAGTGGCGTCACTTTGCCACTACACCACACACTCCTTTTGTGTTATTTTCTCCATATTTTATTCTTAAGGCATATCTGCCAACTTCTAGGGTTTTTTTTCACCTAAAACCAAAATTTCCCCAAAGCCAATATTTGATCCCGGGACTTCATAGAAGCCCTCTAACCTTCCAAAATCACTTATCCAATGGGTCTAACTAGCATTTAAGCCGATCTCTTGTTCTCCAAAAATTTAAACGCTACTATGCCTAAGGCCCATTGGGCTCAATTCTCCTAGGCCCAATTTTGGGATGTTACAAATCTACCCTCCTTAAAGAAATTTCGTCCTCGAAATTTCCAACTAACTAACAGTCGCACATCCTAACCTACCACACTACGCTCTTGCTGCGCACTCTGATCTTAATAAAGCTGTCATTCCACCTTGACCACGTTCGCGACAACCACGTCCCCTAGAACTCATATCTAGCGTCGCGATTTAATCTGATTAAAAGTTTTATGCATTAGAAATTTTGTTCCACTGTTTTATCCACGAGCAAATTTTATGAACAGAAGTTTCTGGGAGTCGTTCTTTCGAGCAATCAAAGTTTCATCTCAAGTTTTCTGTTCTAATTCAAACATTCACATACTTCACTAAAGACACATTCATTCATCCATGTCACTTTCTTGAGCATTCCCAACCCAGGGGTAATTTCGACATTTTCCTATAGGGGTATTTCGGTAATAACTCAGGGTCAATTTGAAAATAGTTTTCAAATTAAAGATATTTCAAAGTTTACAAAATCTCAGGGGTCATCTTGAAAAATTTGTTTTTCAAACCAGATGTGTTGTAACAATTTCAGAAATCGGGGTTATTTCAGTAATTGGGGACGTTAAGGGCATTTTCGTAAATTTCCCAAATCAGGATATCTCGATATTTGTAAAACAGAAGTTTTTGATATTTTCATAATGTAAGAACATTTTAGTAAAAATCGAGGGAATTATGAAAATTTAGAAACCAAGGGCATTTTGGTAATTTTGTTCATCAGGGGTAATTTTGTAAATTTTCAAATCAGGGTATCTTGAAAATAGCGTTTTTGTATACTTTTGCAAAGTAGGGAAATTTTATTAAAATTGGAGTTAAACCGGAAATCTTGAAAGTCAGGGGCATTTTAGTAATTTTGCCACTAGGGGCATTTTGGAAATTTTGGTAAATCGAGAAAACGTCTTTCAAAATCAGATTTAAGGTTTACAAACCAAAGGGGTAAGTTTGAAAGTTTTAAAACTAAGGGTTTTAAAACAGTAAGGCTAATCCCTTTCGGGTTTTAATACTTGGTTTAGCCTATGAACAAGTCTTCTTGGTTAAGGTGAACCGTAGCTACGCACCAGGTAGGATTCGAGTAAAGAGGAGGTGAGTCGCTAGGACTGCTTAAATACCAAGCTCTTACTGAATACCAATCCTCAACATGCGTACAGTGGTTGCCACACCTTAACTCGGTGACTTACTTCACAGGTTTGTTTAGTAGCCTTAAGTCTTATGCATGTGTTTGAGTAGACTAGTCCTAGGGTTCAACAGATCCTAGTTCACTAATCTACGTTCCCATAAAAGCCCATAATAAATCATACAAATAAAACACTTCAAGAGCTAGAAGTACTTACCTGGTGGACTTCGGGCCGGAGACACAGGTGCCATGCCAGAATAACCTGAAAACTTTTTATAAAAGCCCACATTTTGAAAAGCCCATTTTGAAAACTGTTTCGGGCCCAAAACCCTCAAAGCCGAGTTTTGAACCTGGCTCTGATACCAATCTGTAACATCCCCAAACCCGGCCCATTCATTACGACCGAATCTGGTTATGTCACTGGGGAAAGTCGGTTGAAAATCTTTCTAATTTAAGATAAAACATTGTAGTTTGTTGAATTTTGGAAAACTTATCAATTGAAGCTTTTGAGTAAAACTTTATTATTAAAACTTATGCATTTTTAAAGCTTTAGTATATGAAAACCGGTTTGAATAAATAGGTTGCAACCCATAAATCATTTTCACCTAGCAACTTAAATTAAATAACCATAGTTAAAGTAATACCAAAATAATAGAATGGCCTTTATTACAAACCAATACTAACATGAAATACTCGAATCAATATTAAGCATAATATAATTAAACTTGATCTTCGGCATGGGCCACCTTGCCCTCTCCGATCCCGGTCCAGCTTTATGCACTACCTGAAACAGTTAAGGAAAAAGGTGAGTCACTAAGACTCAGTGTGCAACCCTTTTTCCCGGATTAGCAAAACATCATATGCAAACATAACATAATCATCATGCATCCAATTAATATGCACCCACTCCTAACCATCCATTCACCTTTTCTACCCCATGTGGTACCAAACCACTGGTGGTGCCAAACCACTGGTGACATATAGTCACAATGTGTTACCAAAACACTGGTGTCCCAAAGACACAATATCCGTCAATGTGGTACCAAACCACTGGTGTCCCAAAGACACAATGTGCTACCAAAGCACTGGTGACCGAAGTCACGAATCCAATGATGGGGCCAACCCATCGTGTGATACCAAATCACTAGCAGACGATCCCATATCTCAAGTGGGGCCAACCCACGGTGGTGTTAACCACAGGGACGAGTCGCAATGAGGTGCCAAACCTCTGGTGTCCCAAAGACACAAATGTGGTACCAAACCACTGGTGACCGTAGTCACAATAATCGAGTGATGGGGCCAACCCATCGTGTGATACCAAATCACTGGCGTCAATCCCTCAATACCGCCTTGTGGGGCCAACCCACTGTGGTGCGAAACCACGGGGACGAGACGCTGAGGTGCCAAACCTCTGGTGACCCAAAGTCACAAAGTGTGTTACCAAAACACTGGTGCTCGTCAGCACAAAATATCACTGCCCCCTCCACTCATATCACCCATCATCATACCAACTCATGTATAGTATTCAAATCATGCAAACATGTTTAACGTTGCATCTCATAGCACATACATCATAAATCATGACATCATGTATCAATAACAGTACTCATAATGAAACGGACTTACCTGAATCCGTGCACATACCCCATAGGGTATCATATCACTCAACCATACTGTTTCGGTTTTACCAATCAATCAGTTTATCAAACATATACAAAGCAAGAAGTGTGTTAGTTTACACACCTGGTTACTAATGCGACTATCAAATCCCGTAGATCAAGATCTAACGCACTAGATCCCCCTTCCTTAACACTTTTCGAGCACTAACCACAACCCGAGATATGCGAGATCAAGCCTTCCCCTACAATCGGCCAAAACTAAACAACATAATCATGCTAATCAACCTCTAAGGGTATAATCGTAATTTTACCTACTAAGGGTATTTTCGTAAATTCACAACTAAAATGGCCTTTTCAAAGGCCTAATGTCGCCACTAGCGACTCAGCTACCATTTCCGGTTGTACCGGACGATTGGGCCTAAAACCCAATTTCGGCCCATCCGGGCCCACACGCTCGTGTGGCCCACCTAACACGAATCTAGCCACGTATAAAAGTTCCACCTAGTCTAGTTCAACATATACTAACCAATCATGCAATTTACTCATATGGGCCCACAGGCCCATTGGGCCCACTTCGGCCCATCGAGGCCCAAGCAGCCCCAACCCACGAGAATACTACTGATGGCCTCAACTATCGCGTCGAAGCCCCACACATGCGCTCGCACGCTCGTGTGGCTACTAATGCCGTGTAACCGGCATTTCGGCATTTGCCGCTCTACAGCTAGAGTAGAGAGAGTTACACACCTGATAGGACTCTGGGGCTAATCCGCGCTCCGACCACTCTTGTGCCCAAATGCCCTCCAAGATGTGTTTACTCTCCTCCTAGGATGCTCCTTATATAGCTAGCTCTTTACCTTCCTTCTTTGTGTCTTTCCGATGTGGGATCCCTTCGTCAGTAGAGTTTTAATTCAACTGAAACTCTTGCCGTCCAATCCGCAAAATAAATACTCCCTTGCTTCTCATGAGATTCGAACCCAGGCTCCCTTGCAACATAATCCACGCCGCTAACCACTTGGCCACAAGCTCCTCTTGTGTCTTAAACCATGCGCAACTAAATATAAACTATGGGCCAAATTCTAAGGTCCAAGCAAAAAGAAACCAAAATGCAAAAGCCAAGACTTGAACCTTGGACCTCCTTCCTTCCCTTGTGGCGTCACTCCCTTGTCCCCTAAGTGGCGTCACTTTGCCACTACACCACACACTCCTTTTGTGTTATTTTCTCCATATTTTATTCTTAAGGCATATCTGCCAACTTCTAGGGTTTTTTTTCACCTAAAACCAAAATTTCCCCAAAGCCAATATTTGATCCCGGGACTTCATAGAAGCCCTCTAACCTTCCAAAATCACTTATCCAATGGGTCTAACTAGCATTTAAGCCGATCTCTTGTTCTCCAAAAATTTAAACGCTACTATGCCTAAGGCCCATTGGGCTCAATTCTCCTAGGCCCAATTTTGGGATGTTACAATTATTGTAGAAAGCATCATCCTAGAAAATGCTGAAGGAGGTCAGGAGCATGTATGAGATGCGGGTCTAAGGAGCATAAGGCTCGAGATTGTTTCATGACCATCAAGTCAGGTATGTTTTGGTTGGATGTGATGATTGAGTGCAGAAAAATTTTAAGTATAAGTGGTAGATGACTGCTTGCTTTTATGGTTAGATGTTTGGTTGTGAAAGAGGATTCAAGATTTTGTTAAAAGTACATTAGTGTTATTAAGATCAGAGTGCGCAGCGAAAGCATAGTGATGTGAATTGAGGGGTAGGTCTACTAGTTGATTGGAAATTTCGAGGACGAAATTTTCTTTAAGGAGGGTAGAATTGTAACATCCCGAAATTGGGCCTAGTAGGATTGGGCTCATTGGGCCTTGGGCGTAGAAGTGTCTAAAATTTTTGAGAATAAGAGAATGACATTATTTCAAGTTGGACTTATTAAGAAGATGATTTTAGAAAGTTACAGGGTTCTATGAAGTTTCGGGTTCAAGATGGGCCTTAATGAAAGTTAGTGTTTAAGCCTATTAAGGAGAAATAGTAAGAGGCATCAAAACTTATGGAAATAAGTGAGTAAATTGTTATCATAAATGAACTATTGGTAAAGAGGTTATGGCATCAAGTGGAGAGAATGGAGGGAAGGGGTTCAAATCTCATCTTTTGCAAATTTTAGATTTATTTTGATGTGCTCTTCCAAGTGTCATCCATGACATCATTAAAGGATGAAATTAAAGAAAAAGAATAAAAAAAAGAAATGGGAGAAAAAGGAATGATGGAGAGTGATTTGTGGAAAAAGGAATGATGGAGAGTGATTTGTTGAAAAAAAAAAGTATAATGATGAGATTTGAAAGAATGAGGTAGGTGAAAAAAAAAATGCATGGAGGGTGTAATAGCCCGATTTAGGGGATAGTCGGAACAGTGATCTCGGAATCGCTAAACCAAGAATAGAGAAAATTATTTTTTATGTTATTCTATTTATTATAACATGTTTATAAGGATGCATGAAAATTTTGGTGTCTCAATTTTAGCGATTGAGGGCTTAATTTCGAAAAAGGACTAAATCGCATAAAGTGCTAAAGTTTAATTTTAATTGCTAAAGGTGCCAAATAGCTATGGGCTATTAATTGGAGGCCCCAATTGTGCAATTTGGCCTTGTTTTAAGTGAGTAGGCCGGCCATGTGACATAGGGGACAATACTTTTTAATTTTAGTCAAAATAGGTGGGAATTAGGTGATAAAATGAATAGAATAAGATGAGTAAAAGATGCTATCATCTTTTACTATTCATCTATCTTCTCTCCACCGAAAATTGATGAAGAAATGGAGCTTTGTGGGTTTGAACTTTCAGCCAAGCTATCTCCCTTATTAGTAAGTGATTTTGATGGCTTTAGTTGATAATTTTTATATTTTTGGAACCCCCAAAGCTTAAGCTAGCTAATGAGGGTACTAATTTGTAACATGGTTGAGAGTCTAGGGACTTGCCATGAGAGATTTTATCTTGGTTGCAAGGTCTCGAGGTACTTTATCAAAGGTTCAATCGAAAACCTATCCCTCGTAATAGGTGACTCGGATTTTTGGTGTCGCGGAGAGCATCGCGTTACGGATTCCGAATAAGGTGTGTAATCTCATACCCTTCCAAATACATGTTTGAAATGGTGTGTAATCTCACACTTCTCTGAAATTTTGCATTAATGTTCTGTGATTTGGTCGAAATACCAAAGAAAACCGAAAATCGGCATCCGGGATCACTCGGACGCGCGTAGATTCATAGTGGTAACCATGTTTTTGTAATAAAACAGTTTTGGTCAATGACAGTGACGTGATTTCCAAAAATCATGAAAAATAGGAGAAATGGAATTAGAAAATGATTAAGATATCAAATTAAAGCTTACTGTGTCTATTTTAATATGGAAGAAACGGAGAAGGAAAAGGAATTTTATATTTTGAGATATCTTGATTTTAGTGAGACTGGTTCTGATTAACTTCGGGGTTCACTGATCTGTTTTGGAAAAATCATATAAAATTGTACAAAATGAATTATGGGTTATAATTTATATGTATGGATTCCTTAGTGAGTCTATTTTCAAGAGAAACAAGTTGGAACAGTATATGAAAACCGTACAGTGAGATATTAGAAATTAAGTTAAGAGAGGTCAGAATCGTTGGACAGTGAAACAAGGAAAACTTTAATGAATAAACTGTACTAAATGGCTAGGCTAAAAATTCTGGAAAAATTACAGTACGAAGATACATGAGTCTAGTTTCAAGGAAATTTTACGGATCTAGATTTCGAGTTTTCTAATTCGAGTTATAGCCAATTTAGTCAGTATGACGCAAATGGACAGTTTAAATTTCTCTGCCCCAAATTACTAGTTAAGTTTTAGTTGCGAAATTACCCCGTTTGGGCCTAAAATGAATTTTGACCCAATAGTTTTATAGAAGACCCAAATAGAGTTCTATATCACTCGAGGCGATAGTGAATATTCGGAAACACCGTTAAATATGAAATTACCGAATTACCCTTAGAAGGTAAAATTACCGAATTACCCTTGGTGGGTAAAACTACCGAATTACCCTTGGTGGGTAAATTACCAAAATACCCGTGGAGGGTAAATTACCGAAATTCCCTAGGCTGCGAAATTACCGAAATACCCTTGGAGGGTAAATTACCGAAATACCCCTGGGTTGCAAAATTACCGAAATACCCTTAGAGGGTAAATTACCGAAATTCCCTAGGTTGCGAAATTACTGAAATACCCTTGGAGGGTAAATTATCGAAATACCCCTGGGTTGTGAAATTACCGAAATACCCTTGAAGGGTAAGTTACCGAAATACCTTTGGGTTGCGAAATTATCGAGATACTCGTGGAGGGTAAATTACCGAAATACCCTTAGAGGGTAAGTTACCGAAATACCTTTGGGTTGCAAAATTATCGAGATACCCGTGAAGGGTAAATTACAGAAATACCCATCGGTTGCTAAATTACCGAAATACCTTTAGAGGGTAAATTACTGAAATACCCTTGAGTGGCGAAAATTACCGAATTACCCTTGGTGGGTAAAATTTATGAATTACCCTTAGAGAGTAAATTACTGAATTACCCTTAGTGGGTACGATTACCGAATTATGAAAATGCCCTTATGGGCTGAATTACGAAATGTCCCTATGGACCGAGTTACGAAAATGCCCTTAATGGGCCGAATTACGAAATGTCCCTATGGACCAAACTACGAAAATACCCTTTATGGGCCAAATGTGATATTTGCTATATGGGCCAAATGTGATATTTGCTATATGGGCAAAATGTTATATTTGCTATATGGGCCAAATGTAAAATTTGCTAGATCGATTAATGGACCAAATTTGCTAGATCGATTAATGGGCCAAATTTGCTAGCTCGTTTAATGGCCAAATTTGCTAGATCGATTAATGGGCCAAATTTGCTAGATCGTTTAATGGCCAAATTTTGCTAGATTGCTTAATGGGCCAACTTGTGTTATGGGCCTTATGTTGAAATTATTCTATAAATATTGTTATGCTTTGTATATGCATACATGACTGCATGGGTTGGGATAAATGACGAAGAGAAGAAAGGCCTGTTGCCAAAAATCTAGTTCGGTGGCTCTGCCACAAATATTTTAAATGGCCTGTTGCCAAAATATTTTAAATGGCCTGTTGCCAAAAATCTAGTTCGGTGGCTCTGCCACAAATATTTTAAATGGCCTGTTGCCAAAATATTATAAATGGCCTGTTGCCAAAAATCTAGTTCGGTGGCTCTGCCACAAATATTTTAAATGGCCTGTTACCAAAAATATTTTAAATGGCCTGTTGCCAAAATATTTTAAATGGCCTGTTGCCAAAAATCTAGTTCGGTGGCTCTGCCACAAATATTTTAAATGGCCTGTTGCCAAAATATTATAAATGGCCTGTTGCCAAAAATCTAGTTCGGTGGCTCTGCCACAAATATTTTAAATGGCCTGTTACCAAAAATATTTTAAATGGCCTGTTGCCAAAATATTTTAAATGGCCTGTTGCCAAAAATCTAGTTCGGTGGCTCTGCCACAAATATTTTAAATGGCCTGTTGCCAAAAATCTAGTACGGTGGCCAAAAATCTAGTTCGGTGGCTCTGCCACAAATATTTATTTTAAATGGCCTGTTGCCAAAAATCTAGTTCGGTGGCTCTGCCACAAATATTTTAAATGGCCTGTTGCCAAAATATTTTAAATGGCCTGTTGCCAAAAATCTAGTTCGGTGGCTCTGCCACAAATATTTTAAATGGCCTGTTGCCAAAATATTTTAAATGGCCTGTTGCCAAAATCTAGTTCGGTGGCTCTGCCACAAATATTTTAAATGGCTTAATGCCTCTAGTTCGGTGACTCTGTCACAATCTAGTTCGGTGGCTCTGCCACAAACATAATTTTAATTGGCTTAATGCCTGCTATTGGTGTGTTGGCGGGGTGGGTTGACTTGATCCCCACAGGTGTGATGGTTGGTACGGGTGGTGTGTAGCGGATGGAAATTAGGCTTGGTTAGGAATTGCATATCCCATGCATATTATGTTCATGTTATTATGTTATAATTGTGAATGGGCTTAGGCCCAAAATATTGCTATGTGTGTTCCGACCCAGTGGATAATGGTAAGGGGATTACACACTGAGTTCTTGTAACTCACCCCCCTTTCTCTTAACCTTTTCAGGTAATGCTTAGTGATGTGGACTTGGGCCTTGGATGACTCGATGGAGACCATACTTCAGAAATGGTTTATTTGAACTTCAGACTTCTTTCTTGTTTATTTTATTACTCTACTATTTTGGGTTAAATGTTGTAATAAGGCCTAAGATTTTCTTTCAAAATGCTTCTACAACTCTATTCCCAAACATCCCATTTTCATAAATTGTTTATTTCAAATATGTTTTCACAACCAAAAAGGTCTTTAAAGATAATTACGTTTTCAAGTAGATAACAATTGCTTAAGTGTTTTAGGTTTTAACAAAGAAATTGTAACTCTCAACAAGTTCTTAACAATCTCAAAGATGGTTTAAAAAAAAAAAACTTCCATGTGACACACCAGATTCGGGCTTAACTTCTAGGCCTGGTTTAGGGTGTTACATTTAGTGGTATCAGAGCTCAGTTTGCAAAACTCGGCTGTGGTTTGGGTTCAAAAGCATTTTCCAAAGCTGTTGAAAATTTTGATTTATAAATGCATGTTCTAAAGGAAGTATGGCACCACGGGTATCCGGCACCAAGTCAAGTAAGTATATGTTATCATCTTATGATTATGATTATTGTGGTATGAACGTAGAAATACTCTAGAACTTTTAGCTTTAGGAGTAAAAAACTATAGAGATTGAGACTTTAGGATACGTTTTGCAAAACCACTTCAACTCTTATACTCCATAAGACATTGTTTAATAAACATCGAATAGTATATTGATTCATAAAACTCGTAATAAGATTAAGTCGACCTTAGTGAACATGAATGTTAGAAGACGTGGATACGATAGATGTGGACGTGGTAGACGCCGAGGTACTAAGGCTAGATCTTCAGCATCAGGGCATGTTTCCGAAAAGGAGGCGCTAGCATCGCTAGTGGTTGAGACGGGATCTCATGATTGAGCTAAGGTTGATGAGCTGACTCAAATAGTTAAGGAGGTAATTGAAAAGGTTAGAGGAATTGGTGAAGCACTTCGAGTTAGGTTTGAGGACTGTAAGAAGAAAATAGATAATGATTCTTTTGGGTCGTAGTGTCGTTTCGTAAAGCATGTCAAGGCACGTCCAAACTTTTTGGCTTGCGATTATTGTAGAAAGCATCATCCTAGAAAATGCTGAAGGAGGTCAGGAGCATGTATGAGATGCGGGTCTAAGGAGCATAAGGCTCGAGATTGTTTCATGACCATCAAGTCAGGTATGTTTTGGTTGGATGTGATGATTGAGTGCAGAAAAATTTTAAGTATAAGTGGTAGATGACTGCTTGCTTTTATGGTTAGATGTTTGGTTGTGAAAGAGGATTCAAGATTTTGTTAAAAGTACATTAGTGTTATTAAGATCAGAGTGCGCAGCGAAAGCATAGTGATGTGAATTGAGGGGTAGGTCTACTAGTTGATTGGAAATTTCGAGGACGAAATTTTCTTTAAGGAGGGTAGAATTGTAACATCCCGAAATTGGGCCTAGTAGGATTGGGCTCATTGGGCCTTGGGCGTAGAAGTGTCTAAAATTTTTGAGAATAAGAGAATGACATTATTTCAAGTTGGACTTATTAAGAAGATGATTTTAGAAAGTTACAGGGTTCTATGAAGTTTCGGGTTCAAGATGGGCCTTAATGAAAGTTAGTGTTTAAGCCTATTAAGGAGAAATAGTAAGAGGCATCAAAACTTATGGAAATAAGTGAGTAAATTGTTATCATAAATGAACTATTGGTAAAGAGGTTATGGCATCAAGTGGAGAGAATGGAGGGAAGGGGTTCAAATCTCATCTTTTGCAAATTTTAGATTTATTTTGATGTGCTCTTCCAAGTGTCATCCATGACATCATTAAAGGATGAAATTAAAGAAAAAGAATAAAAAAAAGAAATGGGAGAAAAAGGAATGATGGAGAGTGATTTGTGGAAAAAGGAATGATGGAGAGTGATTTGTTGAAAAAAAAAAGTATAATGATGAGATTTGAAAAGAATGAGGTAGGTGAAAAAAAAAATGCATGGAGGGTGTAATAGCCCGATTTAGGGGATAGTCGGAACAGTGATCTCGGAATCGCTAAACCAAGAATAGAGAAAATTATTTTTTATGTTATTCTATTTATTATAACATGTTTATAAGGATGCATGAAAATTTTGGTGTCTCAATTTTAGCGATTGAGGGCTTAATTTCGAAAAAGGACTAAATCGCATAAAGTGCTAAAGTTTAATTTTAATTGCTAAAGGTGCCAAATAGCTATGGGCTATTAATTGGAGGCCCCAATTGTGCAATTTGGCCTTGTTTTAAGTGAGTAGGCCGGCCATGTGACATAGGGGACAATACTTTTTAATTTTAGTCAAAATAGGTGGGAATTAGGTGATAAAATGAATAGAATAAGATGAGTAAAAGATGCTATCATCTTTTACTATTCATCTATCTTCTCTCCACCGAAAATTGATGAAGAAATGGAGCTTTGTGGGTTTGAACTTTCAGCCAAGCTATCTCCCTTATTAGTAAGTGATTTTGATGGCTTTAGTTGATAATTTTTATATTTTTGGAACCCCCAAAGCTTAAGCTAGCTAATGAGGGTACTAATTTGTAACATGGTTGAGAGTCTAGGGACTTGCCATGAGAGATTTTATCTTGGTTGCAAGGTCTCGAGGTACTTTATCAAAGGTTCAATCGAAAACCTATCCCTCGTAATAGGTGACTCGGATTTTTGGTGTCGCGGAGAGCATCGCGTTACGGATTCCGAATAAGGTGTGTAATCTCATACCCTTCCAAATACATGTTTGAAATGGTGTGTAATCTCACACTTCTCTGAAATTTTGCATTAATGTTCTGTGATTTGGTCGAAATACCAAAGAAAACCGAAAATCGGCATCCGGGATCACTCGGACGCGCGTAGATTCATAGTGGTAACCATGTTTTTGTAATAAAACAGTTTTGGTCAATGACAGTGACGTGATTTCCAAAAATCATGAAAAATAGGAGAAATGGAATTAGAAAATTATTAAGATATCAAATTAAAGCTTACTGTGTCTATTTTAATATGGAAGAAACGGAGAAGGAAAAGGAATTTTATATTTTGAGATATCTTGATTTTAGTGAGACTGGTTCTGATTAACTTCGGGGTTCACTGATCTGTTTTGGAAAAATCATATAAAATTGTACAAAATGAATTATGGGTTATAATTTATATGTATAGATTCCTTAGTGAGTCTATTTTCAAGAGAAACAAGTTGGAACAGTATATGAAAACCGTACAGTGAGATATTAGAAATTAAGTTAAGAGAGGTCAGAATCGTTGGACAGTGAAACAAGGAAAACTTTAATGAATAAACTGTACTAAATGGCTAGGCTAAAAATTCTGGAAAAATTACAGTACGAAGATACATGAGTCTAGTTTCAAGGAAATTTTACGGATCTAGATTTCGAGTTTTCTAATTCGAGTTATAGCCAATTTAGTCAGTATGACGCAAATGGACAGTTTAAATTTCTCTGCCCCAAATTACTAGTTAAGTTTTAGTTGCGAAATTACCCCGTTTGGGCCTAAAATGAATTTTGACCCAATAGTTTTATAGAAGACCCAAATAGAGTTCTATATCACTCGAGGCGATAGTGAATATTCGGAAACACCGTTAAATATGAAATTACCGAATTACCCTTAGAAGGTAAAATTACCGAATTACCGAATTGCTTAAGTGTTTTAGGTTTTAACAAAGAAATTGTAACTCTCAACAAGTTCTTAACAATCTCAAAGATGGTTTAAAAAAAAAAAAAACTTCCATGTGACACACCAGATTCGGGCTTAACTTCTAGGCCGGGTTTAGGGTGTTACAACCAGATTGTACTGTTATTGTTTACAACAATAGTCATGGATTGTGCCCAATCATCTATGGTTTTTTCATAGTTTGACAAAGGAATATTTGTTAAATCTAAATATATTCCTCCTTGAGCAACATTTCTTTTATTAAGGTCTCCTATACTATAAGGTATAGGAATAGGTTGACTAGTTTCTCCTGGTGTTTCCAGTTTTATATCATTAGTAGCTATATTTTCTATTTTATTACCTAATATTCTTGTTGTGTTTTCAACAGTTTCGTGATTTCTATTAATAGACCTTAGACCATCATCTGTTTGAAGATCTGAGTCTATTTTTCTTTTACCATAAAAATCCTGTTTATCAATTTCCTTAGGCTTAGATATTTTATAATCATATGGATCTGGGGGTTCAGTATCCATGGGTTCGGGTATTTCTATATTTTCTTCTGTTGAAGTTTCTTCTTCATCAGATTTATGGCTTGTAACATTAATATCCATATTATTAGAATTACTACTTTCTGTAGTTTCTAAAATATAATTATCATTTTCATTATTATTATTAACATTACTATCATTATCATATTCTAACATATAATGATACTTATATTTTTCAAACAGATCTTTATGTTCTTCATAAAGTTCTTCTATTAACTTTAGATATTCAACTCTTTCAAGATTATCTTCCGTTTTAGAAAATTGGTTTTTCCAATGTTCTATCAAAGTTTTATAAGAGTCAAAATCATATTTTTCTTGTTTTTTATCCTTTTCTCTTTTTTCTTTTGTTTTTTGTTTTTATTATTATTATTATTAGTTGAAGATTCATCCGAAGACTCATCCTCATCTGACAAAGCTAAAATAACATTACTATTACCGTAATATAAAGGTCCTAGATTTAGGTCCGAATCTATATTATTAGTATTAATAACTTGTTCTAATTTATTATTAACATCGGATAGTAATTCTTTAGACTTGCTATTCAAATCTAAATCTGTTACTACTCCCATATTATCTATTTTTTATTCTACTTTACTAACCTTAGTATATAGTTTATTAAAATATATAGACGTCATGTCTAACAAACTATTGATACCCTTACTAAGAGCCGAAATATTATTTTCATTTTTAGAGTCTATATGCATAGTATGATTACAAGTTTTATCTTGATATAAACAATCCATTTTTTCCATTATTATTATCCCTGGTACCTAAAACCTTCTGTGTCTTAACGTCCTCTCAACGCCAACAACGTCCCACTCGGACTCAACGGCAACGAAGACTAACGACAGATATATGGGTTTTGAGATAATAACAGCGAAATAAACAGAATTGCAGATACAAAGATAGAAACTTACAATGATAACTACGATATGAGAACTCCAGAAATCGTTACTCCGGGGCTCCTCTGATAGGATATCTGATACCAATTACGGGGGGAGGGAGGTGTATGTGCACAAGCGGAAGGGTTTATATCGTAGAATAATATTTCACAAGAAGAAAATAGATAATTTACAAAGAGAGATCAAGAAAGATTTCTTGATTTCTTAAGCAAAACTAAAAACTCTAATAAGCTATTCTAAAATCCGATTCAGGATTCGATCATCTTAAAACTCTAATAAACTATTCTAAAATCCGATTCAGGATTCGATGCCTTTTCCAGGCTACAACAATGCCTATTTATAGTGGAAAAAATGAACTCTAATTTAATTACAATTGAATTCCGAACATTATGTTGATAAGAATGGCTTCATGATTTTTTCCACGTAGCCATCTTGATTTGTTTGCTTCCACCGTCTTCTATCAAAATTGTTGTGGTTGCTTCCACGTTTCAATTGCATTAAATGGTTGCTTCCATCATGCATGACATCATCTTTGTCTTTTGGTGGTTTCCTTCTTTTTAATTCACCGCCAAAATTGAATGCATCTTCTTGCTTTCATTACTTGATGGTAACGGGTTGTTACATCAATAATTAAATTTCTTCCTTTTTTGGATTTTATCCTTCCTGGATATTTCTGAGATTCATCTCTTCGATTTCATCCAGGTGTAGGGATTCTGGTGAAGGTACTGGTGTGTTCCAGTGCTCCCACACTTCTCTGATTTCCGCTGTTAACGGATAATCTTCAATTTCCATTTCAGCTATTTTTGTTAATAGTGACATGGCTTCTTCGTTCTCGTGCCTCTGGGGATTTCCAGTGTCGTAGGCTAGGATTCTTCTACCGTCAGTCCAGAACTCGAACGTGTTTTGTCGGAGTAGGAACTGAGCTTCCGCCATTAAATCAACTCCGGATTGGATTTGATAACGGAAATAATTTTTGTAACACTCGTCAATTGTTTTTGACAAATGCTCTTGATCTTCTTTGACCGCCAAGAGGGATCTTCCTCCAAGCATTTTATGAATAATCCATATTTGATATGGCTGATAAAATTTTTCTTTTTCAGCAATACCAATAAGGCTGTTATTTTTATATAAAAATAGTAAACAAAATCATCTAAATTAACATAGTTTGTTAATCTAGATTTTACCATAGCCGGAAAATCTTTTAGTAAATGAAAAGAAAGATTTTGGACTGTTATTTCTTTAACAAATCCCCATTCAATACTGGTTATATCAAATGGATCATGATCAAGTCGAAATTTGATAGTAGGAGTTTTTTCTCCTATATCATTTGTATAAACAAAAGCTTGTGAAAAATATTTTGACAACGTTTCCGAAAATAGAGCTTGCTGGTTGCAAATGGCTCGATTTATTTTTGAAAATATATCAATAGGTAGAATTTGTCTACACTTGTTATATAGACATATTCTAAACATCTTATTAATAATAGGAGTATTTCTCCCTTTACTAATAAAATATTGAAATATATCAAGAAGATTGTTTATCTCCTTAATATCCATATATTCGATTAGGATATCATCCCAATCTCGGTATAAAATAGATTTTAGTAATAATTCTTCAGATTTATTTTCTTCAGTTGTTTTTTCAACTAAGAATTCTGAGAATTGGGTAAGAGCTTTTCTGAAACTAGCCCTTTGTTCCAAAATATGGTTTTTCCATATCTTGTTTATGAAATGGTAATATTCTGGGGTTAAGCCTGGATTATAAAAATCCTTTAGATTCGAGAATTCAGAGTTTTGTTGGTTTTTCAACAAAGCATCTGCATATTTGAGAATTTCAGAATCGGTAGGAGGCTTTTGAGAAAATTGAGAATAATCCACCTGTGTTGGTGAATGTGATCCAATTGGTTGGTTTACCAATGGATATGGTAAATAATATCCCTGGTTAGGATAAAATTGTACCTGTGTTGGTGCAACCATAAATCCTTGTTTAGGAATTATTTTTGCAGGTGCAGCCATAAATCCTTGTTTAGGACTTATAGGTGATTTTCCCTTGTTGGGTTTTTTATGGACAGTTCTCCATCCATCATTTTCTTTTAGAGGTTGTTTACCTCTATCCATAAGGCCTGCTAAGAAAATCAGCAATCATATTGTTAGTACCTTTTATGTATATGACTTCGAAATTGAATTGGCATAATTCATTATACCATCTAATCCTTCTAGGTACTGTTTCTAAACTTTTATTAGTAAGAAACTGTTTGACAGCTTGATTATCGGTTTTAATAATAAAACTTTCTGGTGCTAAATATATTAGGAATTTTTTTATTCCTTTTTTTATTGCTAATAGTTCTTTTTCATAAATAGCATAATTAATTTCGTTTGGTTTAAACTTTCCAGAACTATATCCACAAATTAATTCTTCATTAGCCATTGTTTTGGCTTTTAATACACATCCCCAATTTCTTTCTGAGGCATCTGTTTCTAGAATTAATTTATCACCTTGTTTAGGTAAATAAACTTTTGGAATATAATTTATTTCAGACTTTATTTGTTTTATAATGTCTGAATCTTTGTTAGACCACTCAAAAGGCTTGTCCTTTTTGAGTTTTTCATATAACTCATCTAGTTTTTTAGACAAATTAGGGAAGAAATTTCTGCCATAATTAACAATTCCTAGAAATTGTTGAAGTTGTTTCTTATCAACAATTTTTTCTGGGAATTCTTTTATTTTAACAATAATATGATCTTGGAGTTTAAGACCATCAGATGATAATATTAATCCTAAGAATTCTATTTCGGTTTTTTCCAATTCTATTTTCTTAGGGCTTAATATTATTCCATGTTTGATAAATTCTCTAGCTATAATATTTAGATGTTTTCTATGATTTTCCAGTGTTTCTGAAAAAATTAGAATATCATCTATATATACTACACAAAATTTTTTTATTTTTTGAATATAGAGTCCATCCATCTTTGGAAGACTTGAGGTGCATTACAAAGTCCAAATGGCATTACTCTCCATTGGTAATGACCATTAGGTGCACTGAAGGCTGTTAATGGTCTAGATTCTTCTGTTAACATGATTTGCCAGAAGCCAGACTTACAGTCAAATTTACTAAAATATTTTGCTTGTTTAGCTTGATTTATTAAGACTTCCTTTCTTGGAATAAAATATCCATCAAAAATAGTATTTTGATTTAATCTTTTATAATTTATAACCATCCTAGCTTTTCCTCTCTTTATCTCTGCATGGTTTCTTACCATGAAGGCAGGACTAGAATGTGGACTAGTAGTTTCTTCTATTAATCCTTTATCCAATAATTCCTTTATTTGTATATCAAATTCATCTATATCTTGTTTAGTATAGATCATAGGTTTTACTCTAATAATTTTATTGGGGTTTTCCAATTTTATGGTACAATATCTAGGACTATTTTTCCATAATTTTAATGGTTCTTCACTAAAATTATTTTCTAATATCTTAAACAACCAATGATTAGTATCTAGTTGTTTTATTTGTTCATTCTTAGGAGGTGTAAAGTCCTGATCACATATATATTTATGATTTTCTACCAAAGGTACTTCTACCGAAGTATTTTCAGTAGTTAGTACTACAAAATTTTTATCAATAGAAAATGGTAGATGTTGATATATAAAATTGTTACCTAACAATATATCTCCATGCATTTCATGAAAACATAATAATTTAGGAATTACAAATCTTACATTGTTTATGTAGATTGGTATATTTTTAGCTTTAAAAAGGATTAAAGTTTCAATACCATTGACACCAACAGCTCTAATAGGATTTTTCATAAGTTCCCATTTTTCTGATGGAATAGCATTTTCTCTACAGCTACTGGTTGTAGCTCCAGTATCTAATAAAGCATTTAAAGAATATGTTTTATATTCTCTAAATTGAAATATAATTTCTATGTAAGTATAATATTTTCTTGATTGAAAATGTGAAAAGGTAATAATATCCTTTTTTCCCATTTTTATTTTTTGAATTATTGGTTTTTCTAAATGAACTGGTTTTAGTTCAATTAGATATTTATTTTCCGAATATTTCTTTGGTTTGAATTTACCACAAGGATCCTGTTTATCAATTTCCTTAGGCTTAGATATTTTATAATCATATGGATCTGGGGGTTCAGTATCCATGGGTTCGGGTATTTCTATATTTTCTTCTGTTGAAGTTTCTTCTTCATCAGATTTATGGCTTGTAACATTAATATCTATATCCATATTATTAGAATTACTACTTTCTGTAGTTTCTAAAATATAATTATCATTTTCATTATTATTATTATTAACATTACTATCATTATCATATTCTAACATATAATGATACTTATATTTTCAAACAGATCTTTATGTTCTTCATAAAGTTCTTCTATTAACTTTAGATATTCAACTCTTTCAAGATTATCTTCCGTTTTAGAAAATTGGTTTTTCCAATGTTCTATCAAAGTTTTATAAGAGTCAAAATCATATTTTTCTTGTTTTTTATCCTTTTCTCTTTTTTCTTTTGTTTTTTGTTTTTTATTATTATTATTATTAGTTGAAGATTCATCCGAAGACTCATCCTCATCTGACAAAGCTAAAATAACATTACTATTACCGTAATATAAAGGTCCTAGATTTAGGTCCGAATCTATATTATTAGTATTAATAACTTGTTCTAATTTATTATTAACATCGGATAGTAATTCTTTAGACTTGCTATTCAAATCTAAATCTGTTACTACTCCCATATTATCTATTTTTTCTTCTACTTTACTAACCTTAGTATATAGTTTATTAAAATATATAGACGTCATGTCTAACAAACTATTGATACCCTTACTAAGAGCAGAAATATTATTTTCATTTTTAGAGTCTATATGCATAGTATGATTACAAGTTTTATCTTGATATAAACAATCCATTTTTTCCATTATTATTATCCTTGGTACCTAAAACCTTCTGTGTCTTAACGTCCTCTCAACGCCAACAACGTCCCACTCGGACTCAACGGCAACGAAGACTAACGACAGATATATGGGTTTTGAGATAATAATAGCGAAATAAACAGAATTGCAGATACAAAGATAGAAACTTACAATGATAACTACGATATGAGAACTCCAGAAATCGTTACTCCGGGGCTCCTCTGATAGGATATCTGATACCAATTACGGGGGGAGGGAGGTGTATGTGCACAAGCGGAAGGGTTTATATCGTAGAATAATATTTCACAAGAAGAAAATAGATAATTTACAAAGAGAGATCAAGAAAGATTTCTTGATTTCTTAAGCAAAACTAAAAACTCTAATAAGCTATTCTAAAATCCGATTCAGGATTCAATCATCTTAAAACTCTAATAAACTATTCTAAAATCCGATTCAGGATTCGATGCCTTTCCCAGGCTACAACAATGCCTATTTATAGTGGGAAAAATGAACTCTAATTTAATTACAATTGAATTCCGAATAGTATGTTGATAAGAATGGCTTCATGATTTTTCCACGTAGCCATCTTGATTTCCACCGTCTTCTGTCAAAATTGTTGTGGTTGCTTCCACGTTTCAATTGCATTAAATGGTTGCTTCCATCATGCTTGACATCATCTTTGTCTTTTGGTGGTTTCCTTCTTTTTAAGTCACCGCCAAAATTGAATGCATCTTCTTGCTTTCATTACTTGATGGTAACGGGTTGTTACATCAATAATTAAATTTCTTCCTTTTTTGGATTTTATCCTTCCTGGATATTTCTGAGATTCATCTCTTCGATTTCATCCAGGTGTAGGGATTCTGGTGAAGGTACTGGTGTGTTCCAGTGCTCCCACACTTTTCTAATTTCCGCTGTTAACGGATAATCTTCAATTTCCATTTCAGCTATTTTGTTAATAGTGACATGGCTTCTTCGTTCTCGTGCCTCTGGGGATTTCCAGTGTCGTAGGCTAGGATTCTTCTACCGTCAGTCCAGAACTCGAACGTGTTTTGTCGGAGTAGGAACTGAGCTTCCGCCATTAAATCAACTCCGGATTGGATTTGATAACGGAAATAATTTTTGTAACACTCGTCAATTGTTTTTGACAAATGCTCTTGATCTTCTTGGACCGCCAAGAGGGATCTTCCTCCAAGCATTTTATGAATAATCCATATTTGATATGGCTGATAAAATTTTTCTTTTTCAGCAATACCAATAAGGCTGTGTATTTTTATATAAAAATAGTAAACAAAATCATCTAAATTAACATAGTTTGTTAATCTAGATTTACCATAGCCGGAAAATCTTTTAGTAAATGAAAAGAAAGATTTTGGACTGTTATTTCTTTAACAAATCCCCATTCAATACTGGTTATATCAAATGGATCATGATCAAGTCGAAATTTGATAGTAGGAGTTTTTTCTCCTATATCATTTGTATAAACAAAAGCTTGTGAAAAATATTTTGACAACGTTTCCGAAAATAGAGCTTGCTGGTTGCAAATGGCTCGATTTATTTTTGAAAATATATCAATAGGTAGAATTTGTCTACACTTGTTATATAGACATATTCTAAACATCTTATTAATAATAGGAGTATTTCTCCCTTTACTAATAAAATATTGAAATATATCAAGAAGATTGTTTATCTCTTTAATATCCATATATTCGATTAGGATATCATCCCAATCTCGGTATAAAATAGATTTTAGTAATAATTCTTCAGATTTATTTTCTTCAGTTGTTTTTTCAACTAAGAATTCTGAGAATTGGGTAAGAGCTTTTCTGAAACTAGCCCTTTGTTCCAAAATATGGTTTTTCCATATCTTGTTTATGAAATGGTAATATTCTGGGGTTAAGCCTGGATTATAAAAATCCTTTAGATTCGAGAATTCAGAGTTTTGTTGGTTTTTCAACAAAGCATCTGCATATTTGAGAATTTCAGAATCGGTAGGAGGCTTTTGAGAAAATTGAGAATAATCCACCTGTGTTGGTGAATGTGATCCAATTGGTTGGTTTACCAATGGATATGGTAAATAATATCCCTGGTTAGGATAAAATTGTACCTGTGTTGGTGCAACCATAAATCCTTGTTTAGGAATTATTTTTGCAGGTGCAGCCATAAATCCTTGTTTAGGACTTATAGGTGATTTTCCCTTGTTGGGTTTTTTATGGACAGTTCTCCATCCATCATTTTCTTTTAGAGGTTGTTTACCTCTATCCATAAGGCCTGCTAAGAAAATCAGCAAACATTAGTAAAAATAAATTTATTACTTTCTACTAATGATATTTCTATAGAAGTGTTTTCTATAGATAATATAACCGATTTTTTATTAACAGTAAATGGTAAATATTGATTTATAAAATTATTACCCAATAATATGTCTCCATACATATCAGGTAAACATAATAATTTTGGAATTATAAACCTAACATTGTTTATGTAGATTGGTATATTTTTAGCTTTAAAATAAACAGTAGTTTTGCTACCATTTATTCCACTAATATTTATTATCTTTTTTACAGGTTTCCAATATTCTTCAGGAAGAATATTCTTTTTACAACTACTAGTTGTAGCTCCTGTATCTAATAAAGCATGTAAAGAATATTTTTTATAATCTTTACTATGTAATGTAATTTCAATATATTTATTGAAATTTGTAATATTCTCAATTGAATAATTTATATCTTCCATTCTAGTGTTTCTAGAATTTCTACTTGGTGTAGTAGGAAAAATAGGAATATGAACTGTTTTCATACCTATTGGTGTAGAAGTACTTATATCTTCTTCTTCCTCTGGTTGAGAATTAGAAGGTAATACTAAATTATCATTTGTATTAGTAATCAGATTATTTCTGAAATATAACTTGTCACCAGATGACATGTATTCAATAGTACTTACTGGTTTAGAAGTACTAGTATTATTAGTTTTATCAATTATCCAGTCTTTTGGAATCGATAAATCTTTTAAATGTAATAGCTTTGGTTGAATTTCTGTAGTAAATTTATTGGGCTCAAAAAGCTCAATAATTTTATTATTTATCTCTTTTATTTCAACCTCTGCCGTATTAGTATATTCATTAATGGAAGTCCAGCTGATTGCTAAATCTTCTGCTAAATCACTAATATCAGAATTTTTTGTCTGAATTCTAAGGCATAGACATTCTTCTATTAGAGGATCTGTTATAGAGATAAAGTAATTTGGTTTTACCTTAAATCCTATAACCCCTGTATGTAAATTAGATTGAATTCCTCCAATAAGTGCTTTTATTGGGTTTTCAAATCTTTTGTCTAATAATACTGCTAAGATAGGAACATCATGACCTTTTCTAAATAATGCTCTAATTGTTATCATGATTACTCCTAAATGTATATATCTAACCTGAGGATAGTTTTTTCTAATCCTTTTTATTTTTTCTTTAGTAAATAAGGGGATTTCTGTTAATCCTCCTTTAGTATCTTTAGCGACTGTATTACCGCTAATTTTCTCTATATGTCTTTTTGACCATATTTTAAACTTAGAGATTTTATATATTTCTTCTTTAGAAATATGATTTTTATTAATCTTTTCTATTATATCATCAGAAAAATCTATTTCTTCTCCGATTAAATTTCCTAATTTAATATCCTGTTATTCAGAATTAGGAATTTCTTCTAACTTATTATTAGAACTATTTCCTATCATAAAGATATATTCGTCAGAATCTATATCAGACTCTGTTTCTGATAATAACTCATATAATATTTCAGTGGGATTTGTTTCCTCACCAAAACATATTTCTAAATCTTGTTCTTCAAGATTTTTAATTATTTTTCTAGCATTCTTACCTTTGTTAGGACAATTTGATGCTAGATGACCTTCTTCATCGCAAATAAAACATTTACAAATTTGTTTTTTAGAAGTTTTTCTTCTAACAAATTTTTTCTTTTTATCTTTATTAGAATATCTTTTATTTCCTGGTTTCCATTTAGCTAATTTATATTTTTTATTATATTTTTTATAGGTTTTCGGACGTATGGAGTCACATCCAAATTCCCATTCTCCTTCTAACATTTTTGTACAATATTTATGGCTTAATTTATTCTTGACTTGTTTAGCCGCTTTACTCTGTAAACAATGTAATAGAATTCTTTCTTTAGCGAAATTAATCCTATTACCTATTGTATCTATATCTCCTATTTCTTTATTATCATTACTATATTTTATAATGAAAGATGCATATTTATTTATACAAATTTCATCCCAAGGTGGAGGTAATTTATGGAAATATTGATTTCTCCAAAAATCTACACTTTCATTTTTTAATTTTTGATATTCATGTAGAAATTTTTAGAGAATTCGTCTAAATATCTAATATCACATAATTTTAATTTTGACAAGGTATAGCTGGATTGACTATCCTGATCTTTTTTATTAGTATAACCACAAAATTCTATTTTTAGAATTGAGGTTAATCCTTTTAATAAATCTTTAGGAGAACTTATTTGATTAATAAGTTGACCCTTCTGTTCTCTTCCTTTCTCAGATTCTTCCCAGCGTCTGAGAAATTGTAGAACATCACCTTGAAAAGTTCCAACAAAATAGTTTAAAAACTTTTCTTTTGACCAGATTGTACTGTTATTGTTTACAACAATAGTCATGGATTGTGCCCAATCATCTATGGTTTTTTCATAGTTTGACAAAGGAATATTTGTTAAATCTAAATATATTCCTCCTTGAGCAACATTTCTTTTATTAAGGTCTCCTATACTATAAGGTATAGGAATAGGTTGACTAGTTTCTCCTGGTGTTTCCAGTTTTATATCATTAGTAGCTATATTTTCTATTTTTTACCTAATATTCTTGTTGTGTTTTCAACAGTTTCGTGATTTCTATTAATAGACCTTAGACCATCATCTGTTTGAAGATCTGAGTCTATTTTTCTTTTACCATAAAAATCCTGTTTATCAATTTCCTTAGGCTTAGATATTTATAATCATATGGATCTGGGGGTTCAGTATCCATGGGTTCGGGTATTTCTATATTTTCTTCTGTTGAAGTTTCTTCTTCATCAGATTTATGGCTTGTAACATTAATATCCATATTATTAGAATTACTACTTTCTGTAGTTTCTAAAATATAATTATCATTTTCATTATTATTATTATCATTACTATCATTATCATATTCTAACATATAATGATACTTATATTTTTCAAACAGATCTTTATGTTCTTCATAAAGTTCTTCTATTAACTTTAGATATTCAACTCTTTCAAGATTATCTTCCGTTTTAGAAAATTGGTTTTTCCAATGTTCTATCAAAGTTTTATAAGAGTCAAAATCATATTTTTCTTGTTTTTATCCTTTTCTCTTTTTTTTTTGTTTTTTGTTTTATTATTATTATTATTAGTTGAAGATTCATCCGAAGACTCATCCTCATCTGACAAAGCTAAAATAACATTACTATTACCGTAATATAAAGGTCCTAGATTTAGGTCCGAATCTATATTATTAGTATTAATAACTTGTTCTAATTTATTATTAACATCGGATAGTAATTCTTTAGACTTGCTATTCAAATCTAAATCTGTTACTACTCCCATATTATCTATTTTTTCTTCTACTTTACTAACCTTAGTATATAGTTTATTAAAATATATAGACGTCATGTCTAACAAACTATTGATACCCTTACTAAGAGCAGAAATATTATTTTCATTTTTAGAGTCTATATGCATAGCATGATTACAAGTTTTATCTTGATATAAACAATCCATTTTTTCCATTATTATTATCCCTGGTACCTAAAACCTTCTGTGTCTTAACGTCCTCTCAACGCCAACAACGTCCCACTCGGACTCAACGGCAACGAAGACTAACGACAGATATATGGGTTTTGAGATAATAACAGCGAAATAAACAGAATTGCAGATACAAAGATAGAAACTTACAATGATAACTACGATATGAGAACTCCAGAAATCGTTACTCCGGGGCTCCTCTGATAGGATATCTGATACCAATTACGGGGGGAGGGAGGTGTATGTGCACAAGCGGAAGGGTTTATATCGTAGAATAATATTTCACAAGAAGAAAATAGATAATTTACAAAGAGAGATCAAGAAAGATTTCTTGATTTCTTAAGCAAAACTAAAAACTCTAATAAGCTATTCTAAAATCCGATTCAGGATTCGATCATCTTAAAACTCTAATAAACTATTCTAAAATCCGATTCAGGATTCGATGCCTTTTCCAGGCTACAACAATGCCTATTTATAGTGGAAAAAATGAACTCTAATTTAATTACAATTGAATTCCGAACATTATGTTGATAAGAATGGCTTCATGATTTTTTCCACGTAGCCATCTTGATTTGTTTGCTTCCACCGTCTTCTATCAAAATTGTTGTGGTTGCTTCCACGTTTCAATTGCATTAAATGGTTGCTTCCATCATGCATGACATCATCTTTGTCTTTTGGTGGTTTCCTTCTTTTTAATTCACCGCCAAAATTGAATGCATCTTCTTGCTTTCATTACTTGATGGTAACGGGTTGTTACATCAATAATTAAATTTCTTCCTTTTTTGGATTTTATCCTTCCTGGATATTTCTGAGATTCATCTCTTCGATTTCATCCAGGTGTAGGGATTCTGGTGAAGGTACTGGTGTGTTCCAGTGCTCCCACACTTCTCTGATTTCCGCTGTTAACGGATAATCTTCAATTTCCATTTCAGCTATTTTTGTTAATAGTGACATGGCTTCTTCGTTCTCGTGCCTCTGGGGATTTCCAGTGTCGTAGGCTAGGATTCTTCTACCGTCAGTCCAGAACTCGAACGTGTTTTGTCGGAGTAGGAACTGAGCTTCCGCCATTAAATCAACTCCGGATTGGATTTGATAACGGAAATAATTTTTGTAACACTCGTCAATTGTTTTTGACAAATGCTTTTGATCTTCTTGGACCGCCAAGAGGGATCTTCCTCCAAGCATTTTATGAATAATCCATATTTGATATGGCTGATAAAATTTTTCTTTTTCAGCAATACCAATAAGGCTGTGTATTTTTATATAAAAATAGTAAACAAAATCATCTAAATTAACATAGTTTGTTAATCTAGATTTTACCATAGCCGGAAAATCTTTTAGTAAATGAAAAGAAAGATTTTGGACTGTTATTTCTTTAACAAATCCCCATCAATACTGGTTATATCAAATGGATCATGATCAAGTCGAAATTTGATAGTAGGAGTTTTTCTCCTATATCATTTGTATAAACAAAGCTTGTGAAAAATTGTAACATCCCCAAAACCCGGCCCATTCACTACGACCGAATCTGGTTATTAGTGCGGAAAAGACGGTGGAAAAATCTAACTTAGAAAAATTTAGTAAAACTTGCTACCTTTTGTAAAATCCAGTTTATTCAAACTTATGAGTAAAACTTTGTTATCATATCAATATTATAAAATGCCCAAAAATAAACTTTAATGATATATAAGACTAATTCTAAATAAATAAGTTGTCAAAAATAAATTCGTTTCCACTTAGTAATTTAATATAATCCAAACATAAAATAATTAAATAATTCCCAAAGTAAATAAAAATCAAAGGGTCTTATTACATCAATGTTTAAAAGATCTAGTACTTAATATAAATAAACTTAAAATATTTAAACTATTCTTTCTGCATGGGCCACCACGTGTCCTCTCCGATCCCGGTCCACTCTACGCGTCACCTGAAATGGTTAATTAAAAGAGTGAGTCCACTGACTCAGTGCATAATCACAACACATATTTCCATCCGTATGGGCTCGACCCATACCCACACAGCCATCGAAACAAATCACGCAAGAATGCATCTCAGCCCAACCCATTGTCCAACCGAACACCAACCTTAGCAGACTCCCCGCCTAAGGCCGTGGCTAATCCACCGATCACAGTGTGATCCATAACATCTTACCTTGGCAAGCTCGCTGCTCAAGGCCGTGGCTGAGCCACCGATCAACCCAAGTGATCCAATATCGTAATCTGTCTACGATGATGCACATAGCAATCAACCGCCGAGATGGGCACCGAGCCAACACCTCCCTTGAGGTAGCACACAGCAAATCCCCAAGCGCTAATGTAGCCGAAGCTATCATTAGACCACGTACACCTTGTGTACACTTCCTTCTTCATCGAATCAAGCCCAAACCCCATGCAACTATATATATATGCAACATGTTAAGCCATCATATCACATAAGTATATAAATATTTATACATACATAAATACATCACAAATAAACTTACCATCACCAATTCTCATCACTTATGCCATTATAAACGGCTTCCACACATAATACACATGTAACAAGTTAGCAACCAAAACCACAGAAATAGTGCGATGATTACGCACCTTAGAAATACAACCGATCCAATCCCGAAATGCTGCTTGACTAACTCTCTGCCGAAACACCACCTTAACCAACCCATAATAATACCATATTAGAATTGGCCCAAAACTTAGAAACATAACACTTGAGGCCCTTGGCCGAACATTATCCTTACCACCTTCTTACCGAGTTCGATTGCGGAAACTTGACTGAATACAACAAATCCCCAAAGTGCCTTCACTAACCGATGCAAACCGAGGCCCGAAGAGATACTTCCAATATTCGGCAAAGGTACGCTAAATAAAAAGGGATTTTGGCTCAGAGGTAAGGTGTAGGTTCGGCTTTGCAAGCTATAAGACCAAGTAGATGCTAAGGTGCTTCCAAAAGGTGTTTGCGGCAATCAGAAATGAGGAGATTTTGGTCTAGCAACGAGTGAAATGGATAAGAAAAATGGAAAGAGAAGGGACTTGAAGTTTCGGCTCAGATGATAATGAGAGAGAGAGGCGTTTTGGTGAGGTTGAGGTATGAGGAGGAAATGAAAATGGAGGCTAAAGGAAAGGCTAAAATTCGGCAAGGAGAGAAGCCAAAATGATGAATGAATAATGAGCACCTCCCCTCCCTATTATACTAAAAAGCCAAGCTCCAACCCCCCAAAAATAATCCCTAAAATCTCCTAAAATACCTCCCCACCATCCATTCAAAATAGTTTGAATGGGTCAAACCTTCTAGCCAAAATTTAAAAAAAATTGACCAAGTCTTCTCCACCTTTAAGCCTTTCAAACCGTCCATCCACCCCCACCAAGATGACGCAAAAAACAAAGCCCCAAATGCGCCCTTGCGATTCGAACCTGAGGCCCCTTCCCCCTGCAAATGGCGTCATACACACAAGGCCTTAGTGGCGCCCATCCTGCCACTCCACCAGCTCCTTTCTTGTGACATAAACTCCCAAATAATTCTCTTAAGACACCCCTCGCAAGCTCCCCTTTTAACCCCTAAAACTAAAAATTTTCCAAAGCGTCCTACCTCCACCTAGGGTTCTCAGGACCTCTAAAACTTACCCAACCACCCTTAGAGTGTGCCAACACCTGAGCTAAGCACCAAAATCTAACCCCTAAAACCAGGGTGTTACAATTCTACCCTCCTTAAAAAATTTCGTCCTCGAAATTACTTAGCTAACGAACATCTGCACAACCTATCTTACCACCTTCGCTTATGCTGCGCAACTCTGATTAACAAGTTTATGCATTAGAAATTTTGTTTCACTGTTTTATCCACGAGCAATTTTATGCAATGAAGTTTCCGAGAGTAGTTCTTTCGAGCAATCAAGTTCCACTTCCTACCCAGGGGTAATTCCGTCATTTTCCTATAGGGGTATATAGGTAATAACTCTGGGTCAATTTTTGAAATTAGTTTTCCAACTTAAAGATATTTCAAAATTCACAAAATCTCAGGTCATCTTGAAAATTTTGTTCAAACTGGAGGTATCGCAAAAATTTCAGAAATCGGGTTATTTTTGTAATTTTTTGAAATCATGGGCATTTTCGTAAATTCTCAAAATCGAGATATCACAATATTTCACAAAATAAGATTTTCTGATACTTGATAAAATAGGAATATTTCCATAAGAGTCGAAAGAAATTTGAAAATTTAGAAACCAAGGGCGTTTTGGTAATTTTATCAACCAGGGGTATTATCGTAAATTTCCCCAAACCAGAGTATCTTAATATGTAAAACTCGAGATTTTGGTATTTTGTAAAGTAAAACCATTTTAACAAAGTTGAGGGTAGTACGGTAATTTTACAATACAGGGGCATTTTTGTAATTTTGCCACTAGGGCATTTTGGGAAATTTTGTAAATCGAGACAACTTTTTTTCAAAATCTGATTTAGAGTTTTTACAAACCAAAGGGGTAAAGTTGGAAAAAAAATTTTAAAACAGAAAGTTTTTAAAAAAAAAACAGCAAGGCTAGTTCCCTTTCGGGTTTTAATAATCGGTTTAGCCTATGAACAAGTCCTCTTGGTTAAGGTGAACCAAAGCTACGCACCAGGTAGGATTCCTGCGAAGAGGAGGTGAGTCACGAGGACTGCTTAAGTACCAAGCTCTTCTGGATCCAATCCTAGACATGCGTACCAGGTTACCACACCTTAACTCGGCGACTTACTTCACAGGTTTGTTTATTAGGCACTTTAAATCTTATGCACGTGTTTGAGTAGTCTAGTCCTAGGGTCCAACAGATCCTATTATTCTATTCTACGAGCCCCAAACTAAGCCCAAATCAAAGCCCATAATAATCACACAAACAAAAACACTTCAAGAGCTAGAAGTACTTACCTGGTGGACTTCGGGCCGGAGACACAGGGCCATGCCGGAGTAACCTGAAAACTTTTTATAAAAGCCCATTTTTTCCAAATAGTCCATTTTGAAACTTGTTTCGGGCCCAAAAACCCTCAAAGCTGAGTTTTGAACCGAGCTCTGATACCAAAATGTAACATCCCCAACCCCGGCCCATTCACTACGACCGAATCTGGTTATATTAGTGCGGAAAAGACGGTGGAAAAATCTATTTAACTTAGAAAAATTTAGTAAAACTTGCTACCTTTTGTAAATCCATGTTTATTCAAACTTATGAGTAAAACTTTGTTATCATATCAATATTATAAAAATGCCCAAAAATAAACTTTAATGAATATATAAGCTAATTCTAAATAAATAGTTGTCAAAAATAAATTCGTTTCCACTTAGTAATTTAATATAATCCAAACATAAAATAATTAAATAATTCCCAAAGTAAATAAAAATCAAAGGGTCTTATTACATCAATGTTTAAAAGATCTAGTACTTAATAAATAAACTTAAAATATTTAAACTATTCTTTCTGCATGGGCCACCACGTGTCCTCTCCGATCCCGGTCCACTCTACGCGTCACCTGAAATGGTTAATTAAAAGAGTGAGTCCACTGACTCAGTGCATAATCACAACACATATTTCCATCCGTATGGGCTCGACCCATACCCACACAGCCATCGAAACAAATCACGCAAGAATGCATCTCAGCCCAACCCATTGTCCAACCGAACACCAACCTTAGCAGACTCCCCGCCTAAGGCCGTGGCTAATCCACCGATCACAGTGTGATCCATAACATCTTACCTTGGCAAGCTCGCTGCTCAAGGCCGTGGCTGAGCCACCGATCAACCCAAGTGATCCAATATCGTAATCTGTCTACGATGATGCACATAGCAATCAACCGCCGAGATGGGCACCGAGCCAACACCTCCCTTGAGGTAGCACACAGCAAATCCCCAAGCGCTAATGTAGCCGAAGCTATCATTAGACCACGTACACCTTGTGTACACTTCCTTCTTCATCGAATCAAGCCCAAACCCCATGCAACTATATATATATGCAACATGTTAAGCCATCATATCACATAAGTATATAAATATTTATACATACATAAATACATCACAAATAAACTTACCATCACCAATTCTCATCACTTATGCCATTATAAACGGCTTCCACACATAATACACATGTAACAAGTTAGCAACCAAAACCACAGAAATAGTGCGATGATTACGCACCTTAGAAATACAACCGATCCAATCCCGAAATGCTGCTTGACTAACTCTCTGCCGAAACACCACCTTAACCAACCCATAATAATACCATATTAGAATTGGCCCAAAACTTAGAAACATAACACTTGAGGCCCTTGGCCGAACATTATCCTTACCACTTCTTACCGAGTTCGATTGCGGAAACTTGACTGAATACAACAAATCCCAAAGTGCCTTCACTAACCGATTGCAAACTGAGGCCCGAAGAGATACTTCCAATATTCGGCAAAGGTACGCTAAATAGAAAAGGGATTTTGGCTCAGAGGTAAGGTGTAGGTTCGGCTTGCAAAGCTATAAGACCAAGAAGTAGATGCTAAGGTGCTTCCAAAAGGTGTTGCGGCAATCAGAAAATGAGGAGTTTATGGTCTAGCAACGAGTGAAATGGATAAGAAAATGGAAAGAGAAAGGGACTTGAAGTTTCGGCTCAGATGAATAAATGAGAGAGAGAGGCGTTTTGGTGAGGTTGAGGTATGAGGAGGAAATGAAAATGGAGGCTAAAAGGAAAGGCTAAAATTCGGCAAGGGAGAGAAAGCCAAAATGATGAATGAATAATGAGCACCTCCCCCTCCCTATTTATACTAAAAAGCCAAGCCCAACCCCCCAAAATAATCCCTAAAAATCTCCTAAAATACCTCCCCACCATCCATTCAAAATAGTTTGAATGGGTCAAACCTTCTAGCCAAAATTTAAAAAAAAATTGACCAAGTCTTCTCCACCTTTTAAGCCTTTCAAAAACCGTCCCCCCCACCAAGATGACGCAAAAACAAAGCCCCAAATGCTGCCCTTGCGATTCGAACCTGAGCCCCTTCCCCCTGCAATGGCGTCATACACACAAGGCCTTAGTGGCGCCCATCCTGCCACTCCACCAGCTCCTTTCTTGTGACATAAACTCCCAAATAATTCTCTTAAGACACCCCGCCAAGCTCCCTTTTAACCCCTAAAACTAAAAATTTTCCAAAGCGTCCTACCTCCACCTAGGGTTCTCAGGACCTCTAAAACTTACCCAACCACACCCTAGAGTGTGCCAACACCTGAGCTAAGCACCAAAAATCTAACCCCTAAAACCAGGGTGTTACAAAAATATTTTGACAACGTTTCCGAAAATAGAGCTTGCTGGTTGCAAATGGCTCGATTTATTTTTGAAAATATATCAATAGGTAGAATTTGTCTACACTTGTTATATAGACATATTCTAAACATCTTATTAATAATAGGAGTATTTCTCCCTTTACTAATAAAATATTGAAATATATCAAGAAGATTGTTTATCTCTTTAATATCCATATATTCGATTAGGATATCATCCCAATCTCGGTATAAAATAGATTTTAGTAATAATTCTTCAGATTTATTTTCTTCAGTTTTTTTTTCAACTAAGAATTCTGAGAATTGGGTAAGAGCTTTTCTGAAACTAGCCCTTTGTTCCAAAATATGGTTTTTCCATATCTTGTTTATGAAATGGTAATATTCTGGGGTTAAGCCTGGATTATAAAAATCCTTTAGATTCGAGAATTCAGAGTTTTGTTGGTTTTTCAACAAAGCATCTGCATATTTGAGAATTTCAGAATCGGTAGGAGGCTTTTGAGAAAATTGAGAATAATCCACCTGTGTTGGTGAATGTGATCCAATTGGTTGGTTTACCAATGGATATGGTAAATAATATCCCTGGTTAGGATAAAATTGTACCTGTGTTGGTGCAACCATAAATCCTTGTTTAGGAATTATTTTTGCAGGTGCAGCCATAAATCCTTGTTTAGGACTTATAGGTGATTTTCCCTTGTTGGGTTTTTATGGACAGTTCTCCATCCATCATTTTCTTTTAGAGGTTGTTTACCTCTATCCATAAGGCCTGCTAAGAAAATCAGCAATCATATTGTTAGTACCTTTTATGTATATGACTTCGAAATTGAATTGGCATAATTCATTATACCATCTAATCCTTCTAGGTACTGTTTCTAAACTTTATTAGTAAGAAACTGTTTGACAGCTTGATTATCGGTTTTTAATAATAAAACTTTCTGGTGCTAAATATTAGGAATTTTTTTATTCCTTTTTTTATTGCTAATAGTTCTTTTTCATAAATAGCATAATTAATTTCGTTTGGTTTAAACTTTCCAGAACTATATCCACAAATTAATTCTTCATTAGCCATTGTTTTGGCTTTTAATACACATCCCCAATTTCTTTCTGAGGCATCTGTTTCTAGAATTAATTTATCACCTTGTTTAGGTAAATAAACTTTTGGAATATAATTTATTTCAGACTTTATTTGTTTTATAATGTCTGAATCTTTGTTAGACCACTCAAAAGGCTTGTCCTTTTTGAGTTTTTCATAACTCATCTAGTTTTTTAGACAAATTAGGGAAGAAATTTCTGCCATAATTAACAATTCCTAGAAATTGTTGAAGTTGTTTCTTATCAACAATTTTTTTGGGATTCTTTTATTTTAACAATAATATGATCTTGGAGTTTAAGACCATCAGATGATAATATTAATCCTAAGAATTCTATTTCGGTTTTTTCCAATTCTATTTTCTTAGGGCTTAATATTATTCCATGTTTGATAAATTCTCTAGCTATAATATTTAGATGTTTTCTATGATTTTCCAGTGTTCCTGAAAAAATTAGAATATCATCTATATACTACACAAAATTTTTTTATATTTTTTGAATATAGAGTCCATCCATCTTTGGAAGACTTGAGGTGCATTACAAAGTCCAAATGGCATTACTCTCCATTGGTAATGACCATTAGGTGCACTGAAGGCTGTTAATGGTCTAGATTCTTCTGTTAACATGATTTGCCAGAAGCCAGACTTACAGTCAAATTTACTAAAATATTTTGCTTGTTTAGCTTGATTTATTAAGACTTCCTTTCTTGGAATAAAATATCCATCAAAAATAGTATTTTGATTTAATCTTTTATAATTTATAACCATCCTAGCTTTTCCTCTCTTTATCTCTGCATGGTTTCTTACCATGAAGGCAGGACTAGAATGTGGACTAGTAGTTTCTTCTATTAATCCTTTATCCAATAATTCCTTTATTTGTATATCAAATTCATCTATATCTTGTTTAGTATAGATCATAGGTTTACTCTAATAATTTTATTGGGGTTTTCCAATTTTATGGTACAATATCTAGGACTATTTTTCCATAATTTTAATGGTTCTTCACTAAAATTATTTTCTAATATCTTAAACAACCAATGATTAGTATCTAGTTGTTTTATTTGTTCATTCTTAGGAGGTGTAAAGTCCTGATCACATATATATTTATGATTTTCTACCAAAGGTACTTCTACCGAAGTATTTTTCAGTAGTTAGTACTACAAAATTTTTATCAATAGAAAATGGTAGATGTTGATATAAATTGTTACCTAACAATATATATCCATGCATTTCATGAAAACATAATAATTTAGGAATTACAAATCTTACATTGTTTATGTAGATTGGTATATTTTTAGCTTTAAAAAGGATTAAAGTTTCAATACCATTGACACCAACAGCTCTAATAGGATTTTTCATAAGTTCCCATTTTTCTGATGGAATAGCATTTTCTCTACAGCTACTGGTTGTAGCTCCAGTATCTAATAAAGCATTTAAAGAATATGTTTTATATTCTCTAAATTGAATAAACCAAACGAAATTAATTATGCTATTTATGAAAAAGAACTATTAGCAATAAAAAAAGGAATAAAAAAATTCCTAATATATTTAGCACCAGAAAGTTTTATTATTAAAACCGATAATCAAGCTGTCAAGCAGTTTCTTACTAATAAAAGTTTAGAAACAGTACCTAGAAGGATTAGATGGTATAATGAATTATGCCAATTCAATTTCGAAGTCATATACATAAAAGGTACTAACAATATGATTGCTGATTTTCTTAGCAGGCCTTATGGATAGAGGTAAACAACCTCTAAAAGAAAATGATGGATGGAGAACTGTCCATAAAAAACCCAACAAGGGAAAATCACCTATAAGTCCTAAACAAGGATTTATGGCTGCACCTGCAAAAATAATTCCTAAACAAGGATTTATGGTTGCACCAACACAGGTACAATTTTATCCTAACCAGGGATATTATTTACCATATCCATTGGTAAACCAACCAATTGTGTAACATCCCAAAATTGGGCCTAGGAGAATTGAGCCCAATGGGCCTTAGGCGTAGTAGCGTTTAAATTTTTGGAGAACAAGAGATCGGCTTAAATGCTAGTTAGACCTATTGGATAAGTGATTTTGGAAGGTTAGAGGGCTTCTATGAAGTCCCGGGATCAAATATTGGCTTTGGGGAAATTTTGGTTTTAGGTGAAAAAAACCCTGGAAGTTGGCAGATAGGCCTTAAGAATAGAATATGGAGAAAAATAACACAAAGGAGTGTGTGGTGTAGTGGCAAAGTGACGCCACTTAGGGGACAAGGGAGTGACGCCACAAGGGAAGGAAGGAGGTCCAAGGTTCAAGTCTTGGCTTTTGCATTTTGGTTTCTTTTTGCTTGGACCTTAGAATTTGGCCCATAGTTTATATTTAGTTGCGCATGGTTTAAGACACAAGAGAAGCTTGTGGCCAAGTGGTTAGCAGCGTGGATTATGTTGCAAGGGAGCCTGGGTTCGAATCTCATGACAAGCACTGGAGTATTTATTTTGCGGATTGGACGGCAAGAGTTTCAGTTGAATTAAAACTCTACTGACGAAGGGATCCCACATCGGAAAGACACAAAGAATGGGTGAAGAGCTAGCTATATAAGAGCATTCCAGGAGGAGAGTTAACACATCTTGGAGGGCGTTTGGGCACAAGAGTGGTCGGAGCGCGGATTAGCCCAGAGTCCTATCAGGTGTGTAACTCTCTCTACTCTAGTTGTAGAGCGGCAAATGCCGAAATGCCGGTCACACGACATTAGTAGCCACACGAGCGTGCGAGCGCATGTGTGGGGCTTCGACGCGATAGTTGAGGCCATCAGTAGTATTCTCGTGGGTTGGGGCTGCTTGGGCCTCGATGGGCCGAAGTGGGCCCAATGGGCCCGTGGGCCCATATGAGTAAATTGCATGATTGGTTAGTATATGTTGAACTAGACTAGGTGGAACTTTTATACGTGGCTAGATTCGTGCTAGGTGGGCCACACGAGCGTGTGGGCCCGGATGGGCCGAAATCGGGTTTTAGGCCCAATCGTCCGGTACAACCGGAAATGGTAGCTGAGTCGCTAGTGGCGACATTAGGCCTTCGAAAAGGCCATTTTAGTTGTGAATTACGAAAATACCCTTAGTAGGTAAAATTACGATTATACCCTTAGAGGTTGATTAGCATGATTATGTTGTTTAGTTTTGGCCGATTGTAGGGGAAGGCTTGATCTCGCATATCTCGGTGTGGCTAGTGCTCGAAAAGTGTTAAGGAAGGGGGATCTAGTGCGTTAGATCTTGATCTACGGATTTGATAGTCGCATTAGTAACCAGGTGTGTAAACTAACACACTTCTTGCTTTGTATATGTTTGATAAACTGATTGATTGGTAAAACCGAAACAGTATGGTTGAGTGATATGATACCCTATGGGGTATGTGCACGGATTCAGGTAAGTCCGTTTCATTATGAGTACTGTTATTGATACATGATGTCATGATTTATGATGTATGTGCTATGAGATGCAACGTTAAACATGTTGCATGATTTGAATACTATACATGAGTTGGTATGATGATGGTGATATGAGTGGAGGGGCAGTGATATTTTGTGCTGACGAGCACCAGTGTTTTGGTAACACACTTTGTGACTTTGGGTCACCAGAGGTTTGGCACCTCCAGAGGTTTGGCACCTCAGCGTCTCGTCCCCGTGGTTTCGCACCACAGTGGGTTGGCCCACAAGGCGGTATTGAGGGATTGACGCCAGTGATTTGGTATCACATGATGGGTTGGCCCCATCAATTGATTTGTGACTTCGGTCACCAGTGTTTTGGTAACACACTTTGTGTCTTTGGGACACCAGTGGTTTGGCACCACATTGACGGATATCGTGTCTGCGGACACCAGAGGTTTTGGCACCTCCAGTGATTTGGCATCACATCTGTGACTATACGTCACCAGTGGTTTGGCACCACCAGTGGTTTGGTACCACACGGGGTAGAGAAGGTGTTATGGATGGTTAGGTTGGGTGCATATTAATGAGATGCATGATGATCATGTTTATGTTTGTATATGATATTTTGCTAATCCGGGAAAAAGGGTGGCACACTGAGTCTTGGTGACTCACCTTTTTCCTTAACTGTTTCAGGTAGTGCATAAAGCTGGACCGGGATCGGAGAGGGCAAGGTGGCCCATGCCGAAGATCAAGTTTAATTATATTATGCTTAATATTGATTCGAGTATTTCATGTTAGTATTGGTTTGTAATAAAGGCCATTCTATTATTTTGGTATTACTTTAACTATGGTTATTTAATTTAAGTTGCTAGGTGAAAATGATTTATGGGTTGCAACCTATTTATTCAAACCGGTTTTCATATACTAAAGCTTTAAAAATGCATAAGTTTTAATAATAAAGTTTTACTCAAAAGCTTCAATTGATAAGTTTTCCAAAATTCAACAAACTACAATGTTTTATCTTAAATTAGAAAGATTTTCAACCGACTTTCCCCAGTGACATAACCAGATTCGGTCGTAATGAATGGGCCGGGTTTGGGGATGTTACAAATTGGATCACATTCACCAACACAGGTGGATTATTCTCAATTTTCTCAAAAGCCTCCTACCGATTCTGAAATTCTCAAATATGCAGATGCTTTGTTGAAAAACCAACAAAACTCTGAATTCTCGAATCTAAAGGATTTTTATAATCCAGGCTTAACCCCAGAATATTACCATTTCATAAACAAGATATGGAAAAACCATATTTTGGAACAAAGGGCTAGTTTCAGAAAAGCTCTTACCCAATTCTCAGAATTCTTAGTTGAAAAAACAACTGAAGAAAATAAATCTGAAGAATTATTACTAAAATCTATTTTATACCGAGATTGGGATGATATCCTAATCGAATATATGGATATTAAGGAGATAAACAATCTTCTTGATATATTTCAATATTTTATTAGTAAAGGGAGAAATACTCCTATTATTAATAAGATGTTTAGAATATGTCTATATAACAAGTGTAGACAAATTCTACCTATTGATATATTTTCAAAAATAAATCGAGCCATTTGCAACCAGCAAGCTCTATTTTCGGAAACGTTGTCAAATATTTTTCACAAGCTTTTGTTTATACAAATGATATAGGAGAAAAAACTCCTACTATCAAATTTCGACTTGATCATGATCCATTTGATATAACCAGTATTGAATGGGGATTTGTTAAAGAAATAACAGTCCAAAATCTTTCTTTTCATTTACTAAAAGATTTTCCGGCTATGGTAAAATCTAGATTAACAAACTATGTTAATTTAGATGATTTTGTTTACTATTTTTATATAAAAATACACAGCCTTATTGGTATTGCTGAAAAAGAAAAATTTTATCAGCCATATCAAATATGGATTATTCATAAAATGCTTGGAGGAAGATCCCTCTTGGCGGTCCAAGAAGATCAAGAGCATTTGTCAAAACAATTGACGAGTGTTACAAAAATTATTTCCGTTATCAAATCCAATCCGGAGTTGATTTAATGGCGGAAGCTCAGTTCCTACTCCGACAAAACACGTTCGAGTTCTGGACTGACGGTAGAAGAATCCTAGCCTACGACACTGGAAATCCCCAGAGGCACGAGAACGAAGAAGCCATGTCACTATTAACAAAAATAGCTGAAATGGAAATTGAAGATTATCCGTTAACAGCGGAAATCAGAAAAGTGTGGGAGCACTGGAACACACCAGTACCTTCACCAGAATCCCTACACCTGGATGAAATCGAAGAGAAGAATCTCAGAAATATCCAGGAAGGATAAAATCCAAAAAAGGAAGAAATTTAATTATTGATGTAACAACCCGTTACCATCAAGTAATGAAAGCAAGAAGATGCATTCAATTTTGGCGGTGACTTAAAAAGAAGGAAACCACCAAAAGACAAAGATGATGTCATGCATGATGGAAGCAACCATTTAATGCAATTGAAACGTGGAAGCAACCACAACAATTTTGATAGAAGACGGTGGAAGCAAACAAATCAAGATGGCTACGTGGAAAAAATCATGAAGCCATTCTTATCAACATAATGTTCGGAATTCAATTGTAATTAAATTAGAGTTCATTTTTTCCACTATAAATAGGCATTGTTGTAGCCTGGAAAAGGCATCGAATCCTGAATCGGATTTTAGAATAGTTTATTAGAGTTTTAAGATGATCGAATCCTGAATCGGATTTTAGAATAGCTTATTAGAGTTTTTAGTTTTGCTTAAGAAATCAAGAAATCTTTCTTGATCTCTCTTTGTAAATTATCTATTTTCTTCTTGTGAAATATTATTCTACGATATAAACCCTTCCGCTTGTGCACATACACCTCCCTCCCCCGGTAATTGGTATCAGATGTCCTATCAGAGGAGCCCCGGAGTAAACGATTTCTGGAGTTCTCATATCGTAGTTATCATTGTAAGTTTCTATCTTTGTATCTGCAATTCTGTTTATTTCGCTGTTATTATCTCAAAACCCATATATCTGTCGTTAGTCTTCGTTGCCGTTGAGTCCGAGTGGGACGTTGTTGGCGTTGAGAGGACGTTAAGACACAGAAGGTTTTAGGTACCAGGGATAATAATAATGGAAAAAATGGATTGTTTATATCAAGATAAAACTTGTAATCATACTATGCATATAGACTCTAAAAATGAAAATAATATTTCGGCTCTTAGTAAGGGTATCAATAGTTTGTTAGACATGACGTCTATATATTTTAATAAACTATATACTAAGGTTAGTAAAGTAGAAGAAAAAATAGATAATATGGGAGTAGTAACAGATTTAGATTTGAATAGCAAGTCTAAAGAATTACTATCTGATGTTAATAATAAATTAGAACAAGTTATTAATACTAATAATATAGATTCGGACCTAAATCTAGGACCTTTATATTACGGTAATAGTAATGTTATTTTAGCTTTGTCAGATGAGGATGAATCTTCGGATGAATCTTCAACTAATAATAATAATAATAAAAAACAAAAAACAAAAGAAAAAAGAGAAAGGATAAAAAACAAGAAAAATATGATTTTGACTCTTATAAAACTTTGATAGAACATTGGAAAAACCAATTTTCTAAAACGGAAGATAATCTTGAAAGAGTTGAATATCTAAAGTTAATAGAAGAACTTTATGAAGAACATAAAGATCTTTTGAAAATATAAGTATCATTATATGTTAGAATATGATAATGATAGTAATGTTAATAATAATAATAATGAAAATGATAATTATATTTTAGAAACTACAGAAAGTAGTAATTCTAATAATATGGATATTAATGTTACAAGCCATAAATCTGATGAAGAAGAAACTTCAACAGAAGAAAATATAGAAACACCGAACCCATGGATACTGAACCCCCAGATCCATATGATTATAAAATATCTAAGCCTAAGGAAATTGATAAACAGGATTTTTATGGTAAAAGAAAAATAGACTCAGATCTTCAAACAGATGATGGTCTAAGGTCTATTAATAGAAATCACGAAACTGTTGAAAACACAACAAGAATATTAGGTAATAAAATAGAAAATATAGCTACTAATGATATAAAACTGGAAACACCAGGAGAAACTAGTCAACCTATTCCTATACCTTATAGTATAGGAGACCTTAATAAAAGAAATGTTGCTCAAGGAGGAATATATTTAGATTTAACAAATATTCCTTTGTCAAACTATGAAAAAACCATAGATGATTGGGCACAATCCATGACTATTGTTGTAAACAATAACAGTACAATCTGGTCAAAAGAAAAGTTTTTAAACTATTTTGTTGGAACTTTTCAAGGTGATGTTCTACAATTTCTCAGACGCTGGGAAGAATCTGAGAAAGGAAGAGAACAGAAGGGTCAACTTATTAATCAAATAAGTTCTCCTAAAGATTTATTAAAAGGATTAACCTCAATTCTAAAAATAGAATTTTGTGGTTATACTAATAAAAAGATCAGGATAGTCAATCCAGCTATACCTTGTCAAAATTAAAATTATGTGATATTAGATATTTAGACGAATTCTCTAAAAAATTTCTACATGAATATCAAAAATTAAAAAATGAAAGTGTAGATTTTTGGAGAAATCAATATTTCCATAAATTACCTCCACCTTGGGATGAAATTTGTATAAATAAATATGCATCTTTCATTATAAAATATAGTAATGATAATAAAGAAATAGGAGATAGATACAATAGGTAATAGGATTAATTTCGCTAAAGAAAGAATTCTATTACATTGTTTACAGAGTAAAGCGGCTAAACAAGTCAAGAATAAATTAAGCCATAAATATTGTACAAAAATGTTAGAAGGAGAATGGGAATTTGGATGTAACTCCATACGTCCGAAAACCTATAAAAAATATAATAAAAAATATAAATTAGCTAAATGGAAACCAGGAAATAAAAGATATTCTAATAAAGATAAAAAGAAAAAATCTGTTAGAAGAAAAACTTCTAAAAAACAATTTGTAAATGTTTTATTTGCGATGAAGAAGGTCATCTAGCATCAAATTGTCCTAACAAAGGTAAGAATGCTAGAAAAATAATTAAAAATCTTGAAGAACAAGATTTAGAAATATGTTTTGGTGAGGAAACAAATCCCACTGAAATATTATATGAGTTATTATCAGAAACAGAGTCTGATATAGATTCTGACGAATATATCTTTATGATAGGAAATAGTTCTAATAATAAGTTAGAAGAAATTCCTAATTCTGAACAACAGGATATTAAATTAGGAAATTTAATCGGAGAAGAAATAGATTTTTCTGATGATATAATAGAAAAGATTAATAAAAATCATATTTCTAAAGAAGAAATATATAAAATCTCTAAGTTTAAAATATGGTCAAAAAGACATATAGAGAAAATTAGCGGTAATACAGTCGCTAAAGATACTAAAGGAGGATTAACAGAAATCCCCTTATTTACTAAAGAAAAAATAAAAAGGATTAGAAAAACTATCCTCAGGTTAGATATATACATTTAGGAGTAATCATGATAACAATTAGAGCATTATTTAGAAAAGGTCATGATGTTCCTATCTTAGCAGTATTATTAGACAAAAGATTTGAAAACCCAATAAAAGCACTTATTGGAGGAATTCAATCTAATTTACATACAGGGGTTATAGGATTTAAGGTAAAACCAAATTACTTTATCTCTATAACAGATCCTCTAATAGAAGAGTGTCTATGCCTTAGAATTCAGACAAAAAATTCTGATATTAGTGATTTAGCAGAAGATTTAGCAATCAGCTGGACTTCCATTAATGAATATACTAATACGGCAGAGGTTGAAATAAAAGAGATAAATAATAAAATTATTGAGCTTTTTGAGCCCAATAAATTTACTACAGAAATTCAACCAAAGCTATTACATTTAAAAGATTTATCGATTCCAAAGACTGGATAATTGATAAAACTAATAATACTAGTACTTCTAAACCAGTAAGTACTATTGAATACATGTCATCTGGTGACAAGTTATATTTCAGAAATAATCTGATTACTAATACAGATGATAATTTAGTATTACCTTCTAATTCTCAACCAGAGGAAGAAGAAGATATAAGTACTTCTACACCAATAGGTATGAAACAGTTCATATTCCTATTTTTCCTACTACACCAAGTAGAAATTCTAGAAACACTAGAATGGAAGATATAAATTATTCAATTGAGAATATTACAAATTTCAATAAATATATTGAAATTACATTACATAGTAAAGATTATAAAAAATATTCTTTACATGCTTTATTAGATACAGGAGCTACAACTAGTAGTTGTAAAAAGAATATTCTTCCTGAAGAATATTGGAAACCTGTAAAAAAGATAATAAATATTAGTGGAATAAATGGTAGCAAAACTACTGTTTATTTTAAAGCTAAAAATATACCAATCTACATAAACAATGTTAGGTTTATAATTCCAAAATTATTATGTTTACCTGATATGTATGGAGACATATTATTGGGTAATAATTTTATAAATCAATATTTACCATTTACTGTTAATAAAAAATCGGTTATATTATCTATAGAAAACACTTCTATAGAAATACCATTAGTAGAAAGTAATAAATTTATTTTTACTAATGTTTGCTGATTTTCTTAGCAGGCTTTATGGATAGAGGTAAACAACCTCTAAAAGAAAATGATGGATGGAGAACTGTCCATAAAAAACCCAACAAGGGAAAATCACCTATAAGTCCTAAACAAGGATTTATGGCTGCACCTGCAAAAATAATTCCTAAACAAGGATTTATGGTTGCACCAACACAGGTACAATTTTATCCTAACCAGGGATATTATTTACCATATCCATTGGTAAACCAACCAATTGGATCACATTCACCAACACAGGTGGATTATTCTCAATTTTCTCAAAAGCCTCCTACCGATTCTGAAATTCTCAAATATGCAGATGCTTTGTTGAAAAACCAACAAAACTCTGAATTCTCGAATCTAAAGGATTTTTATAATCCAGGCTTAACCCCAGAATATTACCATTTCATAAACAAGATATGGAAAAACCATATTTTGGACAAAGGGCTAGTTTCAGAAAAGCTCTTACCCAATTCTCAGAATTCTTAGTTGAAAAAACAACTGAAGAAAATAAATCTGAAGAATTATTACTAAAATCTATTTTATATCGAGATTGGGATGATATCTTGATCGAATATATGGATATTAAGGAGATAAACAATCTTCTTGATATATTTCAATATTTTATTAGTAAAGGGAGAAATACTCCTATTATTAATAAGATGTTTAGAATATGTCTATATAACAAGTGTAGACAAATTCTACCTATTGATATATTTTCAAAAATAAATCGAGCCATTTGCAACCAGCAAGCTCTATTTTTAGAAACTTTTTCTAAATATTTTTCGCAAGCATTTGTTTATACAAATGATATAGGAGAAAAAACTCCTGCTATCAAATTTCGATTAAATCATGAGCCATTTGATATAACCAGTATTGAGTGGGGATTTGTTAAAGAAATAACAGTCCAAAATCTCTCTTTTGATTTATTAAAAGACTTTCCAGCGATAGTCAAATCCCGGCTATCAAATTTTATAGATATAGACGATTTTGTCTATTATTTTCATATTGAAATAAGCAGCTTTATTGGTATAGCTAAAAAAGAAAATTTTTATCAGCCATATCAAATTTGGAATATAAATACTATGTTTTCTGGAAAAGCCCTTTCAGCCGTTGAAGAAGATCAACAACATTTGTCAAAAACCATTGATGAGTGTAATAGTAATGTTAATAATAAATTAGAACAAGTTATTAATACTAATAATATAGATTCGGACCTAAATCTAGGACCTTTATATTACGGTAATAGTAATGTTATTTTAGCTTTGTCAGATGATGTAACATCCCAAAAACGGGGCTATTTGGAAATAAATTATTTTTCTTATGTATGAACTGCTGTGTCATTATTTATGGAATAATAATGATCAATTTAAGGCTTTGAGTTGGCTCGGTTTAATGGAAAAAATTCAGTTTTTAACTTAAAAGGTAGGGAGCCTCAGCAGAAGGGTGTTAAAAGAATAAATTAGTATAATTTGGACATAAGATGAGCCTAGACTAAGTGGCAAAGTAAGCCCACTTAAGAGCTGCATGTGACGCCACAAGGAGAGTAAGGGGAGCTTGTGTTCGAGTCACATGAATCCCCCTTCTTTTTCATTTATGTTGGACGGCACATAGGGAGGATTTTTCCCTCTTTATATATATTTTTTTAGAGATAATATGAGCATTTTTTAATTTCTTAAATTCTATGGATTATGAAGAGATAAATGGAGATAATAAGGATGTATTTTAAATGAATTATCATGGGATAATCAAGTATTTTAAAGGGATATTATTGGGATATTAAGTAGATTATTTGATTATTAATTGATTAATGGAGATTAATTCAAATTAATTTTGAATTAATACAAATGTGTGGCCAAGAGAAGTTTTAGGTATTGAGCCGAATTTGAACTCCTTATGCAAAGGAGTGGACGGCAAGCAATGGGAGGGGGAGTGCCGAATTCTTTATAAACCCCCCTACCACCTTGATTCTTCTTTTAGACTTTTTTTCCAAGTAGCCGAATTCCCCTTAGTATATTTTTGTCTTCACAATTTCGGCTAAACACTTCACCCTGCTTCTTTCTTTCTTTCAAACTCCCTCTCTTCTCTCATATTTTGGCCGAAACTCCCCACCCTCCACTTCTCTTCATTTTTCTTTCTTTTCAATTGAACCTATTCCCTATCTCAGTGGCCGAAAGTTCTCTTCCTCCCTAATAGCACCCTTTGGCCGAATATCACAGAGGCATTAAAGGCATCAGGATTTCCTCTCGATTGTGAAGGTAAGTTTGGCCGAATACCTATGGATTTTCTCCTCTCTATATTCTGTCGATTTCTACAAAGGAAGGTGCCGATTTCGGCAATTATTATAAGACTACTAAAACAAGTAGTAACCGATTTCTTCTAGGTGCTCAGAAGCGTAAGGCAGTCGACTCAAAGCCGATCTCTAGAATTCGATTTTTGGGTAAGTGATGGTAAGATCTGTTTTAGTTAGTTATTTGGTATTAGTTTAAGCCAAAGGCTATTAACAGTATTGATTAACCAAGTACTTGGTACAGCAGACCTGTGTATCGAGTGCCGTGGTTCGTAGCAAAGCAAAGGTAAGGATTCGGGACCATAACTAACCCCTCTAGATTTGTTTTGGTTGGCCGAATAGGCCATAATACTAACTTTGATAGTTGGCCGAATATAGGGGCAAGGACTTAGAGTGTGGCCGATTGACTTTCTTCGGGATTTGAGAATACCGTGGTGACAGGTGTGTACATACACACCATTTAACTTATTAAATTATGCTAAGTAATGTGATTGCTAATTTGATGTATGTAGCAATGGCTTGAATACCATAACGGTATACGGGGTAACCAGGTAAGTACCTGTGCATATGATTGCTATTTTATGCTTTTGGGAAGCATGTTGTGATAATACATATGATAAATCTATATGTGTGATTGTTGATTATGTGGGTTGATGAGTGGAGGGGGCAGTGATAATGTGCCGACGGGCACCAGTGTTTTGGTAACACACTGTGACTACGGTCACCAGAGGTTTGGTACCTCCAGAGGTTTGGTACCTCAATAGCGACTTATCCCTGTGGTTAACACCACCGTGGGTTGGCCCCACTTGAGCTATGGGATCGTCTGCCAGTGATTTGGTATCACACGATGGGTTGGCCCCATCACCCGATTTGTGTCTACGGACACCAGTGCTTTGGTAGCACAACGTGACTATATGTCACCAGTGGTTTGGCACCACCAGTGGTTTGGTACCACAACGGGGTAGACAGTGGCGTATGGCTGGCTAGGTTGGGACACATGATGATTTGCATAACTAATTTGTTATTTGATGTGTATGAAAATGCTTTAAATTGGGGGAAGGGTTACATACTGAGTCTTGGTGACTCACCTTCTCCTTTATATTTTCAGGTGACACTTAGATTGCGGATGTGGAGCTGGGATGACTCGAGGTGGCCATGCAGTGGACTTGAACTAATTGAAGTTCAAATTTAGTTATTTTATTTTTATTATTGGTTTATTTTATTTTGGATGTAATAAGGCCTCCCTAAACTTTACTTTTGTTATTTCTCTCATATGTAGGATATTTTGCTTAAAACTATATTATTAAAATTTAATTAAATTCACATGGTTTTCCAATTAAACACGAAAATATTTTAAAATGCCATCGGGCACAGTTGGAATTTGTTTTGTAGTGGACTTAAATATTGGTTTTAAAAAAATAAACACTAAGTATGAATTTATCAAGATAATCAAATCCGAGAAGTTTTCAACAAAGCTTTATGGGTTTCAAAATGGTTTTCGAAAAGATTTTCCCCGTAACGATCCCGATTCGACCATAGTGTTTGGGCCGGGTTTGGGTTGTTACAAAATTGGTATCAGAGCCAGGTTCAAAACTCGGCTGTGGGGGCCCAAGGCCCAAAAATGTTTTAAAAGGCCTTATGAAATAATTTTTGGATTTTGAACAGCATGGCCCGAGTCTCCGGCACCGATCCGCCCTGGTAAGTACTTCTGAACATTCTTTGTGAATTATATTCTGTAGAAGGGTAGGAAGCATGGAACGTAGAATAGACTTATAGGATTTGACCCTAGGACTAGATTACTCAAACACACAACAACGCATAAGACTTAAGGAACTTAACCCACCTATGACTTAGTCAGTGAGCTAGGGTGTGGTAACCCCTGTACGCATGTCTAGGAGTGGATCCGGAAGAGCCTGGTATTTAAGCAGTCCTCGTGACTCACCTCCTCTTCGCAGGTATCCTACCTGGTGCGTAGCTTCGGTTCACCCTAACTCAGAGGGCTCAGTGGTGTGGCAACCTCTGTGCGCATGTCTAGAAAGGTTCGGTGAGAGCTTGGTATTTAAGCGGTCCGCGTGACCCACCTCCTCTTCACTCGAATCCTGCCTGGTGCGTAGCTTTGGTTCACCCTGACCATAAGGGCTCGGTCATAGGCTAAACACTATGATTAAAACCCAAAAAGGGAATTAGCCATGTTTTGAAAGGAACGAAACAACAAGAACCCTAATGTTTTCAAAACTTTTGCAATAACTCTTTCAAATCGGAGAACATCATTTTTACAACTTTTCCTCGAAAAATTTGATTTGTGGAAAATTACAAAAATACCCTTAGGGGTAAAATTACTAAAATGCCCTCGGTTCATAAAATATTAGTTCAATGGTTTTGCTCAAAAATTCCAACTATTTTACAAATATTCAACAACTTAGCTTTGAAAATCATCAACAAAATATTTTGGTTTTGGAAAATTACGAAAACGCCCTCAAGTTGCAAAATTACCGAAATGACCCTGGTTTTAGAAATTTTTACAAACATTACTATTTGAAAAGGAACATTTTCAAAAAGGAACCCTCGAAGTTTTACAACTGTCGAAAATATTCCTGATCTATCAAAATGACAAAATTGCCCCTGATTGACAAAATTACCAAAATACCCCTGGTTTTAAAACGATTACGATTTTACAAATTTTTATAAATAACCTCCAGTTTTGGGAATTTCAGATGACCTACTTTACTAAAGTTTTAAAATTTCTTTACGAAAATACCCCTGTAGGGAAAATGACGAAATACCCCTGGGTTAGAAATGGGCAGAAATGTCCAAAGAGTGAATAGGTATGGAAAGCATTAAGGAATGGATGCATGAGCTTTTTGTGTGAACTAGGATAGAAGACTGAAACCTTGTTTGCTCGAAAGAATCCCTAATTAAATTCTGTTCATAAAATGTCTTCGCGAATAAGAAAGTGAAACAAATGCTAACACATAAAATTTTCTTAATCAGATTAAAGCGCAGTAGATAGAATGAGTTCTAGAGGACGTGGACGTCGTGGACGCGGTAGGGGTAGAATGACGGTGTCTGAACCCGTCAGGTCAGGTCAAGGTTCGGAAAACGAGGTACCACCGCCACCACCACCTCCTACTTTCAGGGCTGAGGAGCAGGACCAGACCGGTGGTGAGGCTGTGTCGCAAGCTGTTTTGGGAGTGTTGGAGATGGTGGCCGGGGCTGGTGGGAATTTGGGAGCTCGGAAGTCTGTTCCCGAGCGAATACGGTCTAACGGGGCCGAGGTATTCCGTGGTGTCTCAGGAGTGGCGCCCAGTGCTGCAGAATATTGGCTGGAATCTACGGAATGGGTTATGGATGATCTCGACCTGGCTGAGGAGGAGAAGCTGAAAGGGGCGGTGTCGCTTTTAAAGGATGAGGCGTACCAGTGGTGGCTGACAGTCCGGGATGGAGCCGCGGCTGATGATCTCACGTGGGACTACTTTAAGACGGCCTTTCAGAAGAAATATGTGGGCACCAGTTATACAGATGCTCAGAGGAAAGCCTTCCTGGGGTTAGTGCAAGGGACTAAGTCAGTAGCGGAATATGAGGCGGAGTTTTTAAGGCTGAGTAGGTATGCCAGAGGAATCGTAGCCACCGAACATGAGCGCTGTGTCCGCTTTGAGGACGGGCTCAGAGATGATCTGAGATTGCTAATCGCCCCGCAGCAGGTTCGTGAGTTCTCGTCCCTAGTGGAGAAGGCCAAGGTGGCCGAAGGGATTAAGGAGACTGTGAGACAAAACTATAGTAAGAATAACCAAAAGAGAGGTTTTGGGTCAGCTGGATCGGGTAGCGCTAATGCTCAGAAGCGGGCTAGACAGAGTGGGCCAAATCAGACCGGTAGGCCCACGACTACTAATCAAAGGCCAACTCAGTGCAACCGCTGTGGAAAAACCCATTGGGGAGTTGTTGGACCGGTAACAAAGGTTGTTTTGAGTGTGGGTCTTTGGAGCATCGGGTAAGGGACTGTCCTCAAAAGGTAGCTAAGGATCAGCCAGAAGGTCAGAATCGCGCTCAGGGCAGAAATGTTGGACCACCGCAGAGGGGTCGGGGTAATGGCAGAGGAAACAATGGTTCCAACCGAGGTCGTGGAATTCAGGGCAGAGGTTCGGGTAACACAGAGGCTAGGCAGCCTGGCTTAGTCTATGCAGCGAGGCGTCGCGAGGAGGGAGACGCACCGGACGTCATAACCGGTACGTTTCTAATATTTGGTTTACCTTATGTTGCATTGATTGATGTGGGTTCGACGCACTCGTACATTGCTAGTAGTGTGGTAGGGACTATGGACCTAGACTCTGAGACTACTCTTAGGAAGATGACTGTGCTAAGCCCCCTAGGACACTCTGTAGTAGTAGACAAACTTTATAAAGGTGTACCCCTAGAACTCCAAGGGGTCGTATTTGTAGCCGATCTGATGGAACTACCTTTCGGAGAGTTCGATTTGATCCTTGGAATGGACTGGTTGGTTAAGTATCAGGCGAATTTGGATTGCGCGGCTAAGCGCATGGTGCTTAAGACGGCTGAGGGTGATGAAGTGGTTATGATAGGTGATAGAAGGAATTACCTATCCAATGTGGTGTCGGCCTTGAAGGCCGAAAGAATGGTCAAGAAAGGTTGCGAGGCATATTTGGTTAAGATCTGTGCTCTGGAAGCTAAGGAGTCAGTAGTTGAGGTTCGAACGGTTGGGGAATTTGCTGACGTATTCCCGGAAGAACTTCCAGGTTTGCCTCCAGATCGGGAAGTCGAATTCGGTATAGACTTGCTACCCGGAACGGCACCTGTGTCTATAGCACCATATCGAATGGCACCTAAGGAATTAGTGGAGCTAAAGGCTCAAATTCAGGAGCTCTTGGATAGAGGGTTCATTCGACCAAGCATATCCCCGTGGGGAGCACCTGTGCTGTTTGTCAAGAAGAAGGACGGGTCCATGCGGATGTGCATCGACTACCGTCAGTTGAACAAGTTAACGATCAAGAACAAGTATCCGTTGCCTCGGATTGACGACTTGTTCGATCAACTGAAGGGTGCCTCGGTGTTCTCGAAGATAGACCTTAGGTCGGGTTACCATCAATTGAGGTGAAGGAAGTTGATGTTCACAAGACGGCGTTCAGAACTCGGTATGGACATTACGAGTTTCTGGTAATGCCATTCGGGTTGACCAACGCGCCGGCGGCATTTATGGACTTGATGAACAGAGTATTTCAGCAGTACCTGGACCAGTTCGTCGTAGTATTCATTGACGACATCCTGGTGTACTCTAAGACGGAGGAAGAGCATGACAAGCATTTACGAATAGTGTTGCAAGTACTAAGGGAGAAGCAATTATATGCCAAATTCAGTAAGTGCGAATTTTGGCTAAGAGAAGTAGCTTTCTTAGGTCACGTAGTGTCGGCGGAAGGAATTAGAGTAGACCCTCGCAAGATAGAAGCAGTATTGGATTGGAAACCACCTAGGTCGGTGGCTGAAATACGAAGTTTTCTGGGGCTAGCGGGGTACTATCGGAGATTCGTAGAAGGATTTTCTTTAATCGCAGCACCATTGACGAAGCTGCTAAGAAAAGATGTTTCATTTGTATGGACGGAGAAGCAGCAAGAAAGCTTTGATAAGCTAAGGAAAATTTTGACGGAAGCTCCAGTTTTGGTACAGCCTGAAGCGGGAAGGTTGTTTACTGTCTATTGCGATGCATCCCATACTGGTCTGGGATGTGTGTTAATGCAAGAAGGAAAGGTTGTAGCCTATGCGTCCCGTCAGTTAAGACCACACGAATTGAACTACCCAACTCACGACTTGGAGTTAGCCGCAGTCGTTTTCGCACTGAAGATATGGAGACACTACCTTTATGGGGAGAAGTCGATAGTCTACACGGATCATAAGAGTTTGAGGTATCTTTTGACTCAGAAGGATCTGAATCTGAGACAACGTCGGTGGATTGAACTATTAAAGGATTACGATTGTTCAATCGAATACCATCCAGGCAAGGCTAACGTAGTAGCTGACGCGTTGAGCCGGAAGGTTGTGACGGACTTAAGAGCGATGTTTGCTCGGTTGAGCATATATGATGATGGAAGTCTCTTGGCGGAACTTCAAGTAAAGCCAACATGGATCGAGGAGATTAAGGACAAGCAGTTAGTGGACGAAGGGTTAAATGCTAAGAGAATGCAAGTTCAGGATGGTGGTTTGGAAGGGTACAGTCTATCTAGTGATGGAGTGCTATGTTTTCAAGGGCGAGCATGTATGCCAAAAGATGTGGAGTTGAGGCGGAAAATTCTCCAAGATGCTCATAGCAGCCCATATGCTATGCATCCGGGAGGAAACAAGATGTATGGGGATTTGCGGAAGCAGTTTTGGTGGCCTGGGTTGAAGCGTGAAGTAACGGAATTTGTAGGAAGATGCTTGACATGTCAACAGGTTAAGGCTGAACATCAGTTGCCATCAGGGCTACTTCAACCGGTAAAGATCCCTCAATGGAAGTGGGAACGGATCACTATGGATTTCGTTAGTGGGCTACCCCTTACGCCCAGCAAGAAGGACGCAGTTTGGGTGATTGTGGACCGGTTAACCAAGTCAGCTCACTTCGTACCTGTAAGAATGGATTATTCACTCCAGAAGCTAGCAAGATTATATGTGGCTGAGATAGTCAGATTGCATGGTGTGCCAGTATCGATTATCTCGGATAGGGATCCGAGGTTCACGTCGAGGTTTTGGAAAGCATTGCATCAAGCTTTGGGTACACGGTTGGATTTCAGTACAGCCTTTCATCCACAGTCCGATGGACAATCAGAGAGAGTGATACAGATTTTGGAGGATATGCTGAGAGGTTGTGTCTTGGAGTTCCGAGGTAGTTGGGAAGAATTTCTACCATTAGCGGAATTTGCCTACAACAATAGCTATCAAGCGAGTATCCAGATGGCACCATACGAAGCATTGTATGGACGGAAATGCCGTACTCCTACATGTTGGACGGAGTTAGGTGAAAGACAAGTCTTGGGTCCAGATTTGGTGGCAGAAACCGAGGACAAGGTTAGGGCGATTCGGGATCGTCTTAAGGAAGCATCGGATAGACAGAAGTCTTATGCTGACTTGAAGCGCAAGGAGATGGAGTATGAGGTAGGTGACAAGGTTTTTCTTAAGGTGTCGCCTTGGAAAAAGGTGTTGAGATTTGGGCGAAAAGGAAAGCTGAGCCCAAGGTTCATTGGCCCATATACAGTGATTAAGCGAGTGGGACCGGTAGCTTATCAGCTAGAGTTGCCGGCAGAACTGAGTCAGATCCATGATGTCTTTCACGTATCAATGCTGAGACGGTATCGGTCAGACCCATCGCACGTTGTGCCAATGGCAGAGATTGAGGTGAATCCGGATTTATCGTTTGAGGAGGAACCAGTTCAGATCTTAGACCGAGATGTGAAGGTTCTACGTAGGAAGTCAGTGCCCTTGGTGAAGGTGCTGTGGCGGAACCAGGGTACGGAGGAAGCTACGTGGGAACCTAAGGATGTAATGAGGCAGCAATACCCCCACCTTTTCTAGTTAAGTAATTTCGGGGACGAAATTTATTTTAAGGGGGGTAGAACTGTAACATCCCAAAAACGGGGCTATTTGGAAATAAATTATTTTTCTTATGTATGAACTGCTGTGTCATTATTTATGGAATAATAATGATCAATTTAAGGCTTTGAGTTGGCTCGGTTTAATGGAAAAAATTCAGTTTTTAACTTAAAAGGTAGGGAGCCTCAGCAGAAGGGTGTTAAAAGAATAAATTAGTATAATTTGGACATAAGATGAGCCTAGACTAAGTGGCAAAGTAAGCCCACTTAAGAGCTGCATGTGACGCCACAAGGAGAGTAAGGGGAGCTTGTGTTCGAGTCACATGAATCCCCCTTCTTTTTCATTTATGTTGGACGGCACATAGGGAGGATTTTTCCCTCTTTATATATTTTTTTAGAGATAATATGAGCATTTTTTAATTTCTTAAATTCTATGGATTATGAAGAGATAAATGGAGATAATAAGGATGTATTTTAAATGAATTATCATGGGATAATCAAGTATTTTAAAGGGATATTATTGGGATATTAAGTAGATTATTTGATTATTAATTGATTAATGGAGATTAATTCAAATTAATTTTGAATTAATACAAATGTGTGGCCAAGAGAAGTTTTAGGTATTGAGCCGAATTTGAACTCCTTATGCAAAGGAGTGGACGGCAAGCAATGGGAGGGGGAGTGCCGAATTCTTTATAAACCCCCCCTACCACCTTGATTCTTCTTTTAGACTTTTTTTCCAAGTAGCCGAATTCCCCTTAGTATATTTTTGTCTTCACAATTTCGGCTAAACACTTCACCCTGCTTCTTTCTTTCTTTCAAACTCCCTCTCTTCTCTCATATTTTGGCCGAAACTCCCCACCCTCCACTTCTCTTCATTTTTCTTTCTTTTCAATTGAACCTATTCCCTATCTCAGTGGCCGAAAGTTCTCTTCCTCCCTAATAGCACCCTTTGGCCGAATATCACAGAGGCATTAAAGGCATCAGGATTTCCTCTCGATTGTGAAGGTAAGTTTGGCCGAATACCTATGGATTTTCTCCTCTCTATATTCTGTCGATTTCTACAAAGGAAGGTGCCGATTTCGGCAATTATTATAAGACTACTAAAACAAGTAGTAACCGATTTCTTCTAGGTGCTCAGAAGCGTAAGGCAGTCGACTCAAAGCCGATCTCTAGAATTCGATTTTTGGGTAAGTGATGGTAAGATCTGTTTTAGTTAGTTATTTGGTATTAGTTTAAGCCAAAGGCTATTAACAGTATTGATTAACCAAGTACTTGGTACAGCAGACCTGTGTATCGAGTGCCGTGGTTCGTAGCAAAGCAAAGGTAAGGATTCGGGACCATAACTAACCCCTCTAGATTTGTTTTGGTTGGCCGAATAGGCCATAATACTAACCTTGATAGTTGGCCGAATATAGGGGCAAGGACTTAGAGTGTGGCCGATTGACTTTCTTCGGGATTTGAGAATACCGTGGTGACAGGTGTGTACATACACACCATTTAACTTATTAAATTATGCTAAGTAATGTGATTGCTAATTTGATGTATGTAGCAATGGCTTGAATACCATAACGGTATACGGGGTAACCAGGTAAGTACCTGTGCATATGATTGCTATTTTATGCTTTTGGGAAGCATGTTGTGATAATACATATGATAAATCTATATGTGTGATTGTTGATTATGTGGGTTGATGAGTGGAGGGGGCAGTGATAATGTGCCGACGGGCACCAGTGTTTTGGTAACACACTGTGACTACGGTCACCAGAGGTTTGGTACCTCCAGAGGTTTGGTACCTCAATAGCGACTTATCCCTGTGGTTAACACCACCGTGGGTTGGCCCCACTTGAGCTATGGGATCGTCTGCCAGTGATTTGGTATCACACGATGGGTTGGCCCCATCACCCGATTTGTGTCTACGGACACCAGTGCTTTGGTAGCACAACGTGACTATATGTCACCAGTGGTTTGGCACCACCAGTGGTTTGGTACCACAACGGGGTAGACAGTGGCGTATGGCTGGCTAGGTTGGGACACATGATGATTTGCATAACTAATTTGTTATTTGATGTGTATGAAAATGCTTTAAATTGGGGGAAGGGTTACATACTGAGTCTTGGTGACTCACCTTCTCCTTTATATTTTCAGGTGACACTTAGATTGCGGATGTGGAGCTGGGATGACTCGAGGTGGCCATGCAGTGGACTTGAACTAATTGAAGTTCAAATTTAGTTATTTTATTTTTATTATTGGTTTATTTTATTTTGGATGTAATAAGGCCTCCCTAAACTTTACTTTTGTTATTTCTCTCATATGTAGGATATTTTGCTTAAAACTATATTATTAAAATTTAATTAAATTCACATGGTTTTCCAATTAAACACGAAAATATTTTAAAATGCCATCGGGCACAGTTGGAATTTGTTTTGTAGTGGACTTAAATATTGGTTTTAAAAAAATAAACACTAAGTATGAATTTATCAAGATAATCAAATCCGAGAAGTTTTCAACAAAGCTTTATGGGTTTCAAAATGGTTTTCGAAAAGATTTTCCCCGTAACGATCCCGATTCGACCATAGTGTTTGGGCCGGGTTTGGGTTGTTACAGATGAGGATGAGTCTTCGGATGAATCTTCAACTAATAATAATAATAATAAAAAACAAAAAACAAAAGAAAAAAGAGAAAAGGATAAAAAACAAGAAAAATATGATTTTGACTCTTATAAAACTTTGATAGAACATTGGAAAAACCAATTTTCTAAAACGGAAGATAATCTTGAAAGAGTTGAATATCTAAAGTTAATAGAAGAACTTTATGAAGAACATAAAGATCTGTTTGAAAAATATAAGTATCATTATATGTTAGAATATGATAATGATAGTAATGTTAATAATAATAATAATGAAAATGATAATTATATTTTAGAAACTACAGAAAGTAGTAATTCTAATAATATGGATATTAATGTTACAAGCCATAAATCTGATGAAGAAGAAACTTCAACAGAAGAAAATATAGAAATACCCGAACCCATGGATACTGAACCCCCAGATCCATATGATTATAAAATATCTAAGCCTAAGGAAATTGATAAAAAAGATTTTTATGGTAAAAGAAAAATAGACTCAGATCTTCAAACAGATGATGGTCTAAGGTCTATTAATAGAAATCACGAAACTGTTGAAAACACAACAAGAATATTAGGTAATAAAATAGAAAATATAGCTACTAATGATATAAAACTGGAAACACCAGGAGAAACTAGTCAACCTATTCCTATACCTTATAGTATAGGAGACCTTAATAAAAGAAATGTTGCTCAAGGAGGAATATATTTAGATTTAACAAATATTCCTTTGTCAAACTATGAAAAAACCATAGATGATTGGGCACAATCCATGACTATTGTTGTAAACAATAACAGTACAATCTGGTCAAAAGAAAAGTTTTTAAACTATTTTGTTGGAACTTTTCAAGGTGATGTTCTACAATTTCTCAGACGCTGGGAAGAATCTGAGAAAGGAAGAGAACAGAAGGGTCAACTTATTAATCAAATAAGTTCTCCTAAAGATTTATTAAAAGGATTAACCTCAATTCTAAAAATAGAATTTTGTGGTTATACTAATAAAAAAGATCAGGATAGTCAATCCAGTTATACCTTGTCAAAATTAAAATTATGTGATATTAGATATTTAGACGAATTCTCTAAAAAATTTCTACATGAATATCAAAAATTAAAAAATGAAAGTGTAGATTTTTGGAGAAATCAATATTTCCATAAATTACCTCCACCTTGGGATGAAATTTGTATAAATAAATATGCATCTTTCATTATAAAATATAGTAATGATAATAAAGAAATAGGAGATATAGATACAATAGGTAATAGGATTAATTTCGCTAAAGAAAGAATTCTATTACATTGTTTACAGAGTAAAGCGGCTAAACAAGTCAAGAATAAATTAAGCCATAAATATTGTACAAAAATGTTAGAAGGAGAATGGGAATTTGGATGTAACTCCATACGTCCGAAAACCTATAAAAAATATAATAAAAAATATAAATTAGCTAAATGGTAACCAGGAAATAAAAGATATTCTAATAAAGATAAAAAGAAAAAATTTGTTAGAAGAAAAACTTCTAAAAAACAAATTTGTAAATGTTTTATTTGCGATGAAGAAGGTCATCTAGCATCAAATTGTCCTAACAAAGGTAAGAATGCTAGAAAAATAATTAAAAATCTTGAAGAACAAGATTTAGAAATATGTTTTGGTGAGGAAACAAATCCCACTGAAATATTATATGAGTTATTATCAGAAACAGAGTCTGATATAGATTCTGACGAATATATCTTTATGATAGGAAATAGTTCTAATAATAAGTTAGAAGAAATTCCTAATTCTGAACAACAGGATATTAAATTAGGAAATTTAATCGGAGAAGAAATAGATTTTTCTGATGATATAATAGAAAAGATTAATAAAAATCATATTTCTAAAGAAGAAATATATAAAATCTCTAAGTTTAAAATATGGTCAAAAAGACATATAGAGAAAATTAGCGGTAATACAGTCGCTAAAGATACTAAAGGAGGATTAACAGAAATCCCCTTATTTACTAAAGAAAAAATAAAAAGGATTAGAAAAAACTATCCTCAGGTTAGATATATACATTTAGGAGTAATCATGATAACAATTAGAGCATTATTTAGAAAAGGTCATGATGTTCCTATCTTAGCAGTATTATTAGACAAAAGATTTGAAAACCCAATAAAAGCACTTATTGGAGGAATTCAATCTAATTTACATACAGGGGTTATAGGATTTAAGGTAAAACCAAATTACTTTATCTCTATAACAGATCCTCTAATAGAAGAGTGTCTATGCCTTAGAATTCAGACAAAAAATTCTGATATTAGTGATTTAGCAGAAGATTTAGCAATCAGCTGGACTTCCATTAATGAATATACTAATACGGCAGAGGTTGAAATAAAAGAGATAAATAATAAAATTATTGAGCTTTTTGAGCCCAATAAATTTACTACAGAAATTCAACCAAAGCTATTACATTTAAAAGATTTATCGATTCCAAAAGACTGGATAATTGATAAAACTAATAATACTAGTACTTCTAAACCAGTAAGTACTATTGAATACATGTCATCTGGTGACAAGTTATATTTCAGAAATAATCTGATTACTAATACAGATGATAATTTAGTATTACCTTCTAATTCTCAACCAGAGGAAGAAGAAGATATAAGTACTTCTACACCAATAGGTATGAAAACAGTTCATATTCCTATTTTTCCTACTACACCAAGTAGAAATTCTAGAAACACTAGAATGGAAGATATAAATTATTCAATTGAGAATATTACAAATTTCAATAAATATATTGAAATTACATTACATAGTAAAGATTATAAAAAATATTCTTTACATGCTTTATTAGATACAGGAGCTACAACTAGTAGTTGTAAAAAGAATATTCTTCCTGAAGAATATTGGAAACCTGTAAAAAAGATAATAAATATTAGTGGAATAAATGGTAGCAAAACTACTGTTTATTTTAAAGCTAAAAATATACCAATCTACATAAACAATGTTAGGTTTATAATTCCAAAATTATTATGTTTACCTGATATGTATGGAGACATATTATTGGGTAATAATTTTATAAATCAATATTTACCATTTACTGTTAATAAAAAATCGATTATATTATCTATAGAAAACACTTCTATAGAAATACCATTAGTAGAAAGTAATAAATTTATTTTTACTAATGTTTGCTGATTTTCTTAGCAGGCTTTATGGATAGAGGTAAACAACCTCTAAAAGAAAATGATGGATGGAGAACTGTCCATAAAAAACCCAACAAGGGAAAATCACCTATAAGTCCTAAACAAGGATTTATGGCTGCACCTGCAAAAATAATTCCTAAACAAGGATTTATGGTTGCACCAACACAGGTACAATTTTATCCTAACCAGGGATATTATTTACCATATCCATTGGTAAACCAACCAATTGGATCACATTCACCAACACAGGTGGATTATTCTCAATTTTCTCAAAAGCCTCCTACCGATTCTGAAATTCTCAAATATGCAGATGCTTTGTTGAAAAACCAACAAAACTCTGAATTCTCGAATCTAAAGGATTTTTATAATCCAGGCTTAACCCCGGAATATTACCATTTCATAAACAAGATATGGAAAAACCATATTTTGGAACAAAGGGCTAGTTTCAGAAAAGCTCTTACCCAATTCTCAGAATTCTTAGTTGAAAAAACAACTGAAGAAAATAAATCTGAAGAATTATTACTAAAATCTATTTTATACCGAGATTGGGATGATATCCTAATCGAATATATGGATATTAAGGAGATAAACAATCTTCTTGATATATTTCAATATTTTATTAGTAAAGGGAGAAATACTCCTATTATTAATAAGATGTTTAGAATATGTCTATATAACAAGTGTAGACAAATTCTACCTATTGATATATTTTCAAAAATAAATCGAGCCATTTGCAACCAGCAAGCTCTATTTTCGGAAACGTTGTCAAAATATTTTTCACAAGCTTTTGTTTAAACAAATGATATAGGAGAAAAAACTCCTACTATCAAATTTCGACTTGATCATGATCCATTTGATATAACCAGTATTGAATGGGGATTTGTTAAAGAAATAACAGTCCAAAATCTTTCTTTTCATTTACTAAAAGATTTTCCGGCTATGGTAAAATCTAGATTAACAAACTATGTTAATTTAGATGATTTTGTTTACTATTTTTATATAAAAATACACAGCCTTATTGGTATTGCTGAAAAAGAAAAATTTTATCAGCCATATCAAATATGGATTATTCATAAAATGCTTGGAGGAAGATCCCTCTTGGCGGTCCAAGAAGATCAAGAGCATTTGTCAAAAACAATTGACGAGTGTTACAAAAATTATTTCCGTTATCAAATCCAATCCGGAGTTGATTTAATGGCGGAAGCTCAGTTCCTACTCCGACAAAACACGTTCGAGTTCTGGACTGACGGTAGAAGAATCCTAGCCTACGACACTGGAAATCCCAGAGGCACGAGAACGAAGAAGCCATGTCACTATTAACAAAAATAGCTGAAATAGAAATTGAAGATTATCCGTTAACAGCGGAAATCAGAGAAGTGTGGGAGCACTGGAACACACCAGTACCTTCACCAGAATCCCTACACCTGGATGAAATCGAAGAGATGAATCTCAGAAATATCCAGGAAGGATAAAATCCAAAAAAGGAAGAAATTTAATTATTGATGTAACAACCCGTTACCATCAAGTAATGAAAGCAAGAAGATGCATTCAATTTTGGCGGTGACTTAAAAAGAAGGAAACCACCAAAAGACAAAGATGATGTCATGCATGATGGAAGCAACCATTTAATGCAATTGAAACGTGGAAGCAACCACAACAATTTTGATAGAAGACGGTGGAAGCAAACAAATCAAGATGGCTACGTGGAAAAAATCATGAAGCCATTCTTATCAACATAATGTTCGGAATTCAATTGTAATTAAATTAGAGTTCATTTTTTCCACTATAAATAGGCATTGTTGTAGCCTGGAAAAGGCATCGAATCCTGAATCGGATTTTAGAATAGTTTATTAGAGTTTTAAGATGATCGAATCCTGAATCGGATTTTAGAATAGCTTATTAGAGTTTTTAGTTTTGCTTAAGAAATCAAGAAATCTTTCTTGATCTCTCTTTGTAAATTATCTATTTTCTTCCTGTGAAATATTATTCTACGATATAAACCCTTCCGCTTGTGCACATACACCTCCCTCCCCCGGTAATTGGTATCAGATATCCTATCAGAGGAGCCCCGGAGTAACGATTTCTGGAGTTCTCATATCGTAGTTATCATTGTAAGTTTCTATCTTTGTATCTGCAATTCTGTTTATTTCGCTGTTATTATCTCAAAACCCATATATCTGTCGTTAGTCTTCGTTGCCGTTGAGTCCGAGTGGGACGTTGTTGGCGTTGAGAGGACGTTAAGACACAGAAGGTTTTAGGTACCAGGGATAATAATAATGGAAAAAATGGATTGTTTATATCAAGATAAAACTTGTAATCATACTATGCATATAGACTCTAAAAATGAAAATAATATTTCGGCTCTTAGTAAGGGTATCAATAGTTTGTTAGACATGACGTCTATATATTTTAATAAACTATATACTAAGGTTAGTAAAGTAGAAGAAAAAATAGATAATATGGGAGTAGTAACAGATTTAGATTTGAATAGAAAGTCTAAAGAATTACTATCCGATGTTAATAATAAATTAGAACAAGTTATTAATACTAATAATATAGATTCGGACCTAAATCTAGGACCTTTATATTACGGTAATAGTAATGTTATTTTAGCTTTGTCAGATGAGGATGAGTCTTCGGATGAATCTTCAACTAATAATAATGTAACACCCCCAAACCCGGCCCACAAGCCTTGACCGGATCTGGTATGTCACGGAGTAAAAACTTTTTGAAACGTTTTGAAAATTTCGTGTTCACAGTGGAAATCTGAAAATATTGCGGAAATTGTAAAACAACGTTTGCTAAAACTAAGATGGTTTGGTTTGATAACCACGATGGAGTTGAAAACTTTTTCTTTTCCTTTGAAACCATTTGATCATTTAGATTTTTAGAAGTATCGGGGTTATTGATAACTTGGTAAAATTTTGCTACCCGATGGTAACATCTTTGAAAACGCGTACGAGTATTAATTTTGAAAACGTTGCCTTTACCGATTTGCTTAACAATTCATAAGTTCGTTAGAAATAAGGTAAAACTACTACTTAATCATACGAATAATAATAAAAGAATAATAAACGGCCTTATTACAACCCAATCGAATTTAGCAAATAGTAAGCTTTAATGGTGCGAAATAAAACTTCCAAACGAGGAACAAGCATGGCCACCTCGAGTCCTCTCCGGCTCCGTCTCCGCGATCGACTCACCTGAAAAGATAGGGAAAGGGGTGAGTCACCAAGACTCAGTGCATAGCTATAACACATGTCCCCACATATGGGCTTGGCCCATATTCACACAGTCCATACACATGAATATGTAATTATGAAATGAGTATGCAATTATGAAACCCAACCTAGCCATCCATACTCCATTTTCTACCCCGTGTGGTACCAAACCACTGGTGGTGCCAAACCACTGGTGACTCGAAGTCACAATATCCGTCAATACGTGTGGTGCCAAACCACTGGTGACTTAAAGTCACAATATCCGTCAATACGTGTGGTGCCAAACCACTGGTGACTCGAAGTCACAATATCCGTCAATACGTGTGGTGCCAAACCACTGGTGACGTAAAGTCACAATATCCGTCAATACGTGTGGTGCCAAACCACTGGTGACTTAAAGTCACAATATCCGTCAATACGTGTGGTGCCAAACCACTGGTGGTGCCAAACCACTGGTGACGTAAAGTCACAATATCCGTCAATACGTGTGGTGCCAAACCACTGGTGACCGAGGTCACAAATGTGATACCAAATCACTGGAGGTGCCAAACCTCTGGTGTCCGAAGACACAAATCGAATGATGGGGCCAACCCATCGTGTGATACCAAATCACTGGCGTCGATCCCGTATCTCATAGTGGGGCCACCCCACGGTGGTACTAAGCCACAGGGACGAGACGCTATGAGGTGCCAAACCTCTGGAGGTACCAAACCTCTGGTGACCGTAGTCACAATGTGTTACCAAAACACTGGTGTCCGTCGACACGAATATCACTGCCCCCTCCACTCATTTATCCCACATCATCATGCTCACATAACAAGTATCATGATCCCATATATCATGCATTTTTATATAGCATATGATGGCATACACAACATATAACATAGATCGAGTATTAGGGGACTTACCCGAAAACCAAGCTCATGCCCACAAGGCAAAATTACTACATGATAGGTGATAAAATATCATTATAATAACAATTTTATACTAATAAGGTGTGTAAGAGCTTATACACCTGATTAAACGATCACCCAACTTGGGTATCCAACATCTTAGCCCTTATTTCGGCTAACATGCACAACATGTACATTTACAATAACACATATGAACAAGCAAGAGGACAGTGCGATAACTACGCACCTGATTTTAGCGAGATTCTGATTTATCGAATCTAACAGCAACTAAAATCCCGAAAGCTTCTGTTATTTCTATCGATTTGCTCCTAGAACACATAACCGAAATCGGTCACACTGTATCAATATCATGGCCTTAGGCCGAATACTATAAGTCATTACCTTGAGCACTTAAATTCCCGAAATGGTCATTTGTGCTTCTTAATACTAGCTTGCTTATTTCTATCACGAACCACTATTTATTCCAGTTGATTAGCTCCCGAAGTCATCAAAAGTCCTACTAAAATATTGTTAGAATCGGTTTAACACATAAAACCATAAAATTGGCCCTTGACCGAAATCGTACTTACCACATACCTAACTTACTTCGATCCCGAACCTGCTTGCTCCTATTTCCTTGAATGGTCGAACCTTGAAGATTTCTTAATGCACCTTCATAATGACACATGCAAAAGAACACACCAACTCATGACACTATCATCTCTTAGCCAACCTTATGCCACATCCTAAAACATTGGATTTCGGCACACAAAAAGAGAAATAATTTCAAGTCCTCAGCTTTTAAAACTCACCACAAGATTCGGCTAACAACGAGAGTAAAGACTGGTCTTTTGGAAAGATGATGATTCGGCCAAGCTAATAAGTAGGAAGATAAAAATAAAAGTACAAATGGTCTTAGAGTTCTCTAAGGTTTCGGTCATAGACAAAAAGGGAGTGTAAGCCGAAACTAGGTAGCTTTTTTTCTCAAAAGAAAATGGTAGAAAAAGAGAGGAAGGAGAACAAAATTCGGTTCACATGCTAGCATACTTCAAAGCCAAAATATCATCTCAAGAAGCCTTACTTCAACCATGCACAAGGTGGAAAAAGAAGAATGCATGGCATGGATCACGGCTAAGAACATAATACAGAAAAAGAAGGATAAAAGCAAGGAAATTTTGGCATCCCTCTCTTACACTTAAGGCCGAAATGAAGGTTCTTCAAGGATTCATTATTCGGCTAAGCTCAAAAATGGGGGGGGAAACAAGTCAAAAATTCAAAGAATTCTTTTGCCAAGAACAAAGCACAAGGCCGGCCTAGGAGTCCCCCTAAGCATGCTCTTTCTTTTTGCAATTTCAACACCACTATCCATTGTTTAATCTTATTCTCTTCACCTTTCTTAAACTAACAAAACAACTAAAAAAAAATGTTAATGGCCGGCCATGCATTTTTAATACCAATGCCGCATGCTTCTATTCCCCAAGCCATGACCATCCATTTGAAAACATTATTATTATTATCTTATTCCATCACCTTAGCCATATTCTCAAATAATAATAAAATATACTATATAAGGAATGTAGCCTATCACCTTATTAACCATAAAATAAAACTAAATAAAATATAATAATAATAGGAATAGTAATATGCAGCACCCCCATGAAGCTTGTTCACGCGTGCAACCCCTTCCCGAAACTAAAATTCATCCTTGCATATTAATAATAAAAATAAAATAAAACCATGTTTTCATAATATATATATATCCATCCTCTCTCATATTCAAAATAATAATAATAATAATAATAATAATAATAATGATAATAATAATAATAATAATAATATTATTATTATTATTATTAATAATATAAGCTTTCCCATCCCCATTTATAATAAAATAAACCAAACTATTCCCCATATACATATATACCCCACGCATAGAAGTTAAAATACTAGTAATAATAAAATAAAACCCCTGCTCATTAAAGAATAATGCATTGCTTATTCCCATATAAAATAACTTAATAAAAACAATAAAACAATGCTCCCTACTTCTGAAACCAAGAAATGAATTAATAATAACAATAATAATAAAAATAAGCCATAACCTATGCAGCTTTTAAGGTCAACTAAATAAAATAAAATAATAACAATATGCCCATAACAAAAAAGAAAATACCCACCCCATGCCATGCGTGCAAACTCCTTTTCCCGAAATTGCATGCGCGCATGCATGCGCCATGCAGGGCTTCCCACGCCAAAAAAAAAAAAAGTCCCATCAGCAACCCCCAGGTCTCGAACCCGAGACCTGGGGAAGACTCCCCAACGCCTCAGCCACTCGGCCAGATTGTCTTTCATGACAATATTACCCCGTGCATCCTTTTAATCCTTACTTCGCTGGCGTTTCATGATTTAGCGTTAATATAAAAATAAAGCGCCTTAAGCGCGATTCTCAGGGCTCGAACGCAAGCCCTCGAGAGGGTCTCCCAGCTGCACGCATTTTAACCACTCGGCCACTATGCATTTTATGCTAACAACCCCATCTAAAATCCTTTTAACCTTTACTTCTTGAGCTTCCCTGAGCTTTAATGCCAAGCAAAAATAAAACAAAACATTCGTGCGCTTCTCCTCGGGCTCGAACACCCAACCTCTAAGCCGCACTCGCTCCCTTGCGCTGTTAGCCACTCGGCCAACTGGACTTTCACGTCCATTAACGTTTAAAAATTTCTTTTAAAACCTTCTTCGGCATTAACACCTTACAAGGCAAAAATAAAAACCCATGCGCCCGGCATGGCTCGATCCCTTGACCTGATTAGCGCTAAAACTAAACCTTAAGTGGCATGCGAAGACCACTTTACCAGGGCATTTTATATGCCAAAATTTTACAAAAATTTTACTTAAAGCCTCCCTTAACCAATTTTCCATTTTTAACCCCCTACTTTTCAAAATTTCCAAAATTCTCCCACTTTATCCCCGAACTTTAATAACCCCTAAAACTCATCAAAACAAACCTTAAGGCCTATCGACTCGTGAATTTGGCTCCAATGCGCAGCCCCTAATTTAGGATATTACAAATCTACTCCCCTTAAAACAATTTCGTCCTCGAAATTGCTCACAACCGAACATCCGCACATTTCAACTCACCGCACTACGCTTAAGCTGCGCACTCTGATTCTACAAAACTAACACATTCCTCATATACTATCTCGAGATTCAATTTCAAAGTTCCATATTCCACTAGCATACAACCACGAACTATCTTACCTTTTAAACACAGTTTCTAAGTTCACATCCAATGTTCAAGCACTTCACCACTAGAGCAAGTATGAACCAATCTTAAAACTCAAAAACTCACCTACTATCACGTCCTCGGCCTCGCATCCGAGCCTTTAGCATCTCAGCATGAAGTTCCACGTCCTTGACTTCGCGCCCTTTCCATCACTTGAGGACAGTCTTAATCAAGTGAGACTTAGATTTTCACCTAAAACATCTTTGATTCCGGTTCCAACACTCGCCGTCATGATACCTTCCACACTGAGCTCACGGACAGCTCCGATTTCCCACAGCTGGCTTAGTTACGCGAGCAAAATTCCAATCCTTAGTCTTTTCCGAAGACCCTCAGATGATTCAGACGGTCCAAAATTTCTCCTACCTCGGTTCCTATTCTCATTTCTGTTTTGCCTCATCGAGTCCTTAATCCATTCAGCTATCTTAGCTTTTTCAACTAACACCGCGAACTCTCGTTCCTGACGAGGAGCTATCAAAAATCTCAGATCGTCCCTTAATCCGTTCTCAAATCGGACACATCGTTCATGCTCCGAAGCAACTACCCCTTGAGTATATCGGCTTAACCTTAGGAATTCCGCTTCGTATTCCGCCACGGACTCGTTCCCTTGAACCAGCCCTAAAACGCCTTTCTCTGAGCATCGATGTAGTGGGTACCGGCATACTTCTTCTGGTATGCTATCTTGACATACTCCCGAGTGAGGTCCTCAGCTGTGACACTCTCTCGAACCGTGAACCACTATTGATACATCCCGCCGCGAAGTAGCGCTACCATTCCTTTCACTTTTTTCTCAGGGCTCAGGTCGAGCTCATCCATAATTCACTCGGGTGCCACGCCGGATACACTACAGAACAAACTCCGCTCCATTGGCTCGAAGTTGCTCGGGAACAGATTCTCGAGCTCCCATATTTCTCTCTCTCTCCACCCACCATCTCAAAAGGCTGGTGGTGAAGGTGATACCTTATTATCAGACCCTTGACCCGATCTAACGGGTTCCGACACGGCCATTTGCCTCGATCGTGTCCTCTAGGACTCATCTCTTCCGCGTGATCCGACTTAAAAGTTTTATGCATTAGAAAATGTGTTCTACTGATTAATCGCGAACAGTTTTAGAAATAAAGTATTTAGAAGTGGTTCTTTCGATCACACAAGGGCTCAGTTCAAGTTCGCTATTCTAATACAGAGAGTCATTCATGCTCATAAACAGAGACATATTCATATTACCTCAATAGTCAGAGGTACTTACCCGAGCGGATCGGTGCCGGAGACTCGGTGCCATGCTGTTTGAAACAAACCATTTCCATAATATTCCACAAAAGACTATCAAGAAAACATTTTTGGGCCTTGGGCCCCCCCCACAGCCGGGTTTTGAACCTGGCTCTGATACCAACTTGTAACACCCCCAAACCCGGCCCACAAGCCTTGACCGGATCTGGTATGTCACGGAGTAAAAACTTTTTGAAACGTTTTGAAAATTTCGTGTTCACAGTGGAAATCTGAAAATATTGCGGAAATTGTAAAACAACGTTTGCTAAAACTAAGATGGTTTGGTTTGATAACCACGATGGAGTTGAAAACTTTTTCTTTTCCTTTGAAACCATTTGATCATTTAGATTTTTAGAAGTATCGGGGTTATTGATAACTTGGTAAAATTTTGCTACCCGATGGTAACATCTTTGAAAACGCGTACGAGTATTAATTTTGAAAACGTTGCCTTTACCGATTTGCTTAACAATTCATAAGTTCGTTAGAAATAAGGTAAAACTACTACTTAATCATACGAATAATAATAAAAGAATAATAAACGGCCTTATTACAACCCAATCGAATTTAGCAAATAGTAAGCTTTAATGGTGCGAAATAAAACTTCCAAACGAGGAACAAGCATGGCCACCTCGAGTCCTCTCCGGCTCCGTCTCCGCGATCGACTCACCTGAAAAGATAGGGAAAGGGGTGAGTCACCAAGACTCAGTGCATAGCTATAACACATGTCCCCACATATGGGCTTGGCCCATATTCACACAGTCCATACACATGAATATGTAATTATGAAATGAGTATGCAATTATGAAACCCAACCTAGCCATCCATACTCCATTTTCTACCCCGTGTGGTACCAAACCACTGGTGGTGCCAAACCACTGGTGACTCGAAGTCACAATATCCGTCAATACGTGTGGTGCCAAACCACTGGTGACTTAAAGTCACAATATCCGTCAATACGTGTGGTGCCAAACCACTGGTGACTCGAAGTCACAATATCCGTCAATACGTGTGGTGCCAAACCACTGGTGACTTAAAGTCACAATATCCGTCAATACGTGTGGTGCCAAACCACTGGTGACTTAAAGTCACAATATCCGTCAATACGTGTGGTGCCAAACCACTGGTGGTGCCAAACCACTGGTGACGTAAAGTCACAATATCCGTCAATACGTGTGGTGTAACATCCCGAAAATGGGGCTATTTGAAATTTCATTATTTTCTTATGTATGAACCACTGAAATATTATTTATGGAATAAGAGAGTTTAATTTAAGGCTTTGAGTTGGCTCGGTTTAATGGAAAAAGTCAGTTTTAACTTTTAAGGTAGGGAGCCTTAGCAGGAGGGTGTTATAAGAATAAATGGGGATGATTTGGACATAAGATGAGCCTAGAATAAGTGGCAAAGTAAGCCCACTTAAGTACTTGGAGTTGACGCCACAATGCACAAGGGAGAGCTTGTGTTCGAGTCACGAAAACTCCCTTTTTGCACTCCAAGGGGACGGCATAAGTAGGAGAATTTTTCTCCCTTTTAAATTCCTTTATTAATTAATGTTATTAAAGGATAATATGAGCTTTTAAAGGATTATATTATATGGATATTAAGGATTTTATTAAAAGGGATATTATTTGTATATTAGGGATATTATTAGATTTAAATGGAGATTTTTTTGGATTTTAATTATTGTGATAATAAGAGGATATCCAAGGATAATTGGTGGATTATTAAGGGATTATTTGAAGATTAATTCAATTATTTTGAATTAATTGAAATGTGTGGCCAAGAGTACTTGGAGAGGTAGCCGAAATTTTGAACTCCTTGAACAAGGAGGTGTGGACGGCAAGGCTAGGGGGGAGGGTGCCGAATGCCTATAAAAGGGAGCAACCCAGCACCATTCTCTTCTTTTTCCTCAGTTTGCTACTTGCCGAAATTTCCTAAGCCCTCTTCATTCTTCTTTTATTTTTCTTCCAGCCTCCCAAACCCCTTTAGCCGAAACTTCTCTTCCCTCTCATCCCCATTATTTTCCTTCCTTCAATAGCTGAATACACCCCCTTGAAGAACCGAATCTCACCCTCCTCCTTGGCAGCATTGTTAGCCGAATACTAAAGGAAGTATAAGGCTCTTCGGAAGTTAGTTTTCAATCGGTTTGAAGAAGGTAAGAAAGGCTGAAATTTTCCTCTTTTAATCTTGTATTTTTGTCGACTAAAGTGAAAAGAAAAGCCGAAATTTGGTGTTGGTAACGGCTAACCATTTATCTTCTTTGGAACCAATTCCATTAGGTATCCCGGAATTTGGAAGTGCTTAATCCCAACTCCTATCCTCTAGTAATCGGTTTGGTAAGTAATGGTAAGATTTACATTGGTTAGTTATTTGATATTCATTTAAGCCGAAGGCTACTAATGGGAGTTATGGCAATGGCCGATTGTAGGGGAGCAAAATAAATAGTTTGGTGACTGGTACTCAAGAGCATTAGGTAAGGCTTCCGGGTTAAATCTTAACCCCTTTTGGTATTTTGGTTTTGGCCGAATAGGCCTTTAAGCACTAACTTTGACAAATGGCCGAATATAGGGGCAAAGACTTGAGTGTGGCCGACTTCTCTTTTCGGACTTAGACTCCTTGTTGGTGACAGGTGTGTACATACACACCATTTAACTTGTTAAATAATGCTAAGTAATGTGATTGCTAATTTGATGTATGTAGCAATGGCTTGAATACCATAACGGTATACGGGGTAACCAGGTAAGTACCTGTGCATATGATTGCTATTTTATGCTTTTGGGAAGCATGCCGTGATAATACATATGATAAATCTATATGTGACTGTTGACTATGTGGGTTGATGAGTGGAGGGGGCAGTGATAATGTGCCGACGGGCACCAGTGCTTTGGTAGCACAACGTGACTATATGTCACCAGAGGTTTGGTACCTCCAGAGGTTTGGTACCTCAATAGCGACTTATCCCTGTGGTTAACACCACCGTGGGTTGGCCCCACTTGAGCTATGGGATCGTCTGCCAGTGATTTGGTATCACACGATGGGTTGGCCCCATCACCCGATTTGTGTCTACAGACACCAGTGCTTTGGTAGCACAACGTGACTATATGTCACCAGTGGTTTGGCACCACCAGTGGTTTGGTACCACAACGGGGTAGACAGTGGCGTATGGCTGGCTAGGTTGGGACACATGATGATTTGCATAATTAATTTGTTATTTGATGTGTATGAAAATGCTTTAAAATGGGGGAAGGGTTACATACTGAGTCTTGGTGACTCACCTTCTCCTTTATATTTTTTTTTCAGGTGACACTTAGATTGCGGATGTGGAGCCGGGATGACTCGAGGTGGCCATGCAGTGGGCTTGAACTAATTGAAGTTCAAATTTAGTCATTTTATTTTTATTATTGGTTTATTTTATTTTGGATGTAATAAGGCCTCCCTAAACTTTATTTTTGTTATTTTTCTCATATGTAGGATATTTTGCTTAAAACTATAGTATTAAAATTTAAATTAAATTCACATGTTTTTCCAATTAAACACGAAAATATTTTAAAATGCCATCGGGCACAGTTGAAATTTGTTTTATAATGGGCTTAAATATTTGTTTTTAAAAATAAACACTAAGTATGATTTTATCAAGATAATCAAATCCGAGAAGTTTTCAACAAAGCTTAATGGGCTTCAAAAATGGTTTTCGAGAAGATTTCCCCGTAACGATCCAGATTCGACCATAGTGTTTGGGCCGGGTTTGGGTTGTTACAAAATTGGTATCAGAGCCAGGTTCAAAACTCGGCTGTGGGGGCCCAAGGCCCAAAAATGTTTTAAAAGGCCTTATGAAATAATTTTGGATTTTGAACAGCATGGCCCGAGTCTCCGGCACCGATCCGCCCAGGTAAGTACTTCTGAACCTCTTGGTGAATTAAATTTTGTAGAAGGGTAGGAAGTATGGAACGTAGATAGACGTATAGGACTTGAACCCTAGGATTAGATTACTCAAACACATGAACCGAACATAAGACATTAAAGAACTAAACCAATCTATGACTTAGCCAAGTGAGCTAGGGTGTGGTAACCCCTGTACGCATGTCTAGGATTGGATCCGGAAGAGCTTGGTATTTAAGCAGTCCTCGTGACTCACCTCCTCTTCGCAGGTATCCTACCTGGTGCGTAGCTTCGGTTCACCCTAACTCAGAGGGCTCAGTGGTGTGGCAACCTCTGTGCGCATGTCTAGAAAGGTTCAGTGAGAGCTTGGTATTTAAGCGGTCCGCGTGACCCACCTCCTCTTCACTCGAATCCTGCCTGGTGCGTAGCTTTGGTTCACCCTGATCAAGATGGCTCGGTCATGGGCTAAACACCATGATTAAAACCCGAAAAGGGAATTAGCCATGTTTTGAAACAGAACGAAACAACGACCCCAATGTTTTCAAAACTCTTGCAACAACTCTTTTAAATCAGAAAACATCCTATTTACAACGTTTTTCTCGAAAAACTCAAATTTTTGGAAAATTACAAAAATGCCCTTAGGGGTAAAATTACTAAAACGCCCCTGACTCATAAAATATCAGTTCAATGGTTTCGCTCAAAATTTCGACTACTTTACAAATATCCAACAACTTAGTTTTGAAAATCATCAGCAAAATATTTTGGTCTTGGAAAATTACGAAAACGCCCTCAAGTTGCAAAATTACCGAAATGACCCTGGTTTTAGAAATTTTTACAACCATTACTATTTGAAAAGAAACATTTTCAAAAAGGGACCCTCAAAGTTTTACACCTGACGAAAATATCCCTGATTTATCAAAATGACAAAATTGCCCCTGATTGACAAAATTACCAAAATACCCCTGGTTTCAAAACGATTACGAATTTACAAATTTTTATAAATGTCCTCCAGTTTTGGGAATTTCAGATGACCTACTTTACTAAAGTTTTAAAATTTCGTTATTTACGAAAATACCCTGTAGGGAAAATGACGAAAATACCCCTGGGTTGGAAATGGGCAGAAATGTCCGAAGAGTGAATAGGTATGGAAAGCATTAAGGAATGGATGCATGAACTTTTTGTGTGAACTAGGATAGAAGACTGAAACCTTGTTGGCTCGAAAGAACCCCTAATTAAATTCTGTTCATAAAATGTCTTCGCGAATAAGAAAGTGAAACAAATGCTAATACATAAAATTTTCTTAATCAGATTAAAGCGCCGTAGATAGAATGAGTTCTAGAGGACGTGGACGTCGTGGACGCGGTAGGGGTCGAATGACGGTGTCTGAACCCGTCAGGTCAGGTCAAGGTTCGGAAAACGAGGTACCACCGCCACCACCACCTCCTACTTTCAGGGCTGAGGAGCAGGACCAGACCGGTGGTGAGGCTGTGTCGCAAGCTGTTTTGCGAGTGTTGGAGATGGTGGCCGGGGCTGGTGGGAATTTGGGAGCTCGGAAGTCTGTTCCCGAGTGAATTCGGTCTAATGGGGCCGAGGTATTCCGTGGTGTCTCAGGAGTGGCGCCCAGTGCTGCAGAATATTGGCTGGAATCTACGGAAAGGGTTATGGACGATCTCGACCTGACTGAGGAGGAGAAGCTGAAAGGGGCGGTGTCGCTTCTAAAGGATGAGGCGTACCAGTGGTGGCTGACAGTCCGGGATGGAGCCACAGCTGATGATCTCACGTGGGACTACTTCAAAACTGCCTTCCAGAAGAAGTATGTAGGCACTAGCTATACGGATGCTCAGAGGAAAGCCTTTTTAGGGCTAGTGCAAGGAACTAAGTCAGTAGCGGAATATGAGGCGGAGTTTTTAAGGCTGAGTAGGTATGCCAGAGGAATCGTAGCCACCGAACATGAGCGCTGTGTCCGCTTTGAGGACGGGCTCATAGATGATCTGAGATTGCTAATTGCCCCGCAGCAGGTTCGTGAGTTCTCATCTCTAGTGGAGAAGGCCAAGGTGGCCGAAGGGATTAAGGAGACTGTGAGACAAAACTATAGCAAGAATAATCAGAAGAGAGGATTTGGGCCAGCTGGGTCAGGTGGTAATGTCCAGAAAAAGGCTAGGCCAAGTGGGCCAAATCAGGCAGCAAGGCCCATGACTACTAATCAAAGGCCAACTCAGTGCAACCGCTGTGGAAAAACCCATTGGGGGAGTTGTTGGACCGGTAACAAAGGTTGTTTTGAGTGTGGGTCTTTGGAGCATCGGGTAAGGGACTGTCCTCAAAAGGTAACTAAGGATCAGCCCGAAGATCAGAATCGCGCTCAGGGCAGAAATGTCGGACCACCACAGAGGGGTCGTGGTAATGGCAGAGGAAACAATGGTTCCAACCGAGGTCGTGGAATTCAGGGCAGAGGTTCGGGTAACACAGAGGCTAGGCAGCCTGGCTTAGTCTATGCGGCGAGGCGTCGCGAGGAGGGAGACGCACCGGACGTCATAACCGGTACGTTTCTAATATTTGGTTTACCTTACGTTGCATTGATTGATGTGGGTTCGACGCACTCGTACATTGCTAGTAGTGTGGTAGGGACTATGGACCTAGACTTTGAAACTACTCTTAGGAAGATGACTGTGCTAAGCCCCCTAGGACACTCTGTAGTAGTAGACAAACTTTATAGAGGTGTACCCCTAGAACTCCAAGGGGTCGTGTTTGTAGCCGATCTGATGGAACTACCTTTCGGAGAGTTCGATTTGATCCTTGGAATGGATTGGCTAGTTAAGTATCAGGCGAATTTGGATTGCGCGGCTAAGCGCATGGTGCTTAAGACGGCGGAGGGTGATGAAGTGGTCATGATAGGTGATAGAAGGAATTACCTATCCAATGTGGTGTCAGCCTTGAAAGCCGAAAGGATGGTCGAGAAAGGTTGCGAGGCATATTTGGTTAGGATCTGTGCGTTGGAAGCTAAGGAGTCAGTAGTTAAGGTTCGAACGGTTGGGGAATTTGCTGACGTATTCCCGGAAGAACTTCCAGGTTTGCCTCCAGATCGGGAAGTCGAATTCGGTATAGACTTGCTACCCGGAACGGCACCTGTGTCTATAGCACCATATCGAATGGCACCTAAGGAATTAGTGGAGCTAAAGGCTCAAATTCAGGAGCTCTTGGATAGAGGGTTCATTCGACCAAGCATATCCCCGTGGGGAGCACCTGTGCTGTTTGTCAAGAAGAAGGACGGGTCCATGCGGATGTGCATCGACTATCGTCAGTTGAACAAGTTAACGATCAAGAACAAGTATCCGTTGCCTCGGATTGACGACTTGTTCGATCAACTGAAGGGTGCCTCGGTGTTCTCGAAGATAGACCTTAGGTCGGGTTATCATCAATTAAGGGTGAAGGAAGTGGATGTTCACAAGACGGCATTCAGAACTCGGTATGGACATTACGAGTTTCTGGTAATGCCATTCGGGTTGACCAACGCGCCGGCGGCATTTATGGACTTGATGAACAGAGTATTTCAGCAGTACCTGGACCAGTTCGTCGTAGTATTCATTGACGACATCCTGGTGTACTCTAAGACGGAGGAAGAGCATGACAAGCATTTACGAATAGTGCTGCAAGTATTGAGGGAGAAGCAGTTATATGCCAAATTCAGTAAGTGCGAATTTTGGCTGAAGGAGGTGGCTTTCTTAGGACATGTGGTATCGGCGGAAGGAATTAGAGTAGACCCTCGTAAGATTGAAGCGGTATTGGATTGGAAACCGCCTAGGTCAGTGGCGGAGATCCGAAGTTTCCTGGGTCTAGCGGGATACTATCGGAGATTCGTGGAAGGATTCTCTCTAATCGCAGCACCGTTGACGAAGCTACTAAGAAAAAGAGTCCCATTTGTATGGACGGAGAAGCAGCAAGAAAGCTTTGATAGGCTAAGGAGAATTTTGACGGAAGCTCCGGTTTTGGTACAACCTGAGGCAGGGAAGTTGTTTACCGTTTATTGTGATGCGTCCCATACTGGTTTGGGATGTGTGCTGATGCAGGAGGGGAAGGTAGTAGCCTATGCATCACGGCAGTTAAGGCCACATGAACTGAACTACCCAACTCACGATTTGGAGTTAGCCGCAGTCGTTTTCGCACTGAAGATATGGAGACACTACCTTTATGGGGAGAAGTCGATAGTCTACACGGATCATAAGAGTTTGAGGTATCTTTTGACTCAGAAGGATCTGAATCTGAGACAACGTCGGTGGATCGAACTCTTGAAGGATTACGATTGTTCAATCGAATACCATCCAGGCAAGGCTAACGTAGTAGCTGACGCGTTGAGCCGGAAGGTCGTGACGGACTTAAGAGCGATGTTTGCCCGGTTGAGTCTATATGACGATGGGAGTCTCTTGGCAGAACTTCAAGTTAAGCCGACATGGATCGAGGAGATTAAGGACAAGCAGTTAGTGGACGAAGGGTTAAATGCTAAGAGAATGCAAGTTCAGGAGGGTGGTTTGGAAGGATATAACCTGTCGAGTGATGGAGTATTATGCTATCAAGGGCGAGCGTGTATGCCAAAGGATGTGGAATTGAGGCAGAGGATTCTCCATGATGCACATAGCAGCCCTTACGCTATGCATCCAGGAGGAAGCAAGATGTATAGGGATCTTAGAGAGCAGTTTTGGTGGCCCGGGTTAAAACGTGAAGTGACAGAGTTTGTTGGTAAGTGTCTGAGTTGTCAGCAGGTCAAGGCTGAACATCAGTTGCCGTCAGGGTTGCTTCAGCCCGTGAAGATTCCCCAATGGAAGTGGGAACGGATCACTATGGATTTTGTTAGTGGGCTACCCCTTACGCCCAGTAAGAGAGACGCGGTTTGGGTAATAGTAGACCGGTTAACTAAGTCGGCTCACTTCATACCGGTGAGGATGGATTTTTCTCTTCAGAAGCTAGCTAAGCTGTACGTCTCGGAGATAGTAAGATTGCATGGGGTTCCAACATCAATCATCTCGGACAGGGATCCCAGATTCACATCAAGGTTTTGGAAAGCCTTGCACCAAGCTTTGGGTACGCGGTTGGACTTCAGTACCGCTTTCCATCCACAATCGGACGGACAATCGGAGAGGGTGATACAGATCTTGGAGGATATGTTAAGAGGGTGCGTCTTGGATTTTCGTGGTAGTTGGGAGGAGTTTCTACCATTGGCAGAGTTCGCCTACAACAACAGCTACCAGGCAAGTATCCAGATGGCTCCGTATGAGGCACTGTATGGACGGAAGTGTCGTACTCCGACATGTTGGACAGAATTAGGCGAACGACAAATTTTGGGTCCAGAGTTGGTGACAGAGACGGAGAATAAAGTCAAGGTGATTCGGTCTCGTCTTAAGGAAGCATCGGATAGGCAAAAATCCTATGCTGATTTAAAACGCAAGGAAATGGAGTATGCGGTAGGAGACAAGGTTTTCCTGAAAGTGTCGCCTTGGAAAAAGGTGTTAAGATTTGGACGGAAAGGGAAGCTAAGCCCAAGATTCATTGGGCCGTATACGGTGGTTAAGCGTGTTGGACCGGTAGCTTATCAGCTTGAGTTGCCGGCGGAACTGAGTCAAATCCATGATGTCTTTCACGTATCAATGCTGAGACGGTATCGGTCAGACCCATCGCACGTTGTGTCAGTGGCAGAGATCGAGGTGAATCCAGATTTATCTTTTGAGGAGGAACCAGTTCAGATCTTAGACCGAGATGTGAAGATTCTACGTAGGAAGACAGTGCCCCTGGTGAAGGTGCTGTGGCGGAACCATGATTCGGAGGAAGCTACGTGGGAACCTGAGGATGTAATGAGGCAGCAATACCCCCACCTGTTTGATCAAGGAATTTCGGGACGAAATTTATTTTAAGGGGGGTAGAACTGTAACATCCCGAAAATGGGGCTATTTGAAATTTCATTATTTTCTTATGTATGAACCACTGAAATATTATTTATGGAATAAGAGAGTTTAATTTAAGGCTTTGAGTTGGCTCGGTTTAATGGAAAAAGTCAGTTTTAACTTTTAAGGTAGGGAGCCTTAGCAGGAGGGTGTTATAAGAATAAATGGGGATGATTTGGACATAAGATGAGCCTAGAATAAGTGGCAAAGTAAGCCCACTTAAGTACTTGGAGTTGACGCCACAATGCACAAGGGAGAGCTTGTGTTCGAGTCACGAAAACTCCCTTTTTGCACTCCAAGGGGACGGCATAAGTAGGAGAATTTTTCTCCCTTTTAAATTCCTTTATTAATTAATGTTATTAAAGGATAATATGAGCTTTTAAAGGATTATATTATATGGATATTAAGGATTTTATTAAAAGGGATATTATTTGTATATTAGGGATATTATTAGATTTAAATGGAGATTTTTTTGGATTTTAATTATTGTGATAATAAGAGGATATCCAAGGATAATTGGTGGATTATTAAGGGATTATTTGAAGATTAATTCAATTATTTTGAATTAATTGAAATGTGTGGCCAAGAGTACTTGGAGAGGTAGCCGAAATTTTGAACTCCTTGAACAAGGAGGTGTGGACGGCAAGGCTAGGGGGGAGGGTGCCGAATGCCTATAAAAGGGAGCAACCCAGCACCATTCTCTTCTTTTTCCTCAGTTTGCTACTTGCCGAAATTTCCTAAGCCCTCTTCATTCTTCTTTTATTTTTCTTCCAGCCTCCCAAACCCCTTTAGCCGAAACTTCTCTTCCCTCTCATCCCCATTATTTTCCTTCCTTCAATAGCTGAATACACCCCCTTGAAGAACCGAATCTCACCCTCCTCCTTGGCAGCATTGTTAGCCGAATACTAAAGGAAGTATAAGGCTCTTCGGAAGTTAGTTTTCAATCGGTTTGAAGAAGGTAAGAAAGGCTGAAATTTTCCTCTTTTAATCTTGTATTTTTGTCGACTAAAGTGAAAAGAAAAGCCGAAATTTGGTGTTGGTAACGGCTAACCATTTATCTTCTTTGGAACCAATTCCATTAGGTATCCCGGAATTTGGAAGTGCTTAATCCCAACTCCTATCCTCTAGTAATCGGTTTGGTAAGTAATGGTAAGATTTACATTGGTTAGTTATTTGATATTCATTTAAGCCGAAGGCTACTAATGGGAGTTATGGCAATGGCCGATTGTAGGGGAGCAAAATAAATAGTTTGGTGACTGGTACTCAAGAGCATTAGGTAAGGCTTCCGGGTTAAATCTTAACCCCTTTTGGTATTTTGGTTTTGGCCGAATAGGCCTTTAAGCACTAACTTTGACAAATGGCCGAATATAGGGGCAAAGACTTGAGTGTGGCCGACTTCTCTTTTCGGACTTAGACTCCTTGTTGGTGACAGGTGTGTACATACACACCATTTAACTTGTTAAATAATGCTAAGTAATGTGATTGCTAATTTGATGTATGTAGCAATGGCTTGAATACCATAACGGTATACGGGGTAACCAGGTAAGTACCTGTGCATATGATTGCTATTTTATGCTTTTGGGAAGCATGCCGTGATAATACATATGATAAATCTATATGTGACTGTTGACTATGTGGGTTGATGAGTGGAGGGGGCAGTGATAATGTGCCGACGGGCACCAGTGCTTTGGTAGCACAACGTGACTATATGTCACCAGAGGTTTGGTACCTCCAGAGGTTTGGTACCTCAATAGCGACTTATCCCTGTGGTTAACACCACCGTGGGTTGGCCCCACTTGAGCTATGGGATCGTCTGCCAGTGATTTGGTATCACACGATGGGTTGGCCCCATCACCCGATTTGTGTCTACAGACACCAGTGCTTTGGTAGCACAACGTGACTATATGTCACCAGTGGTTTGGCACCACCAGTGGTTTGGTACCACAACGGGGTAGACAGTGGCGTATGGCTGGCTAGGTTGGGACACATGATGATTTGCATAATTAATTTGTTATTTGATGTGTATGAAAATGCTTTAAAATGGGGGAAGGGTTACATACTGAGTCTTGGTGACTCACCTTCTCCTTTATATTTTTTTTTCAGGTGACACTTAGATTGCGGATGTGGAGCCGGGATGACTCGAGGTGGCCATGCAGTGGGCTTGAACTAATTGAAGTTCAAATTTAGTCATTTTATTTTTATTATTGGTTTATTTTATTTTGGATGTAATAAGGCCTCCCTAAACTTTATTTTTGTTATTTTTCTCATATGTAGGATATTTTGCTTAAAACTATAGTATTAAAATTTAAATTAAATTCACATGTTTTTCCAATTAAACACGAAAATATTTTAAAATGCCATCGGGCACAGTTGAAATTTGTTTTATAATGGGCTTAAATATTTGTTTTTAAAAATAAACACTAAGTATGATTTTATCAAGATAATCAAATCCGAGAAGTTTTCAACAAAGCTTAATGGGCTTCAAAAATGGTTTTCGAGAAGATTTCCCCGTAACGATCCAGATTCGACCATAGTGTTTGGGCCGGGTTTGGGTTGTTACATGTGGTGCCAAACCACTGGTGACCGAGGTCACAAATGTGATACCAAATCACTGGAGGTGCCAAACCTCTGGTGTCCGAAGACACAAATCGAATGATGGGGCCAACCCATCGTGTGATACCAAATCACTGGCGTCGATCCCGTATCTCATAGTGGGGCCAACCCACGGTGGTACTAAGCCACAGGGACGAGACGCTATGAGGTGCCAAACCTCTGGAGGTACCAAACCTCTGGTGACCGTAGTCACAATGTGTTACCAAAACACTGGTGTCCGTCGACACGAATATCACTGCCCCCTCCACTCATTTATCCCACATCATCATGCTCACATAACAAGTATCATGATCCCATATATCATGCATTTTTATATAGCATATGATGGCATACACAACATATAACATAGATCGAGTATTAGGGGACTTACCCGAAAACCAAGCTCATGCCCACAAGGCAAAATTACTACATGATAGGTGATAAAATATCATTATAATAACAATTTTATACTAATAAGGTGTGTAAGAGCTTATACACCTGATTAAACGATCACCCAACTTGGGTATCCAACATCTTAGCCCTTATTTCGGCTAACATGCACAACATGTACATTTACAATAACACATATGAACAAGCAAGAGGACAGTGCGATAACTACGCACCTGATTTTAGCGAGATTCTGATTTATCGAATCTAACAGCAACTAAAATCCCGAAAGCTTCTGTTATTTCTATCGATTTGCTCCTAGAACACATAACCGAAATCGGTCACACTGTATCAATATCATGGCCTTAGGCCGAATACTATAAGTCATTACCTTGAGCACTTAAATTCCCGAAATGGTCATTTGTGCTTCTTAATACTAGCTTGCTTATTTCTATCACGAACCACTATTTATTCCAGTTGATTAGCTCCCGAAGTCATCAAAAGTCCTACTAAAATATTGTTAGAATCGGTTTAACACATAAAACCATAAAATTGGCCCTTGACCGAAATCGTACTTACCACATACCTAACTTACTTCGATCCCGAACCTGCTTGCTCCTATTTCCTTGAATGGTCGAACCTTGAAGATTTTCGGAAACGTTGTCAAAATATTTTTCACAAGCTTTTGTTTAAACAAATGATATAGGAGAAAAAACTCCTACTATCAAATTTCGACTTGATCATGATCCATTTGATATAACCAGTATTGAATGGGGATTTGTTAAAGAAATAACAGTCCAAAATCTTTCTTTTCATTTACTAAAAGATTTTCCGGCTATGGTAAAATCTAGATTAACAAACTATGTTAATTTAGATGATTTTGTTTACTATTTTTATATAAAAATACACAGCCTTATTGGTATTGCTGAAAAAGAAAAATTTTATCAGCCATATCAAATATGGATTATTCATAAAATGCTTGGAGGAAGATCCCTCTTGGCGGTCCAAGAAGATCAAGAGCATTTGTCAAAAACAATTGACGAGTGTTACAAAAATTATTTCCGTTATCAAATCCAATCCGGAGTTGATTTAATGGCGGAAGCTCAGTTCCTACTCCGACAAAACACGTTCGAGTTCTGGACTGACGGTAGAAGAATCCTAGCCTACGACACTGGAAATCCCCAGAGGCACGAGAACGAAGAAGCCATGTCACTATTAACAAAAATAGCTGAAATAGAAATTGAAGATTATCCGTTAACAGCGGAAATCAGAGAAGTGTGGGAGCACTGGAACACACCAGTACCTTCACCAGAATCCCTACACCTGGATGAAATCGAAGAGATGAATCTCAGAAATATCCAGGAAGGATAAAATCCAAAAAAGGAAGAAATTTAATTATTGATGTAACAACCCGTTACCATCAAGTAATGAAAGCAAGAAGATGCATTCAATTTTGGCGGTGACTTAAAAAGAAGGAAACCACCAAAAGACAAAGATGATGTCATGCATGATGGAAGCAACCATTTAATGCAATTGAAACGTGGAAGCAACCACAACAATTTTGATAGAAGACGGTGGAAGCAAACAAATCAAGATGGCTACGTGGAAAAAATCATGAAGCCATTCTTATCAACATAATGTTCGGAATTCAATTGTAATTAAATTAGAGTTCATTTTTTCCACTATAAATAGGCATTGTTGTAGCCTGGAAAAGGCATCGAATCCTGAATCGGATTTTAGAATAGTTTATTAGAGTTTTAAGATGATCGAATCCTGAATCGGATTTTAGAATAGCTTATTAGAGTTTTTAGTTTTGCTTAAGAAATCAAGAAATCTTTCTTGATCTCTCTTTGTAAATTATCTATTTTCTTCCTGTGAAATATTATTCTACGATATAAACCCTTCCGCTTGTGCACATACACCTCCCTCCCCCGGTAATTGGTATCAGATATCCTATCAGAGGAGCCCCGGAGTAACGATTTCTGGAGTTCTCATATCGTAGTTATCATTGTAAGTTTCTATCTTTGTATCTGCAATTCTGTTTATTTCGCTGTTATTATCTCAAAACCCATATATCTGTCGTTAGTCTTCGTTGCCGTTGAGTCCGAGTGGGACGTTGTTGGCGTTGAGAGGACGTTAAGACACAGAAGGTTTTAGGTACCAGGGATAATAATAATGGAAAAAATGGATTGTTTATATCAAGATAAAACTTGTAATCATACTATGCATATAGACTCTAAAAATGAAAATAATATTTCGGCTCTTAGTAAGGGTATCAATAGTTTGTTAGACATGACGTCTATATATTTTAATAAACTATATACTAAGGTTAGTAAAGTAGAAGAAAAAATAGATAATATGGGAGTAGTAACAGATTTAGATTTGAATAGAAAGTCTAAAGAATTACTATCCGATGTTAATAATAAATTAGAACAAGTTATTAATACTAATAATATAGATTCGGACCTAAATCTAGGACCTTTATATTACGGTAATAGTAATGTTATTTTAGCTTTGTCAGATGAGGATGAGTCTTCGGATGAATCTTCAACTAATAATAATGTAACACCCCCAAACCCGGCCCACAAGCCTTGACCGGATCTGGTATGTCACGGAGTAAAAACTTTTTGAAACGTTTTGAAAATTTCGTGTTCACAGTGGAAATCTGAAAATATTGCGGAAATTGTAAAACAACGTTTGCTAAAACTAAGATGGTTTGGTTTGATAACCACGATGGAGTTGAAAACTTTTTCTTTTCCTTTGAAACCATTTGATCATTTAGATTTTTAGAAGTATCGGGGTTATTGATAACTTGGTAAAATTTTGCTACCCGATGGTAACATCTTTGAAAACGCGTACGAGTATTAATTTTGAAAACGTTGCCTTTACCGATTTGCTTAACAATTCATAAGTTCGTTAGAAATAAGGTAAAACTACTACTTAATCATACGAATAATAATAAAAGAATAATAAACGGCCTTATTACAACCCAATCGAATTTAGCAAATAGTAAGCTTTAATGGTGCGAAATAAAACTTCCAAACGAGGAACAAGCATGGCCACCTCGAGTCCTCTCCGGCTCCGTCTCCGCGATCGACTCACCTGAAAAGATAGGGAAAGGGGTGAGTCACCAAGACTCAGTGCATAGCTATAACACATGTCCCCACATATGGGCTTGGCCCATATTCACACAGTCCATACACATGAATATGTAATTATGAAATGAGTATGCAATTATGAAACCCAACCTAGCCATCCATACTCCATTTTCTACCCCGTGTGGTACCAAACCACTGGTGGTGCCAAACCACTGGTGACTCGAAGTCACAATATCCGTCAATACGTGTGGTGCCAAACCACTGGTGACTTAAAGTCACAATATCCGTCAATACGTGTGGTGCCAAACCACTGGTGACTCGAAGTCACAATATCCGTCAATACGTGTGGTGCCAAACCACTGGTGACGTAAAGTCACAATATCCGTCAATACGTGTGGTGCCAAACCACTGGTGACTTAAAGTCACAATATCCGTCAATACGTGTGGTGCCAAACCACTGGTGGTGCCAAACCACTGGTGACGTAAAGTCACAATATCCGTCAATACGTGTGGTGCCAAACCACTGGTGACCGAGGTCACAAATGTGATACCAAATCACTGGAGGTGCCAAACCTCTGGTGTCCGAAGACACAAATCGAATGATGGGGCCAACCCATCGTGTGATACCAAATCACTGGCGTCGATCCCGTATCTCATAGTGGGGCCACCCCACGGTGGTACTAAGCCACAGGGACGAGACGCTATGAGGTGCCAAACCTCTGGAGGTACCAAACCTCTGGTGACCGTAGTCACAATGTGTTACCAAAACACTGGTGTCCGTCGACACGAATATCACTGCCCCCTCCACTCATTTATCCCACATCATCATGCTCACATAACAAGTATCATGATCCCATATATCATGCATTTTTATATAGCATATGATGGCATACACAACATATAACATAGATCGAGTATTAGGGGACTTACCCGAAAACCAAGCTCATGCCCACAAGGCAAAATTACTACATGATAGGTGATAAAATATCATTATAATAACAATTTTATACTAATAAGGTGTGTAAGAGCTTATACACCTGATTAAACGATCACCCAACTTGGGTATCCAACATCTTAGCCCTTATTTCGGCTAACATGCACAACATGTACATTTACAATAACACATATGAACAAGCAAGAGGACAGTGCGATAACTACGCACCTGATTTTAGCGAGATTCTGATTTATCGAATCTAACAGCAACTAAAATCCCGAAAGCTTCTGTTATTTCTATCGATTTGCTCCTAGAACACATAACCGAAATCGGTCACACTGTATCAATATCATGGCCTTAGGCCGAATACTATAAGTCATTACCTTGAGCACTTAAATTCCCGAAATGGTCATTTGTGCTTCTTAATACTAGCTTGCTTATTTCTATCACGAACCACTATTTATTCCAGTTGATTAGCTCCCGAAGTCATCAAAAGTCCTACTAAAATATTGTTAGAATCGGTTTAACACATAAAACCATAAAATTGGCCCTTGACCGAAATCGTACTTACCACATACCTAACTTACTTCGATCCCGAACCTGCTTGCTCCTATTTCCTTGAATGGTCGAACCTTGAAGATTTCTTAATGCACCTTCATAATGACACATGCAAAAGAACACACCAACTCATGACACTATCATCTCTTAGCCAACCTTATGCCACATCCTAAAACATTGGATTTCGGCACACAAAAAGAGAAATAATTTCAAGTCCTCAGCTTTTAAAACTCACCACAAGATTCGGCTAACAACGAGAGTAAAGACTGGTCTTTTGGAAAGATGATGATTCGGCCAAGCTAATAAGTAGGAAGATAAAAATAAAAGTACAAATGGTCTTAGAGTTCTCTAAGGTTTCGGTCATAGACAAAAAGGGAGTGTAAGCCGAAACTAGGTAGCTTTTTTTTCTCAAAAGAAAATGGTAGAAAAAGAGAGGAAGGAGAACAAAATTCGGTTCACATGCTAGCATACTTCAAAGCCAAAATATCATCTCAAGAAGCCTTACTTCAACCATGCACAAGGTGGAAAAAGAAGAATGCATGGCATGGATCACGGCTAAGAACATAATACAGAAAAAGAAGGATAAAAGCAAGGAAATTTTGGCATCCCTCTCTTACACTTAAGGCCGAAATGAAGGTTCTTCAAGGTTTCATTATTCGGCTAAGCTCAAAAATGGGGGGGGAAACAAGTCAAAAATTCAAAGAATTCTTTTGCCAAGAACAAAGCACAAGGCCGGCCTAGGAGTCCCCCTAAGCATGCTCTTTCTTTTTGCAATTTCAACACCACTATCCATTGTTTAATATTATTTCTCTTCACCTTTCTTAAACTAACAAAACAACTAAAAAAAAATGTTAATGGCCGGCCATGCATTTTTAATACCAATGCCGCATGCTTCTATTCCCCAAGCCATGACCATCCATTTGAAAACATTATTATTATTATCTTATTCCATCACCTTAGCCATATTCTCAAATAATAATAAAATATACTATATAAGGAATGTAGCCTATCACCTTATTAACCATAAAATAAAACTAAATAAAATATAATAATAATAGGAATAGTAATATGCAGCACCCCCATGAAGCTTGTTCACGCGTGCAACCCCTTCCCGAAACTAAAATTCATCCTTGCATATTAATAATAAAAATAAAATAAAACCATGTTTCCATAATATATATATTATCCATCCTCTCTCATATTCAAATAATAATAATAATAATAATAATAATAATGATAATAATAATAATAATAATAATATATTATTATTATTATTATTAATATAAGCTTTCCCATCCCCATAATAAAATAAACCAAACTATTCCCCATATACATATATACCCCACGCATAGAAGTTAAAATACTAGTAATAATAAAATAAAACCCCTGCTCATTAAAGAATAATGCATTGCTTATTCCCATATAAAATAACTTAATAAAAACAATAAAACAATGCTCCCTACTTCTGAAACCAATAAATGAATTAATAATAACAATAATAATAAAAATAAGCCATAACCTATGCAGCTTTTAAGGTCAACTAAATAAAATAAAATAATAACAATATGCCCATAACAAAAAAGAAAATAACCACCCCATGCCATGCGTGCAAACTCCTTTTCCCGAAATTGCATGCGCGCATGCATGCGCCATGCAGGGCTTCCCACGCCAAAAAAAAAAAAAGTCCCATCAGCAGCCCCCAGGTCTCGAACCCGAGACCTGGGGAAGACTCCCCAACGCCTCAGCCACTCGGCCAGATTGTCTTTCATGACAATATTACCCCGTGCATCCTTTTAATCCTTACTTCGCTGGCGTTTCATGATTTAGCGTTAATATAAAAATAAAGCACCTTAAGCGCGATTCTCAGGGCTCGAACGCAAGCCCTCGAGAGGGTCTCCCAGCTGCACGCATTTTAACCACTCGGCCACTATGCATTTTATGCTAACAACCCCATCTAAAATCCTTTTAACCTTTACTTCTTGAGCTTCCCTGAGCTTTAATGCCAAGCAAAAATAAAACAAAACATTCGTGCGCTTCTCCTCGGGCTCGAACACCCAACCTCTAAGCCGCACTCGCTCCCTTGCGCTGTTAGCCACTCGGCCAACTGGACTTTCACGTCCATTAACGTTTAAAAATTTCTTTTAAAACCTTCTTCGGCATTAACACCTTACAAGGCAAAAGTAAAAACCCATGCGCCCGGCATGGCTCGATCCCTTGACCTGATTAGCGCTAAAACTAAACCTTAAGTGGCATGCGAAGACCACTTTACCAGGGCATTTTATATGCCAAAATTTTACAAAAATTTTACTTAAAGCCTCCCTTAACCAATTTTCCATTTTTAACCCCCTACTTTTCAAAATTTCCAAAATTCTCCCACTTTATCCCCGAACTTTAATAACCCCTAAAACTCATCAAAACAAACCTTAAGGCCTATCGACTCGTGAATTTGGCTCCAATGCGCAGCCCCTAATTTAGGATATTACAAATAATAATAATAAAAAACAAAAAACAAAAGAAAAAAGAGAAAAGGATAAAAAACAAGAAAAATATGATTTTGACTCTTATAAAACTTTGATAGAACATTGGAAAAACCAATTTTCTAAAACGGAAGATAATCTTGAAAGAGTTGAATATCTAAAGTTAATAGAAGAACTTTATGAAGAACATAAAGATCTGTTTGAAAAATATAAGTATCATTATATGTTAATATGATAATGATAGTAATGTTAATAATAATAATAATGAAAATGATAATTATATTTTAGAAACTACAGAAAGTAGTAATTCTAATAATATGGATATTAATGTTACAAGCCATAAATCTGATGAAGAAGAAACTTCAACAGAAGAAAATATAGAAATACCCGAACCCATGGATACTGAACCCCCAGATCCATATGATTATAAAATATCTAAGCCTAAGGAAATTGATAAACAGGATTTTTATGGTAAAAGAAAAATAGACTCAGATCTTCAAACAGATGATGGTCTAAGGTCTATTAATAGAAATCACGAAACTGTTGAAAACACAACAAGAATATTAGGTAATAAAATAGAAAATATAGCTACTAATGATATAAAATTGGAAACACCAGGAGAAACTAGTCAACCTATTCCTATACCTTATAGTATAGGAGACCTTAATAAAAGAAATGTTGCTCAAGGAGGAATATATTTAGATTTAACAAATATTCCTTTGTCAAACTATGAAAAAACCATAGATGATTGGGCACAATCCATGACTATTGTTGTAAACAATAACAGTACAATCTGGTCAAAAGAAAAGTTTTTAAACTATTTTGTTGGAACTTTTCAAGGTGATGTTCTACAATTTCTCAGACGCTGGGAAGAATCTGAGAAAGGAAGAGAACAGAAGGGTCAACTTATTAAGCAAATAAGTTCTCCTAAAGATTTATTAAAAGGATTAACCTCAATTCTAAAAATATAATTTTGTGGTTATACTAATAAAAAAGATCAGGATAGTCAATCCAGCTATACCTTGTCAAAATTAAAATTATGTGATATTAGATATTTAGACGAATTCTCTAAAAAATTTCTACATGAATATCAAAAATTAAAAAATGAAAGTGTAGATTTTTGGAGAAATCAATATTTCCATAAATTACCTCCACCTTGGGATGAAATTTGTATAAATAAATATGCATCTTTCATTATAAAATATAGTAATGATAATAAAGAAATAGGAGATATAGATACAATAGGTAATAGGATTAATTTCGCTAAAGAAAGAATTCTATTACATTGTTTACAGAGTAAAGCGGCTAAACAAGTCAAGAATAAATTAAGCCATAAATATTGTACAAAAATGTTAGAAGGAGAATGGGAATTTGGATGTAACTCCATACGTCCGAAAACCTATAAAAAATATAATAAAAAATATAAATTAGCTAAATGGTAACCAGGAAATAAAAGATATTCTAATAAAGATAAAAAGAAAAAATTTGTTAGAAGAAAAACTTCTAAAAAACAAATTTGTAAATGTTTTATTTGCGATGAAGAAGGTCATCTAGCATCAAATTGTCCTAACAAAGGTAAGAATGCTAGAAAAATAATTAAAAATCTTGAAGAACAAGATTTAGAAATATGTTTTGGTGAGGAAACAAATCCCACTGAAATATTATATGAGTTATTATCAGAAACAGAGTCTGATATAGATTCTGACGAATATATCTTTATGATAGGAAATAGTTCTAATAATAAGTTAGAAGAAATTCCTAATTCTGAACAACAGGATATTAAATTAGGAAATTTAATCGGAGAAGAAATAGATTTTTCTGATGATATAATAGAAAAGATTAATAAAAATCATATTTCTAAAGAAGAAATATATAAAACCTCTAAGTTTAAAATATGGTCAAAAAGACATATAGAGAAAATTAGCGGTAATACAGTCGCTAAAGATACTAAAGGAGGATTAACAGAAATCCCCTTATTTACTAAAGAAAAAATAAAAAGGATTAGAAAAAACTATCCTCAGGTTAGATATATACATTTAGGAGTAATCATGATAACAATTAGAGCATTATTTAGAAAAGGTCATGATGTTCCTATCTTAGCAGTATTATTAGACAAAAGATTTGAAAACCCAATAAAAGAACTTATTGGAGGAATTCAATCTAATTTACATACAGGGGTTATAGGATTTAAGGTAAAACCAAATTACTTTATCTCTATAACAGATCCTCTAATAGAAGAGTGTCTATGCCTTAGAATTCAGACAAAAAATTCTGATATTAGTGATTTAGCAGAAGATTTAGCAATCAGCTGGACTTCCATTAATGAATATACTAATACGGCAGAGGTTGAAATAAAAGAGATAAATAATAAAATTATTGAGCTTTTTGAGCCCAATAAATTTACTACAGAAATTCAACCAAAGCTATTACATTTAAAAGATTTATCGATTCCAAAAGACTGGATAATTGATAAAACTAATAATACTAGTACTTCTAAACCAGTAAGTACTATTGAATACATGTCATCTGGTGACAAGTTATATTTCAGAAATAATCTGATTACTAATACAGATGATAATTTAGTATTACCTTCTAATTCTCAACCAGAGGAAGAAGAAGATATAAGTACTTCTACACCAATAGGTATGAAAACAGTTCATATTCCTATTTTTCCTACTACACCAAGTAGAAATTCTAGAAACACTAGAATGGAAGATATAAATTATTCAATTGAGAATATTACAAATTTCAATAAATATATTGAAATTACATTACATAGTAAAGATTAAAAAATATTCTTTACATGCTTTATTAGATACAGGAGCTACAACTAGTAGTTGTAAAAAGAATATTCTTCCTGAAGAATATTGGAAACCTGTAAAAAAGATAATAAATATTAGTGGAATAAATGGTAGCAAAACTACTGTTTATTTTAAAGCTAAAAATATACCAATCTACATAAACAATGTTAGGTTTATAATTCCAAAATTATTATGTTTACCTGATATGTATGGAGACATATTATTGGGTAATAATTTTATAAATCAATATTTACCATTTACTGTTAATAAAAAATCGGTTATATTATCTATAGAAAACACTTCTATAGAAATACCATTAGTAGAAAGTAATAAATTTATTTTTACTAATGTTTGCTGATTTTCTTAGCAGGCCTTATGGATAGAGGTAAACAACCTCTAAAAGAAAATGATGGATGGAGAACTGTCCATAAAAAACCCAACAAGGGAAAATCACCTATAAGTCCTAAACAAGGATTTATGGCTGCACCTGCAAAAATAATTCCTAAACAAGGATTTATGGTTGCACCAACACAGGTACAATTTTATCCTAACCAGGGATATTATTTACCATATCCATTGGTAAACCAACCAATTGGATCACATTCACCAACACAGGTGGATTATTCTCAATTTTCTCAAAAGCCTCCTACCGATTCTGAAATTCTCAAATATGCAGATGCTTTGTTGAAAAACCAACAAAACTCTGAATTCTCGAATCTAAAGGATTTTTATAATCCAGGCTTAACCCCAGAATATTACCATTTCATAAACAAGATATGGAAAAACCATATTTTGGAACAAAGGGCTAGTTTCAGAAAAGCTCTTACCCAATTCTCAGAATTCTTAGTTGAAAAAACAACTGAAGAAAATAAATCTGAAGAATTATTACTAAAATCTATTTTATACCGAGATTGGGATGATATCCTAATCGAATATATGGATATTAAGGAGATAAACAATCTTCTTGATATATTTCAATATTTTATTAGTAAAGGGAGAAATACTCCTATTATTAATAAGATGTTTAGAATATGTCTATATAACAAGTGTAGACAAATTCTACCTATTGATATATTTTCAAAAATAAATCGAGCCATTTGCAACCAGCAAGCTCTATTTTTAGAAACTTTTTCTAAATATTTTTCGCAAGCATTTGTTTATACAAATGATATAGGAGAAAAAACTCCTGCTATCAAATTTCGATTAAATCATGAGCCATTTGATATAACCAGTATTGAGTGGGGATTTGTTAAAGAAATAACAGTCCAAAATCTCTCTTTTGATTTATTAAAAGACTTTCCAGCGATAGTCAAATCTGTAACACCCCAAACCCGGCCTAGAAGTTAGGCCCGAATTTGGCGTGTCACATGGAAGTTTTTTTTTTTTTACCATCTTTGAGATTGTTAAAAACTTGTTCGAGATTTACGGCCTCTTTGTTAAAACCCAAAACACTTAAGCAATTGTATCTACTTGAAAACGTAATTATCTTTAAAGACCTTTTTGGTTGTGAAATATATTTGAAATAACAATTTACGAAAATGGGACGTTTGGGAATAGAGTTGCAGAAGCATTTTGAAAGAAAATCCAAGGCCTTATTACAACATTTAACCCAAAATAGTAAAGTAATAAAATAAACGAGAAAGAAGTCTAGAGTCCAAATAAACCCATTTCTGAAGTATGGTCTCCATCGAGTCATCCATGGCCCAAGTCCACGTCACTGAACGTTACCTGAAAAGGTTAAGAAAAAGGGGGGTGAGTTATAAGAACTCAGTGTGTAATCCCCTTACCATCATCCACTGGGTCAAAACACACATAGCAATATTTTGGGCCTAAGCCCATTTACAATTATAACATAATAACATGTATATAACATGCATATGATATGCAAATCCCAAACCAAAACTAATTTCCATCCGCTATACACCACCCGTACCAACCAACACACCTGTGGGGATCAAGTCAACCCACCCCGCCAACACACCAATAGCAGGCATTAAGCCAATTATAACATTTGTGGCAGAGCCACCGAACTAGATTTTGGCAACAGGCCATTTAAAATATTTGTGGCAACAGGCCATTTAAAATATTTGTGGCAACAGACCATTTAAAATATTTGTGGCAACAGGCCATTTAAAATATTTTGGGCAACAGGCCATTTAAAATATTTTGGCAACATGCCATTTAAAATATTGTGGCAGAGCCACCGAACTAGATTTTGGCAACAGGCCATTTAAAATATTTGTGGCAACAGGCCATTCAAAATATTTTGGCAATAGGCCATTTAAAATATTTGTGGCAGAGCCACCGAACTAGATTTTGGCAATAGGCCATTTAAAATATTTTGGCAACAGGCCATTTAAAATATTTGTGGCAGAGCCACCGAACTAGATTTTTGGCAACAGGCCATTTAAAATATTTGTGGCAGAGCCACCGAACTAGATTTTTGGCAACAGGCCTTTCTTCTCTTCGTCATTTATCCCAACCCATGCAGTCATGTATGCATATACAAAGCATAACAATATTTATAGAATAATTTCAACATAAGGCCCATAACACAAGTTGGCCCATTAAACGATCTAGCAAACTTGACCCATTAAACGATCTAGCAAATTTGGCCCATTAATCGATCTAGCAAATTTTACATTTGGCCCATATAGCAAATATAACATTTTGCCCATTTAGCAAATATCACATTTGGCTCATATAGCAAATATCACATTTGGCCCATATAACAAATATAACATTCGGCCCATATAGCAAATATCACATTTGGCCCATATAACAAATATCACATTTGTCCCATATAGGGTATTTTCAATAATTTACACTCTAAGGGTGTTTCGGTAATTTCGCAACCCAGGGGTACTTCGGTAATTTACCCTCCAAGGGTATTTCAGTAATTTCGCAACCTAGGGAATTTCGGTAATTTACCCTCTAAGGGTATTTCGGTAATTTTGCAACCCAGGGGTATTTCAGTAATTTACCCTCCAAGGGTATTTCAGTAATTTCGCAACCTAGGGAATTTCGGTAATTTACCCTCTAAGGGTATTTCGGTAATTTTGCAACCCAGGGGTATTTCGATAATTTACCCTCCAAGGGTATTTCAGTAATTTCGCAACCTAGGGAATTTCGGTAATTTACCCTCTAAGGGTATTTCGGTAATTTTGCAACCCAGGGGTATTTCGGTAATTTACCCTTCAAGGGTATTTCAGTAATTTATCCTCCAAGGGTATTTCGGTAATTTTGCAACCTAGGGGTATTTCAGTAATTTCGCAATTCTGGACTTTAACTACTAATTTGGGCATAAAAAATTTAAAACTGTCCATCTGCGTCATACTGACTAAATTGATTATAACTCGAGTTAGAAAACTCGAAATTTAGATCCGTAAAATTTCCTTGAAACTAGACTCAGATATCTTCTTACTGTAATTTTTCCAGAATTTTTGGCCTAGCCATTTAGTACAGTTTATTCCTTAAAGTTTCTCTTGTTTCACTGTCCAATGATTCTGACCTCTCTTAACTTAATTTCAAATATCTCGCTGTACGGTTTTCATATACTGTTCAAACTTATTTCTCATGAAAATAGACTCACTAAAGAATCCATACATATAAATTATAACCCATAATTCATTTTGTACAATTTTATATGATTTTTCCAAAACAGATCAGTGAACCCCGAAGTTAATCAGAACCAGTCTCACTAAAATCAAGATATCTCAGAATATAAAATTCCTTTTCCTTCTCCGTTTCTTCCATATTAAAATAGACACAGTAAGCTTTAATTTGATATCTTAATCACTTTCTAATTCCATTTCTCCTATTTTTCATGATTTTTGGAAATCACGTCACTGTCATTGACCAAAACTGTTTTATTACAAAAACACGGTTACCACTATGAACCTACGCGCGTCCGAGTGATCCCGGGTGCCGATTTTCGGTTTTCTTTGGTATTTCGACCAAATCACAGAACATTAATGCAAAATTTTAGAGAAGTGTGAGATTACACACCATTTCAAACATGTATTTGGAAGGGTATGAGATTACACACCTTATTCGGAATCCGTAACGCGATGCTCTCCGCGACACCAAAAATCCGAATCACCTATTACGAGGAATAGGCTTTCGATTGAACCTTTGATAAAATACTTCGAGACCTTGCAACCAGGATAAAATCTCTCATGGCAAGTCCCTAGACTCTCAACCATGTTACAAATTAGTCCCCTCATTAGCTAGCTTAAGCTTTGGGGGTTCCAAAAATACAAAAATTATCAACTAAAGCCATCAAAATCACTTACTAATAAGGGAGATAGCTTGGCTGAAAGTTCAAACCCCCAAAGCTCCATTTCTTCATCAATTTTCGGTGGAGAGAAGATAGATGAATAGTAAAAGATGATAGCATCTTTTACTCATCTTATTCTATTCATTTTATCACCTAATTCCCACCTATTTTGACCAAAATTAAAATTATTATCCCCTATGTCACATGGCCGGCCTACTCACTTAAAACAAGGTCAAATTGCACAATTGGGGCCTCCAATTAGTAGCCCATAGCTATTTCGCACCTTTAGCAATTAAAATTAAACTTTAGCACTTGATGCGATTCAGTCCTTTTTCGAAATTAAGCCCTCAATCGCTAAAATTGAGACACCAAAAATTTCATGCATGTTTATAAACATGTTATAACACATAGAATAACATAAAAATAATTTTCTCTATTCTCGGTTTAGCGATTCCGAGATCACTGTTCCGACTATCCCCTAAATCGGGCTATTACACCCTCCATGCATTTTTTTTTTCACCTACCTCATTCTTTTCAAATCTCATCATTATATATATTTTTTTTTTCTTTTTCTTTTTCAACAAATCACTCTCCATCATTCCTTTTTCCACAAATCACTCTCCATCATTCCTTTTCTCCCATTTCTTTTTTATTCTTTTTCTTTTATTTCATCCTTTAATGATGTCATGGATGACACTTGGAAGAGCACATCAAAATAAATCCAAAATTTGCAAAAGATGAGATTTGAACCCCTTCCCTCCATTCTCTCCACTTGATGCCATAACCTCTTTACCAATAGTTCATTTATGATAACAATTTACTCACTTATTTCCATAAGTTTTGATGCCTCTTACTATTTCTCCTTAATAGGCTTAAACACTAACTTTCATTAAGGCCCATCTTGAACCCGAAACTTCATAGAACCCCGTAACTTTCTAAAATCATCTTCTTAATAAGTCCAACTTGAAATAATGTCATTCTCTTATTCTCAAAAATTTTAAACACTCCTACGCCCAAGGCCCAATGAGCCCAATCCTACTAGGCCCAATTTCGGGATGTTACAATTCTACCCTCCTTAAAGAAAATTTCGTCCTCGAAATTTCCAATCAACTACTAGACGTACCGCTCAATTCACATCACTATGCTTTCGCTGCGCACTCTGATCTTAATAACACTAATGTACTTTTAACAAATTCTTGAATCCTCTTTCACAACCAAACATCTAACCACAAAAGCAAGCAGTCATCTACCACTTATACTTCAAATTTTTCTACACTCAATCATCACATCCAACAAAAACATACCTGACTTGATGGTCATGAAACAATCTCGAGCCTTATGCTCCTTAGACCCGCATCTCATACATGCTCCTGACTTCCTTCAGCATTTTCTAGGATGATGCTTTCTACAATAATCGCAAGCCAAAAAGTTTGGACGTGCCTTGACATGCTTTACGAAACGACACTACGACCCAAAAGAATCATTATCTATTTTCTTCTTACAGTCCTCAAACCTAACTCGAAGTGCTTCACCAATTCCTCTAACCTTTTCAATTACCTCCTTAACTATTTGAGTCAGCTCATCAACCTTAGCTCAATCATGAGATCCCGTCTCAACCACTAGCGATGCTAGCGCCTCCTTTTCGGAAACATGCCCCGATGCTGAAGATCTAGCCTTAGTACCTCGACGTCTACCACGTCCACATCTATCGTGTCCACGTCTTCTAACATTCATGTTCACTAAGGTCGACTTAATCTTATTACGAGTTTTATGAATCAATATACTATTCGATGTTTATTAAACAATGTCTTATGGAGTATAAGAGTTGAAGTGGTTTTCGCAAAACGTATCCTAAAGTCTCAATCTCTATAGTTTTTACTCCTAAAGCCAAAACTTCTAGAGTATTTCTACGGTCATATCATAATAATCATAATCATAAGATTATAACATATACTTACTTGACTTGGTGCCGGATACCCGTGGTGCCATACTTCCTTTAGAACATGCATTTATAAATCAAAATTTTAAACAGCTTTGGAAAACGCTTTTGAACCCAAACCACAGCCGAGTTTTGCAAACTGAGCTCTGATACCACTAAATGTAACACCCCAAACCCGGCCTAGAAGTTAGGCCCGAATTTGGCGTGTCACATGGAAGTTTTTTTTTTTTTTTTACCATCTTTGAGATTGTTAAAAACTTGTTCGAGATTTACGGCCTCTTTGTTAAAACCCAAAACACTTAAGCAATTGTATCTACTTGAAAACGTAATTATCTTTAAAGACCTTTTTGGTTGTGAAATATATTTGAAATAACAATTTACGAAAATGGGACGTTTGGGATAGAGTTGCAGAAGCATTTTGAAAGAAAATCCAAGGCCTTATTACAACATTTAACCCAAAATAGTAAAGTAATAAAATAAACGAGAAAGAAGTCTAGAGTCCAAATAAACCCATTTCTGAAGTATGGTCTCCATCGAGTCATCCATGGCCCAAGTCCACGTCACTGAACGTTACCTGAAAAGGTTAAGAAAAAGGGGGGTGAGTTATAAGAACTCAGTGTGTAATCCCCTTACCATCATCCACTGGGTCGAAACACACATAGCAATATTTTGGGCCTAAGCCCATTTACAATTATAACATAATAACATGTATATAACATGCATATGATATGCAAATCCCAAACCAAAACTAATTTCCATCCGCTACACACCACCCGTACCAACCAACACACCTGTGGGGATCAAGTCAACCCACCCGCCAACACACCAATAGCAGGCATTAAGCCAATTATAACATTTGTGGCAGAGCCACCGAACTAGATTTTGGCAACAGGCCATTTAAAATATTTGTGGCAACAGGCCATTTAAAATATTTGTGGCAACAGACCATTTAAAATATTTGTGGCAACAGGCCATTTAAAATATTTTGGGCAACAGGCCATTTAAAATATTTTGGCAACATGCCATTTAAAATATTTGTGGCAGAGCCACCGAACTAGATTTTGGCAACAGGCCATTTAAAATATTTGTGGCAACAGGCCATTCAAAATATTTTGGCAATAGGCCATTTAAAATATTTGTGGCAGAGCCACCGAACTAGATTTTGGCAATAGGCCATTTAAAATATTTTGGCAACAGGCCATTTAAAATATTTGTGGCAGAGCCACCGAACTAGATTTTTGGCAACAGGCCATTTAAAATATTTGTGGCAGAGCCACCGAACTAGATTTTTGGCAACAGGCCTTTCTTCTCTTCGTCATTTATCCCAACCCATGCAATCATGTATGCATATACAAAGCATAACAATATTTATAGAATAATTTCAACATAAGGCCCATAACACAAGTTGGCCCATTAAACGATCTAGCAAACTTGACCCATTAAACGATCTAGCAAATTTGGCCCATTAATCGATCTAGCAAATTTTACATTTGGCCCATATAGCAAATATAACATTTTGCCCATTTAGCAAATATCACATTTGGCTCATATAGCAAATATCACATTTGGCCCATATAACAAATATAACATTCGGCCCATATAGCAAATATCACATTTGGCCCATATAACAAATATCACATTTGTCCCATATAGGGTATTTTCAATAATTTACACTCTAAGGGTGTTTCGGTAATTTCGCAACCCAGGGGTACTTCGGTAATTTACCCTCCAAGGGTATTTCAGTAATTTCGCAACCTAGGGAATTTCGGTAATTTACCCTCTAAGGGTATTTCGGTAATTTTGCAACCCAGGGGTATTTCAGTAATTTACCCTCCAAGGGTATTTCAGTAATTTCGCAACCTAGGGAATTTCGGTAATTTACCCTCTAAGGGTATTTCGGTAATTTTGCAACCCAGGGGTATTTCGGTAATTTACCCTCCAAGGGTATTTCAGTAATTTCGCAACCTAGGGAATTTCGGTAATTTGCCCTCTAAGGGTATTTCGGTAATTTTGCAACCCAGGGGTATTTCGGTAATTTACCCTTCAAGGGTATTTCAGTAATTTATCCTCCAAGGGTATTTCGGTAATTTTGCAACCTAGGGGTATTTCAGTAATTTCGCAATTCTGGACTTTAACTACTAATTTGGGCATAAAAAAATTTAAAACTGTCCATCTGCGTCATACTGACTAAATTGATTATAACTCGAGTTAGAAAACTCGAAATTTAGATCCGTAAAATTTCCTTGAAACTAGACTCAGATATCTTCTTACTGTAATTTTTCCAGAATTTTTCGCCTAGCCATTTAGTACAGTTTATTCCTTAAAGTTTCTCTTGTTTCACTGTCCAATGATTCTGACCTCTCTTAACTTAATTTCAAATATCTCGCTGTACGGTTTTCATATACTGTTCAAACTTATTTCTATTGAAAATAGACTCACTAAAGAATCCATACATATAAATTATAACCCATAATTCATTTTTTACAATTTTATATGATTTTTCCAAAACAGATCAGTGAACCCCGAAGTTAATCAGAACCAGTCTCATTAAAATCAAGATATCTCAGAATATAAAATTCCTTTTCCTTCTCCGTTTCTTCCATATTAAAATAGACACATTAAGCTTTAATTTGATATCTTAATCACTTTCTAATTCCATTTCTCCTATTTTTCATGATTTTTGGAAATCACGTCACTGTCATTGACCAAAACTGTTTTATTACAAAAACACGGTTACCACTATGAACCTACGCGCGTCCGAGTGATCCCGGGTGCCGATTTTCGGTTTTCTTTGGTATTTCGACCAAATCACAGAACATTAATGCAAAATTTCAGAGAAGTGTGAGATTACACACCATTTCAAACATGTATTTGGAAGGGTATGAGATTACACACCTTATTCGGAATGCGTAACGCGATGCTCTCCGCGACACCAAAAATCCGAATCACCTATTACGAGGAATAGGCTTTCGATTGAACCTTTGATAAAATACTTCGAGACCTTGCAACCAGGATAAAATCTCTCATGGCAAGTCCCTAGACTCTCAACCATGTTACAAATTAGTCCCCTCATTAGCTAGCTTAAGCTTTGGGGGTTTCAAAAATACAAAAATTATCAACTAAAGCCATCAAAATCACTTACTAATAAGGGAGATAGCTTGGCTGAAAGTTCAAACCCCCAAAGCTCCATTTCTTCATCAATTTTCGGTGGAGAGAAGATAGATGAATAGTAAAAGATGATAGCATCTTTTACTCATCTTATTCTATTCATTTTATCACCTAATTCCCACCTATTTTGACCAAAATTAAAATTATTATCCCCTATGTCACATGGCCGGCCTACTCACTTAAAACAAGGCCAAATTGCACATTGGGGCCTCCAATTAATAGCCCATAGCTATTTCGCACCTTTAGCAATTAAAATTAAACTTTAGCACTTGATGCGATTCAGTCCTTTTTCGAAATTAAGCCCTCAATCGCTTAAATTGAGACACCAAAAATTTCATGCATGTTTATAAACATGTTATAACACATAGAATAACATAAAATAATTTTCTCTATTCTCGGTTTAGCGATTCCGAGATCACTGTTCCGACTATCCCCTAAATCGGGCTATTACACCCTCCATGCATTTTTTTTTCACCTACCTCATTCTTTTCAAATCTCATCATTATATATATATTTTTTTCTTTTTCTTTTTCAACAAATCACTCTCCATCATTCCTTTTTCCACAAATCACTCTCCATCATTCCTTTTTCTCCCATTTCTTTTTTATTCTTTTTCTTTTATTTCATCCTTTAATGATGTCATGGATGACACTTGGAAGAGCACATCAAAATAAATCCAAAATTTGCAAAAGATGAGATTTGAACCCCTTCCCTCCATTCTCTCCACTTGATGCCATAACCTCTTTACCAATAGTTCATTTATGATAACAATTTACTCACTTATTTCCATAAGTTTTGATGCCTCTTACTATTTCTCCTTAATAGGCTTAAACACTAACTTTCATTAAGGCCCATCTTGAACCCGAAACTTCATAGAACCCCGTAACTTTCTAAAATCATCTTCTTAATAAGTCCAACTTGAAATAATGTCATTCTCTTATTCTCAAAAATTTTAAACACTCCTACGCCCAAGGCCCAATGAGCCCAATCCTACTAGGCCCAATTTCGGGATGTTACAAAATCCCGGCTATCAAATTTTATAGATATAGACGATTTTGTCTATTATTTTCATATTGAAATAAGCAGCTTTATTGGTATAGCTGAAAAAGAAAATTTTTATCAGCCATATCAAATTTGGAATATAAATACTATGTTTTCTGGAAAAGCCCTTTCAGCCGTTGAAGAAGATCAACAACATTTGTCAAAAACCATTGATGAGTGTTATAATAAATTTAACTATTATCAAATCCAATCCGGAATTGATTTAATGAGTATGGCGAAGCATCTTCTCCATCAAACAACTTATATGTTCTGGACCGATGGACGAAGAATTTTAGCCTATGATACTGGAAGAACCCAGATAGAAAGAAATGAAGAAGCCATTCAGTTATTAAAAAAGATAGCTGAAATGGAAATCGAAGATTATCCATTAGCAGCGGAGATCAGAGAAGTATGGGAACACTGGAACACACCAGCACCCTCACCAGAATCATTGCACCTTGACGAGATCGAGGAAATGAATCTGAAAAATATCCAAGAAGGATGAAGGCAACCAGTCAGCATCCAAATGACGCAAATAGTGATGTAAGCAACAATCAATGTCATAATACAAGCAATAATTTTGGCGGTGACTTAAAAAGAAGGAAACCACCAAAAGACAAAGATGATGTCATGCATGATGGAAGCAACCATTTAATGCAATTAAAACGTGGAAGCAACCAAAACAATTTTGACAGAAGACGGTGGAAATCAAGATGGCTACGTGGAAAAATCATGAAGCCATTCTTATCAACATACTGTTCGGAATTCAATTGTAATTAAATTAGAGTTCATTTTTCCCACTATAAATAGGCATTGTTGTAGCCTGGGAAAGGCATCGAATCCTGAATCGGATTTTAGAATAGTTTATTAGAGTTTTAAGATGATCGAATCCTGAATCGGATTTTAGAATAGCTTATTAGAGTTTTTAGTTTTGCTTAAGAAATCAAGAAATCTTTCTTGATCTCTCTTTGTAAATTATCTATTTTCTTCTAGTGAAATATTATTCTACGATATAAACCCTTCCGCTTGTGCACATATCCCTCCCTCCCCCGGTAATTGGTATCAGATATCCTATCAGAGGAGCCCCGGAGTAACGATTTCTGGAGTTCTCATATCGTAGTTATCATTGTAAGTTTCTATCTTTGTATCTGCAATTCTGTTTATTTCGCTGTTATTATCTCAAAACCCATATATCTGTCGTTAGTCTTCGTTGCCGTTGAGTCCGAGTGGGACGTTGTTGGCGTTGAGAGGACGTTAAGACACAGAAGGTTTTAGGTACCAGGGATAATAATAATGGAAAAAATGGATTGTTTATATCAAGATAAAACTTGTAATCATACTATGCATATAGACTCTAAAAATGAAAATAATATTTCGGCTCTTAGTAAGGGTATCAATAGTTTGTTAGACATGACGTCTATATATTTTAATAAACTATATACTAAGGTTAGTAAAGTAGAAGAAAAAATAGATAATATGGGAGTAGTAACAGATTTAGATTTGAATAGCAAGTCTAAAGAATTACTATCCGATGTTAATAATAAATTAGAACAAGTTATTAATACTAATAATATAGATTCGGACCTAAATCTAGGACCTTTATATTACGGTAATAGTAATGTTATTTTAGCTTTGTCAGATGAGGATGAGTCTTCGGATGAATCTTCAACTAATAATAATAATAATAAAAAACAAAAAACAAAAGAGAAAAGAGAAAAGGATAAAAAACAAGAAAATATGATTTTGACTCTTATAAAACTTTGATAGAACATTGGAAAAACCAATTTTCTAAAACGGAAGATAATCTTGAAAGAGTTGAATATCTAAATTTAATAGAAGAACTTTATGAAGAACATAAAGATCTGTTTGAAAAATATAAGTATCATTATATGTTAGAATATGATAATGATAGTAATGTTAATAATAATAATAATGAAAATGATAATTATATTTTAGAAACTACAGAAAGTAGTAATTCTAATAATATGGATATAGATATTAATGTTACAAGCCATAAATCTGATGAAGAAGAAACTTCAACAGAAGAAAATATAGAAATACCCGAACCCATGGATACTGAACCCCCAGATCCATATGATTATAAAATATCTAAGCCTAAGGAAATTGATAAACAGGATCCTTATGGTAAATTCAAACCAAAGAAATATTGGGAAAATAAATATCTAATTGAACTAAAACCAGTTCATTTAGAAAAACCAATAATTCAACAAATAAAAATGGGAAAAAAGGATATTATTACCTTTTCACATTTTCAATCAAGAAAATATTATACTTACATAGAAATTATATTTCAATTTAGAGAATATAAAACATATTCTTTAAATGCTTTATTAGATACTGGAGCTACAACCAGTAGCTGTAGAGAAAATGCTATTCCATCAGAAAAATGGGAACTTATGAAAAATCCTATTAGAGCTGTTGGTGTCAATGGTATTGAAACTTTAATCCTTTTTAAAGCTAAAAATATACCAATCTACATAAACAATGTAAGATTTGTAATTCCTAAATTATTATGTTTTCATGAAATGCATGGAGATATATTGTTAGGTAACAATTTTATATATCAACATTTACCATTTTCTATTGATAAAAATTTTGTAGTACTAACTACTGAAAATACTTCGGTAGAAGTACCTTTGGTAGAAAATCATAAATATATATGTGATCAGGACTTTACACCTCCTAAGAATGAACAAATAAAACAACTAGATACTAATCATTGGTTGTTTAAGATATTAGAAAATAATTTTAGTGAAGAACCATTAAAATTATGGAAAAATAGTCCTAGATATTGTACCATAAAATTGGAAAACCCCAATAAAATTATTAGAGTAAAACCTATGATCTATACTAAACAAGATATAGATGAATTTGATATACAAATAAAGGAATTATTGGATAAAGGATTAATAGAAGAAACTACTAGTCCACATTCTAGTCCTGCCTTCATGGTAAGAAACCATGCAGAGATAAAGAGAGGAAAAGCTAGGATGGTTATAAATTATAAAAGATTAAATCAAAATACTATTTTTGATGGATATTTTATTCCAAGAAAGGAAGTCTTAATAAATCAAGCTAAACAAGCAAAATATTTTAGTAAATTTGACTGTAAGTCTGGCTTCTGGCAAATCATGTTAACAGAAGAATCTAGACCATTAACAGCCTTCAGTGCACCTAATGGTCATTACCAATGGAGAGTAATGCCATTTGGACTTTGTAATGCACCTCAAGTCTTCCAAAGATGGATGGACTCTATATTCAAAAAATATAAAAAATTTTGTGTAGTATATATAGATGATATTCTAATTTTTTCAGAAACACTGGAAAATCATAGAAAACATCTAAATATTATAGCTAGAGAATTTATCAAACATGGAACAATATTAAGCCCTAAGAAAATAGAATTGGAAAAAACCGAAATAGAATTCTTAGGATTAATATTATCATCTGATGGTCTTAAACTCCAAGATCATATTATTGTTAAAATAAAAGAATTCCCAGAAAAAATTGTTGATAAGAAACAACTTCAACAATTTCTAGGAATTGTTAATTATGGCAGAAATTTCTTCCCTAATTTGTCTAAAAAACTAGATGAGTTATATGAAAAACTCAAAAAGGACAAGCCTTTTGAGTGGTCTAACAAAGATTCAGACATTATAAAACAAATAAAGTCTGAAATAAATTATATTCCAAAAGTTTATTTACCTAAACAAGGTGATAAATTATTCTAGAAACAGATGCCTCAGAAAGAAATTGGGGATGTGTATTAAAAGCCAAAACAATGGCTAATGAAGAATTAATTTGTGGATATAGTTCTGGAAAGTTTAAACCAAACGAAATTAATTATGCTATTTATGAAAAAGAACTATTAGCAATAAAAAAAGGAATAAAAAAATTCCTAATATATTTAGCACCAGAAAGTTTTATTATTAAAACCGATAATCAAGCTGTCAAACAGTTTCTTACTAATAAAAGTTTAGAAACAGTACCTAGAAGGATTAGATGGTATAATGAATTATGCCAATTCAATTTCGAAGTCATATACATAAAAGGTACTAACAATATGATTGCTGATTTTCTTAGCAGGCCTTATGGATAGAGGTAAACAACCTCTAAAAGAAAATGATGGATGGAGAACTGTCCATAAAAAACCCAACAAGGGAAAATCACCTATAAGTCCTAAACAAGGATTTATGGCTGCACCTGCAAAAATAATTCCTAAACAAGGATTTATGGTTGCACCAACACAGGTACAATTTTATCCTAACCAGGGATATTATTTACCATATCCATTGGTAAACCAACCAATTGGATCACATTCACCAACACAGGTGGATTATTCTCAATTTTCTCAAAAGCCTCCTACCGATTCTGAAATTCTCAAATATGCAGATGCTTTGTTGAAAAACCAACAAAACTCTGAATTCTCGAATCTAAAGGATTTTTATAATCCAGGCTTAACCCCAGAATATTACCATTTCATAAACAAGATATGGAAAAACCATATTTTGGAACAAAGGGCTAGTTTCGGAAAAGCTCTTACCCAATTCTCAGAATTCTTAGTTGAAAAAACAACTGAAGAAAATAAATCTGAAGAATTATTACTAAAATCTATTTTATACCGAGATTGGGATGATATCCTAATCGAATATATGGATATTAAGGAGATAAACAATCTTCTTGATATATTTCAATATTTTATTAGTAAAGGGAGAAATACTCCTATTATTAATAAGATGTTTAGAATATGTCTATATAACAAGTGTAGACAAATTCTACCTATTGATATATTTTCAAAAATAAATCGAGCCATTTGCAACCAGCAAGCTCTATTTTCGGAAACGTTGTCAAAATATTTTTCACAAGCTTTTGTTTATACAAATGATATAGGAGAAAAAACTCCTACTATCAAATTTCGACTTGATCATGATCCATTTGATATAACCAGTATTGAATGGGGATTTGTTAAAGAAATAACAGTCCAAAATCTTTCTTTTCATTTACTAAAAGATTTTCCAGCTATGGTAAAATCTAGATTAACAAACTATGTTAATTTAGATGATTTTGTTTACTATTTTTATATAAAAATACACAGCCTTATTGGTATTGCTGAAAAAGAAAAATTTTATCAGCCATATCAAATATGGATTATTCATAAAATGCTTGGAGGAAGATCCCTCTTGGCGGTCCAAGAAGATCAAGAGCATTTGTCAAAAACAATTGACGAGTGTTACAAAAATTATTTCCGTTATCAAATCCAATCCGGAGTTGATTTAATGGCGGAAGCTCAGTTCCTACTCCGACAAAACACGTTCGAGTTCTGGACTGACGGTAGAAGAATCCTAGCCTACGACACTGGAAATCCCCAGAGGCACGAGAACGAAGAAGCCATGTCACTATTAACAAAAATAGCTGAAATGGAAATTGAAGATTATCCGTTAACAGCGAAAATCAGAGAAGTGTGGGAGCACTGGAACACACCAGTACCTTCACCAGAATCCCTACACCTGGATGAAATCGAAGAGATGAATCTCAGAAATATCCAGGAAGGATAAAATCCAAAAAAGGAAGAAATTTAATTATTGATGTAACAACCCGTTACCATCAAGTAATGAAAGCAAGAAGATGCATTCAATTTTGGCGGTGACTTAAAAAGAAGGAAACCACCAAAAGACAAAGATGATGTCATGCATGATGGAAGCAACCATTTAATGCAATTGAAACGTGGAAGCAACCACAACAATTTTGACAGAAGACGGTGGAAATCAAGATGGCTACGTGGAAAAATCATGAAGCCATTCTTATCAACATACTGTTCGGAATTCAATTGTAATTAAATTAGAGTTCATTTTTCCCACTATAAATAGGCATTGTTGTAGCCTGGGAAAGGCATCGAATCCTGAATCGGATTTTAGAATAGTTTATTAGAGTTTTAAGATGATCGAATCCTGAATCGGATTTTAGAATAGCTTATTAGAGTTTTTAGTTTTGCTTAAGAAATCAAGAAATCTTTCCCTCTTTGTAAATTATCTATTTTCTTCTTGTGAAATATTATTCTACGATATAAACCCTTCCGCTTGTGCACATATCCCTCCCTCCCCCCGTAATTGGTATCAGATATCCTATCAGAGGAGCCCCGGAGTAACGATTTCTGGAGTTCTCATATCGTAGTTATCATTGTAAGTTTCTATCTTTGTATCTGCAATTCTGTTTATTTCGCTGTTATTATCTCAAAACCCATATATCTGTCGTTAGTCTTCGTTGCCGTTGAGTCCGAGTGGGACGTTGTTGGCGTTGAGAGGACGTTAAGACACAGAAGGTTTTAGGTACCAGGGATAATAATAATGGAAAAAATGGATTGTTTATATCAAGATAAAACTTGTAATCATACTATGCATATAGACTCTAAAAATGAAAATAATATTTCGGCTCTTAGTAAGGGTATCAATAGTTTGTTAGACATGACGTCTATATATTTTAATAAACTATATACTAAGGTTAGTAAAGTAGAAGAAAAAATAGATAATATGGGAGTAGTAACAGATTTAGATTTGAATAGCAAGTCTAAAGAATTACTATCCGATGTTAATAATAAATTAGAACAAGTTATTAATACTAATAATATAGATTCGGACCTAAATCTAGGACCTTTATATTACGGTAATAGTAATGTTATTTTAGCTTTGTCAGATGAGGATGAGTCTTCGGATGAATCTTCAACTAATAATAATAAAAAACAAAAAACAAAAGAAAAAAGAGAAAAGGATAAAAAACAAGAAAAATATGATTTTGACTCTTATAAAACTTTGATAGAACATTGGAAAAACCAATTTTATAAAACGGAAGATAATCTTGAAAGAGTTGAATATCTAAAGTTAATAGAAGAACTTTATGAAGAACATAAAGATCTGTTTGAAAAATATAAGTATCATTATATGTTAGAATATGATAATGATAGTAATGTTAATAATAATAATAATGAAAATGATAATATTTTAGAAACTACAGAAAGTAGTAATTCTAATAATATGGATATTAATGTTACAAGCCATAAATCTGATGAAGAAGAAACTTCAACAGAAGAAAATATAGAAATACCCGAACCCATGGATACTGAACCCCCAGATCCATATGAATATGTGATACCTAAACCTAAGGAAATTGATAAAAAAGATTTTTATGGTAAAAGAAAAATAGACTCAGATCTTCAAACAGATGATGGTCTAAGGTCTATTAATAGAAATCACGAAACTGTTGAAAACACAACAAGAATATTAGGTAATAAAATAGAAAATATAGCTACTAATGATATAAAACTGGAAACACCAGGAGAAACTAGTCAACCTATTCCTATACCTTATAGTATAGGAGACCTTAATAAAAGAAATGTTGCTCAAGGAGGAATATATTTAGATTTAACAAATATTCCTTTGTCAAACTATGAAAAAACCATAGATGATTGGGCACAATCCATGACTATTGTTGTAAACAATAACAGTACAATCTGGTCAAAAGAAAAGTTTTTAAACTATTTTGTTGGAACTTTTCAAGGTGATGTTCTACAATTTCTCAGACGCTGGGAAGAATCTGAGAAAGGAAGAGAACAGAAGGGTCAACTTATTAATCAAATAAGTTCTCCTAAAGATTTATTAAAAGGATTAACCTCAATTCTAAAAATAGAATTTTGTGGTTATACTAATAAAAAAGATCAGGATAGTCAATCCAGCTATACCTTGTCAAAATTAAAATTATGTGATATTAGATATTTAGACGAATTCTCTAAAAAATTTCTACATGAATATCAAAAATTAAAAAATGAAAGTGTAGATTTTTGGAGAAATCAATATTTCCATAAATTACCTCCACCTTGGGATGAAATTTGTATAAATAAATATGCATCTTTCATTATAAAATATAGTAATGATAATAAAGAAATAGGAGATATAGATACAATAGGTAATAGGATTAATTTCGCTAAAGAAAGAATTCTATTACATTGTTTACAGAGTAAAGCGGCTAAACAAGTCAAGAATAAATTAAGCCATAAATATTGTACAAAAATGTTAGAAGGAGAATGGGAATTTGGATGTAACTCCATACGTCCGAAAACCTATAAAAATATAATAAAAAATATAAATTAGCTAAATGGTAACCAGGAAATAAAAGATATTCTAATAAAGATAAAAAGAAAAAATTTGTTAGAAGAAAAACTTCTAAAAAACAAATTTGTAAATGTTTTATTTGCGATGAAGAAGGTCATCTAGCATCAAATTGTCCTAACAAAGGTAAGAATGCTAGAAAAATAATTAAAAATCTTGAAGAACAAGATTTAGAAATATGTTTTGGTGAGGAAACAAATCCCACTGAAATATTATATGAGTTATTATCAGAAACAGAGTCTGATATAGATTCTGACGAATATATCTTTATGATAGGAAATAGTTCTAATAATAAGTTAGAAGAAATTCCTAATTCTGAACAACAGGATATTAAATTAGGAAATTTAATCGGAGAAGAAATAGATTTTTCTGATGATATAATAGAAAAGATTAATAAAAATCATATTTCTAAAGAAGAAATATATAAACCTCTAAGTTTAAAATATGGTCAAAAAGACATATAGAGAAAATTAGCGGTAATACAGTCGCTAAAGATACTAAAGGAGGATTAACAGAAATCCCCTTATTTACTAAAGAAAAAATAAAAAGGATTAGAAAAAACTATCCTCAGGTTAGATATATACATTTAGGAGTAATCATGATAACAATTAGAGCATTATTTAGAAAAGGTCATGATGTTCCTATCTTAGCAGTATTATTAGACAAAAGATTTGAAAACCCAATAAAAGCACTTATTGGAGGAATTCAATCTAATTTACATACAGGGGTTATAGGATTTAAGGTAAAACCAAATTACTTTATCTCTATAACAGATCCTCTAATAGAAGAGTGTCTATGCCTTAGAATTCAGACAAAAAATTCTGATATTAGTGATTTAGCAGAAGATTTAGCAATCAGCTGGACTTCCATTAATGAATATACTAATACGGCAGAGGTTGAAATAAAAGAGATAAATAATAAAATTATTGAGCTTTTTGAGCCCAATAAATTTACTACAGAAATTCAACCAAAGCTATTACATTTAAAAGATTTATCGATTCCAAAAGACTGGATAATTGATAAAACTAATAATACTAGTACTTCTAAACCAGTAAGTACTATTGAATACATGTCATCTGGTGACAAGTTATATTTCAGAAATAATCTGATTACTAATACAGATGATAATTTAGTATTACCTTCTAATTCTCAACCAGAGGAAGAAGAAGATATAAGTACTTCTACACCAATAGGTATGAAAACAGTTCATATTCCTATTTTTCCTACTACACCAAGTAGAAATTCTAGAAACACTAGAATGGAAGATATAAATTATTCAATTGAGAATATTACAAATTTCAATAAATATATTGAAATTACATTACATAGTAAAGATTATAAAAAATATTCTTTACATGCTTTATTAGATACAGGAGCTACAACTAGTAGTTGTAAAAAGAATATTCTTCCTGAAGAATATTGGAAACCTGTAAAAAAGATAATAAATATTAGTGGAATAAATGGTAGCAAAACTACTGTTTATTTTAAAGCTAAAAATATACCAATCTACATAAACAATGTTAGGTTTATAATTCCAAAATTATTATGTTTACCTGATATGTATGGAGACATATTATTGGGTAATAATTTTATAAATCAATATTTACCATTTACTGTTAATAAAAAATCGGTTATATTATCTATAGAAAACACTTCTATAGAAATACCATTAGTAGAAAGTAATAAATTTATTTTTACTAATGTTTGCTGATTTTCTTAGCAGGCCTTATGGATAGAGGTAAACAACCTCTAAAAGAAAATGATGGATGGAGAACTGTCCATAAAAAACCCAACAAGGGAAAATCACCTATAAGTCCTAAACAAGGATTTATGGCTGCACCTGCAAAAATAATTCCTAAACAAGGATTTATGGTTGCACCAACACAGGTACAATTTTATCCTAACCAGGGATATTATTTACCATATCCATTGGTAAACCAACCAATTGGATCACATTCACCAACACAGGTGGATTATTCTCAATTTTCTCAAAAGCCTCCTACCGATTCTGAAATTCTCAAATATGCAGATGCTTTGTTGAAAAACCAACAAAACTCTGAATTCTCGAATCTAAAGGATTTTTATAATCCAGGCTTAACCCCAGAATATTACCATTTCATAAACAAGATATGGAAAAACCATATATTGGAACAAAGGGCTAGTTTCAGAAAAGCTCTTACCCAATTCTCAGAATTCTTAGTTGAAAAAATAACTGAAGAAAATAAATCTGAAGAATTATTACTAAAATCTATTTTATACCGAGATTGGGATGATATCCTAATCGAATATATGGATATTAAGGAGATAAACAATCTTCTTGATATATTTCAATATTTTATTAGTAAAGGGAGAAATACTCCTATTATTAATAAGATGTTTAGAATATGTCTATATAACAAGTGTAGACAAATTCTACCTATTGATATATTTTCAAAAATAAATCGAGCCATTTGCAACCAGCAAGCTCTATTTTTAGAAACTTTTTCTAAATATTTTTCGCAAGCATTTGTTTATACAAATGATATAGGAGAAAAAACTCCTGCTATCAAATTTCGATTAAATCATGAGCCATTTGATATAACCAGTATTGAGTGGGGATTTGTTAAAGAAATAACAGTCCAAAATCTCTCTTTTGATTTATTAAAAGACTTTCCAGCGATAGTCAAATCCCGGCTATCAAATTTTATAGATATAGACGATTTTGTCTATTATTTTCATATTGAAATAAGCAGCTTTATTGGTATAGCTGAAAAAGAAAATTTTTATCAGCCATATCAAATTTGGAATATAAATACTATGTTTTCTGGAAAAGCCCTTTCAGCCGTTGAAGAAGATCAACAACATTTGTCAAAAACCATTGATGAGTGTTATAATAAATTTAACTATTATCAAATCCAATGTAACACCCTAAACCCGGCCTAGAAGTTAAGCCCGAATCTGGTGTGTCACATGGAAGTTTTTTTTTTTTTTTTTTTTAAAACCATCTTTGAGATTGTTAAGAACTTGTTGAGAGTTACAATTTCTTTGTTAAAACCTAAAACACTTAAGCAATTGTTATCTACTTGAAAACGTAATTATCTTTAAAGACCTTTTTGGTTGTGAAAACATATTTGAAATAAACAATTTATGAAAATGGGATGTTTGGGAATAGAGTTGTAGAAGCATTTTGAAAGAAAATCTTAGGCCTTATTACAACATTTAACCCAAAATAGTAGAGTAATAAAATAAACAAGAAAGAAGTCTGAAGTTCAAATAAACCATTTCTGAAGTATGGTCTCCATCGAGTCATCCAAGGCCCAAGTCCACATCACTGAGCATTACCTGAAAAGGTTAAGAGAAAGGGGGGGTGAGTTACAAGAACTCAGTGTGTAATCCCCTTACCATCATCCACTGGGTCGGAACACACATAGCAATATTTTGGGCCTAAACCCATTTACAATTATAACATAATAACATGAACATAATATGCATGGGATATGCAATTCCCAACCAAGCCTAATTTCCATCCGCTACACACCACCCGTACCAACCATCACACCTGTGGGGATCAAGTCAACCCACCCCGCCAACACACCAATAGCAGGCATTAAGCCAATTAAAATTATGTTTGTGGCAGAGCCACCGAACTAGATTGTGACAGAGTCACCGAACTAGAGGCATTAAGCCATTTAAATATTTGTGGCAGAGCCACCGAACTAGATTTTGGCAACAGGCCATTTAAAATATTTTGGCAACAGGCCATTTAAAATATTTGTGGCAGAGCCACCGAACTAGATTTTTGGCAACAGGCCATTTAAAATATTTTGGCAACAGGCCATTTAAAATAAATATTTGTGGCAGAGCCACCGAACTAGATTTTTGGCCACCGTACTAGATTTTTGGCAACAGGCCATTTAAAATATTTTGGCAACAGGCCATTTAAAATATTTGTGGCAGAGCCACCGAACTAGATTTTTGGCAACAGGCCATTTAAAATATTTTGGCAACAGGCCATTTAAAATATTTTGGCAACAGGCCATTTAAAATATTTTTGGCAACAGGCCATTTAAAATATTTGTGGCAGAGCCACCGAACTAGATTTTTGGCAACAGGCCATTTATAATATTTTGGCAACAGGCCTTTCTTCTCTTCGTCATTTATCCCAACCCATGCAGTCATGTATGCATATACAAAGCATAACAATATTTATAGAATAATTTCAACATAAGGCCCATAACACAAGTTGGCCCATTAAGCAATCTAGCAAAATTTGGCCATTAAACGATCTAGCAAATTTGGCCCATTAATCGATCTAGCAAATTTGGCCATTAAACGAGCTAGCAAATTTGGCCCATTAATCGATCTAGCAAATTTGGTCCATTAATCGATCTAGCAAATTTTACATTTGGCCCATATAGCAAATATAACATTTTGCCCATATAGCAAATATCACATTTGGCCCATATAGCAAATATCACATTTGGCCCATAAAGGGTATTTTCGTAGTTTGGTCCATAGGGACATTTCGTAATTCGGCCCATTAAGGGCATTTTCGTAACTCGGTCCATAGGGACATTTCGTAATTCAGCCCATAAGGGCATTTTCGTAATTCGGTAATCGTACCCACTAAGGGTAATTCGGTAATTTACTCTCTAAGGGTAATTCATAAATTTTACCCACCAAGGGTAATTCGGTAATTTTCGCCACTCAAGGGTATTTCAGAAATTTACCCTCTAAAGGTATTTCGGTAATTTAGCAACCAATGGGTATTTCTGTAATTTACCCTTCACGAGTATCTCGATAATTTTGCAACCCAAAGGTATTTCGGTAACTTACCCTCCAAGGGTATTTCGGTAATTTACCCTCCACGAGTATCTCGATAATTTCGCAACCCAAAGGTATTTCGGTAACTTACCCTTCAAGGGTATTTCGGTAATTTCACAACCCAGGGGTATTTCGATAATTTACCCTCCAAGGGTATTTCAGTAATTTCGCAACCTAGGGAATTTCGGTAATTTACCCTCTAAGGGTATTTCGGTAATTTTGCAACCCAGGGGTATTTCGGTAATTTACCCTCCAAGGGTATTTCGGTAATTTCGCAGCCTAGGGAATTTCGGTAATTTACCCTCCACGGGTATTTTGGTAATTTACCCACCAAGGGTAATTCGGTAGTTTTACCCACCAAGGGTAATTCGGTAATTTTACCTTCTAAGGGTAATTCGGTAATTTCATATTTAACGGTGTTTCCGAATATTCACTATCGCCTCGAGTGATATAGAACTCTATTTGGGTCTTCTACAAAACTATTGGGTCAAAATTCATTTTAGGCCCAAACGGGGTAATTTCGCAACTAAAACTTAACAGTAATTTGGGGCAGAGAAATTTAAACTGTCCATTTGCGTCATACTGACTAAATTGGCTATAACTCGAGTTAGAAAACTCGAAATCTAGATCCGTAAAATTTCCTTGAAACTAGACTCATGTATCTTCGTACTGTAATTTTTCCAGAAGTTTTAGCCTAGCCATTTAGTACAGTTTATTCATTAAAGTTTTCCTTGTTTCACTGTCCAACGATTCTGACCTCTCTTAACTTAATTTCTAATATCTCACTGTACGGTTTTCATATACTGTTCCAACTTGTTTCTCTTGAAAATAGACTCACTAAGGAATCCATACATATAAATTATAACCCATAATTCATTTTGTACAATTTTATATGATTTTTCCAAAACAGATCAGTGAACCCCGAAGTTAATCAGAACCAGTCTCACTAAAATCAAGATATCTCAAAATATAAAATTCCTTTTCCTTCTCCGTTTCTTCCATATTAAAATAGACACAGTAAGATTTAATTTGATATCTTAATCATTTTCTAATTCCATTTCTCCTATTTTTCATGATTTTTGGAAATCACGTAACTGTCATTGACCAAAACTGTTTTATTACAAAAACATGGTTACCACTATGAATCTACGCGCGTCCGAGTGATCCCGGATGCCGATTTTCGGTTTTCTTTGGTATTTCGACCAAATCACAGAACATTAATGCAAAATTTCAGAGAAGTGTGAGATTACACACCATTTCAAACATGTATTTGGAAGGGTATGAGATTACACACCTTATTCGGAATCCGTAACGCGATGCTCTCCGCGACACCAAAAATCCGAGTCACCTATTACGAGGGATAGGTTTTCGATTGAACCTTTGATAAAGTACCTCGAGACCTTGCAACCAGGATAAAATCTCTCATGGCAAGTCCCTAGACTCTCAACCATGTTACAAATTAGTACCCTCATTAGCTAGCTTAAGCTTTGGGGGTTCCAAAAATATAAAAATTATCAACTAAAGCCATCAAAATCACTTACTAATAAGGGAGATAGCTTGGCTGAAAGTTCAAACCCACAAAGCTCCATTTCTTCATCAATTTTCGGTGGAGAGAAGATAGATGAATAGTAAAAGATGATAGCATCTTTTACTCATCTCATTCTATTCATTTTATCACCTAATTCCCACCTATTTTGACTAAAATTAAAAAGTATTGTCCCCTATGTCACATGGCCGGCCTACTCACTTAAAACAAGGCCAAATTGCACAATTGGGGCCTCCAATTAATAGCCCATAGCTATTTGGCACCTTTAGCAATTAAAATTAAACTTTAGCACTTTATGCGATTTAGTCCTTTTTCGAAATTAAGCCCTCAATCGCTAAAATTGAGACACCAAAATTTTCATGCATCCTTATAAACATGTTATAATACATAGAATAACATAAAAAATAATTTTCTCTATTCTCGGTTTAGCAATTCCGAGATCACTGTTCCGACTATCCCCTAAATCGGGCTATTACACCCTCCATGTATTTTTTTTTTCACCTACCTCATTCTTTTCAAATCTCATCATTATACTTTTTTTTTTTCAACAAATCACTCTCCATCATTCCTTTTTCCACAAATCACTCTCCATCATTCCTTTTTCTCCCATTTCTTTTTTTTATTCTTTTTCTTTAATTTCATCCTTTAATGATGTCATGGATGACACTTAGAAGAGCACATCAAAATAAATCTAAAATTTGCAAAAGATGAGATTTGAACCCCTTCCCTCCATTCTCTCCACTTGATGCCATAACCTCTTTACCAATAGTTCATTTATGATAACAATTTACTCACTTATTTCCATAAGTTTTGATGCCTCTTACTATTTCTCCTTAATAGGCTTAAACACTAACTTTCATTAAGGCCCATCTTGAACTCGAAACTTCATAGAACCCTGTAACTTTCTAAAATCATCTTCTTAATAAGTCCAACTTGAAATAATGTCATTCTCTTATTCTCAAAAATTTTAGACACTTCTACGCCCAAGGCCCAATGAGCCCAATCCTACTAGGCCCAATTTCGGGATGTTACATCCAATCCGGAATTGATTTAATGAGTATGGCGAAGCATCTTCTCCATCAAACAACTTATATGTTCTGGACCGATGGACGAAGAATTTTAGCCTATGATACTGGAAGAACCCAGATAGAAAGAAATGAAGAAGCCATTCAGTTATTAAAAAAGATAGCTGAAATGGAAATCGAAGATTATCCGTTAGCAGCGGAGATCAGAGAAGTATGGGAACACTGGAACACACCAGCACCCTCACCAGAATCATTGCACCTTGACGAGATCGAGGAAATGAATCTGAAAAATATCCAAGAAGGATGAAGGCAACCAGTCAGCATCCAAATGACGCAGACAGTGATGTAAGCAACAATCAATGTCATAATACAAGCAATAATTTTGGCGGTGACTTAAAAAGAAGGAAACCACCAAAAGACAAAGATGATGTCTTGCATGATGGAAGCAACCATTTAATGCAATTAAAACGTGGAAGCAACCACAACAATTTTGACAGAAGACGGTGGAAATCAAGATGGCTACGTGGAAAAATCATGAAGCCATTCTTATCAACATACTGTTCGGAATTCAATTGTAATTAAATTAGAGTTCATTTTTCCCACTATAAATAGGCATTGTTGTAGCCTGGGAAAGGCATCGAATCCTGAATCGGATTTTAGAATAGTTTATTAGAGTTTTAAGATGATTGAATCTTGAATCGGATTTTAGAATAGCTTATTAGAGTTTTTAGTTTTGCTTAAGAAATCAAGAAATCTTTCTTGATCTCTCTTTCTAAATTATCTATTTTCTTCTAGTGAAATATTATTCTACGATATAAACCCTTCCGCTTGTGCACATATCCCTCCCTCCCCCCGTAATTGGTATCAGATATCCTATCAGAGGAGCCCCGGAGTAACGATTTCTGGAGTTCTCATATCGTAGTTATCATTGTAAGTTTCTATCTTTGTATCTGCAATTCTGTTTATTTCGCTGTTATTATCTCAAAACCCATATATCTGTCGTTAGTCTTCGTTGCCGTTGAGTCCGAGTGGGACGTTGTTGGCGTTGAGAGGACGTTAAGACACAGAAGGTTTTAGGTACCAGGGATAATAATAATGGAAAAAATGGATTGTTTATATCAAGATAAAACTTGTAATCATACTATGCATATAGACTCTAAAAATGAAAATAATATTTCGGCTCTTAGTAAGGGTATCAATAGTTTGTTAGACATGACGTCTATATATTTTAATAAACTATATACTAAGGTTAGTAAAGTAGAAGAAAAAATAGATAATATGGGAGTAGTAACAGATTTAGATTTGAATAGCAAGTCTAAAGAATTACTATCCGATGTTAATAATAAATTAGAACAAGTTATTAATACTAATAATATAGACTCGGACCTAAATCTAGGACCTTTATATTACGGTAATAGTAATGTTATTTTAGCTTTGTCAGATGAGGATGAGTCTTCGGATGAATCTTCAACTAATAATAATAATAATAAAAAACAAAAAACAAAAGAAAAAAGAGAAAAGGATAAAAAACAAGAAAAATATGATTTTGACTCTTATAAAACTTTGATAGAACATTGGAAAAACCAATTTTCTAAAACGGAAGATAATCTTGAAAGAGTTGAATATCTAAAGTTAATAGAAGAACTTTATGAAGAACATAAAGATCTGTTTGAAAAATATAAGTATCATTATATGTTAGAATATGATAATGATAGTAATGTTAATAATAATAATAATGAAAATGATAATTATATTTTAGAAACTACAGAAAGTAGTAATTCTAATAATATGGATATTAATGTTACAAGCCATAAATCTGATGAAGAAGAAACTTCAACAGAAGAAAATATAGAAATACCCGAACCCATGGATACTGAACCCCCAGATCCATATGAATATGTGATACCTAAACCTAAGGAAATTGATAAAAAAGATTTTTATGGTAAAAGAAAAATAGACTCAGATCTTCAAACAGATGATGGTCTAAGGTCTATTAATAGAAATCACGAAACTGTTGAAATCACAACAAGAATATTAGGTAATAAAATAGAAAATATAGCTACTAATGATATAAAACTGGAAACACCAGGAGAAACTAGTCAACCTATTCCTATACCTTATAGTATAGGAGACCTTAATAAAAGAAATGTTGCTCAAGGAGGAATATATTTAGATTTAACAAATATTCCTTTGTCAAACTATGAAAAAACCATAGATGATTGGGCACAATCCATGACTATTGTTGTAAACAATAACAGTACAATCTGGTCAAAAGAAAAGTTTTTAAACTATTTTGTTGGAACTTTTCAAGGTGATGTTCTACAATTTCTCAGACGCTGGGAAGAATCTGAGAAAGGAAGAGAACAGAAGGGTCAACTTATTAATCAAATAAGTTCTCCTAAAGATTTATTAAAAGGATTAACCTCAATTCTAAAATAGAATTTTGTGGTTATACTAATAAAAAAGATCAGGATAGTCAATCCAGCTATACCTTGTCAAAATTAAAATTATGTGATATTAGATATTTAGACGAATTCTCTAAAAAATTTCTACATGAATATCAAAAATTAAAAAATGAAAGTGTAGATTTTTGGAGAAATCAATATTTCCATAAATTACCTCCACCTTGGGATGAAATTTGTATAAATAAATATGCATCTTTCATTATAAAATATAGTAATGATAATAAAGAAATAGGAGATATAGATACAATAGGTAATAGGATTAATTTCGCTAAAGAAAGAATTCTATTACATTGTTTACAGAGTAAAGCGGCTAAACAAGTCAAGAATAAATTAAGCCATAAATATTGTACAAAAATGTTAGAAGGAGAATGGGAATTTGGATGTAACTCCATACGTCCGAAAACCTATAAAAAATATAATAAAAATATAAATTAGCTAAATGGAAACCAGGAAATAAAAGATATTCTAATAAAGATAAAAAGAAAAAATTTGTTAGAAGAAAAACTTCTAAAAAACAAATTTGTAAATGTTTTATTTGCGATGAAGAAGGTCATCTAGCATCAAATTGTCCTAACAAAGGTAAGAATGCTAGAAAAATAATTAAAAATCTTGAAGAACAAGATTTAGAAATATGTTTTGGTGAGGAAACAAATCCCACTGAAATATTATATGAGTTATTATCAGAAACAGAGTCTGATATAGATTCTGACGAATATATCTTTATGATAGGAAATAGTTCTAATAATAAGTTAGAAGAAATTCCTAATTCTGAACAACAGGATATTAAATTAGGAAATTTAATCGGAGAAGAAATAGATTTTTCTGATGATATAATAGAAAAGATTAATAAAAATCATATTTCTAAAGAAGAAATATATAAAATCTCTAAGTTTAAAATATGGTCAAAAAGACATATAGAGAAAATTAGCGGTAATACAGTCGCTAAAGATACTAAAGGAGGATTAACAGAAATCCCCTTATTTACTAAAGAAAAAATAAAAAGGATTAGAAAAAACTATCCTCAGGTTAGATATATACATTTAGGAGTAATCATGATAACAATTAGAGCATTATTTAGAAAAGGTCATGATGTTCCTATCTTAGCAGTATTATTAGACAAAAGATTTGAAAACCCAATAAAAGCACTTATTGGAGGAATTCAATCTAATTTACATACAGGGGTTATAGGATTTAAGGTAAAACCAAATTACTTTATCTCTATAACAGATCCTCTAATAGAAGAGTGTCTATGCCTTAGAATTCAGACAAAAAATTCTGATATTAGTGATTTAGCAGAAGATTTAGCAATCAGCTGGACTTCCATTAATGAATATACTAATACGGCAGAGGTTGAAATAAAAGAGATAAATAATAAAATTATTGAGCTTTTTGAGCCCAATAAATTTACTACAGAAATTCAACCAAAGCTATTACATTTAAAAGATTTATCGATTCCAAAAGACTGGATAATTGATAAAACTAATAATACTAGTACTTCTAAACCAGTAAGTACTATTGAATACATGTCATCTGGTGACAAGTTATATTTCAGAAATAATCTGATTACTAATACAGATGATAATTTAGTATTACCTTCTAATTCTCAACCAGAGGAAGAAGAAGATATAAGTACTTCTACACCAATAGGTATGAAAACAGTTCATATTCCTATTTTTCCTACTACACCAAGTAGAAATTCTAGAAACACTAGAATGGAAGATATAAATTATTCAATTGAGAATATTACAAATTTCAATAAATATATTGAAATTACATTACATAGTAAAGATTATAAAAAATATTCTTTACATGCTTTATTAGATACAGGAGCTACAACTAGTAGTTGTAAAAAGAATATTCTTCCTGAAGAATATTGGAAACCTGTAAAAAAGATAATAAATATTAGTGGAATAAATGGTAGCAAAACTACTGTTTATTTTAAAGCTAAAAATATACCAATCTACATAAACAATGTTAGGTTTATAATTCCAAAATTATTATGTTTACCTGATATGTATGGAGACATATTATTGGGTAATAATTTTATAAATCAATATTTACCAATTACTGTTAATAAAAAATCGGTTATATTATCTATAGAAAACACTTCTATAGAAATACCATTAGTAGAAAGTAATAAATTTATTTTTACTAATGTTTGCTGATTTTCTTAGCAGGCCTTATGGATAGAGGTAAACAACCTCTAAAAGAAAATGATGGATGGAGAACTGTCCATAAAAAACCCAACAAGGGAAAATCACCTATAAGTACTAAACAAGGATTTATGGCTGCACCTGCAAAAATAATTCCTAAACAAGGATTTATGGTTGCACCAACACAGGTACAATTTTATCCTAACCAGGGATATTATTTACCATATCCATTGGTAAACCAACCAATTGGATCACATTCACCAACACAGGTGGATTATTCTCAATTTTCTCAAAAGCCTCCTACCGATTCTGAAATTCTCAAATATGCAGATGCTTTGTTGAAAAACCAACAAAACTCTGAATTCTCGAATCTAAAGGATTTTTATAATCCAGGCTTAACCCCAGAATATTACCATTTCATAAACAAGATATGGAAAAACCATATATTGGAACAAAGGGCTAGTTTCAGAAAAGCTCTTACCCAATTCTCAGAATTCTTAGTTGAAAAAACAACTGAAGAAAATAAATCTGAAGAATTATTACTAAAATCTATTTTATACCGAGATTGGGATGATATCTTGATCGAATATATGGATATTAAGGAGATAAACAATCTTCTTGATATATTTCAATATTTTATTAGTAAAGGGAGAAATACTCCTATTATTAATAAGATGTTTAGAATATGTCTATATAACAAGTGTAGACAAATTCTACCTATTGATATATTTTCAAAAATAAATCGAGCCATTTGCAACCAGCAAGCTCTATTTTTAGAAACTTTTTCTAAATATTTTTCGCAAGCATTTGTTTATACAAATGATATAGGAGAAAAAACTCCTGCTATCAAATTTCGATTAAATCATGAGCCATTTGATATAACCAGTATTGAGTGGGGATTTGTTAAAGAAATAACAGTCCAAAATCTCTCTTTTGATTTATTAAAAGACTTTCCAGCGATAGTCAAATCCCGGCTATCAAATTTTATAGATATAGACGATTTTGTCTATTATTTTCATATTGAAATAAGCAGCTTTATTGGTATAGCTGAAAAAGAAAATTTTTATCAGCCATATCAAATTTGGTGTAACACCCCAAACCCGGCCCACAAGCCATGACCGGATCTGGTATGTCACGGAAGAAAGGAAGTTCGAAAGGTTTAGGTTAATTGTAAAAATTTAAAAAAATTTGCTAAGGGTATAAAACGGTATTCGTTAAAAACTCAGGTGGGTTGATTTGGTAAATCCGATAGAGTTGTAAATCCCTTATTCTTTTAAAACCATTCGATCATTTAGATTTTTAAAACATTAGAGTGATCAATAGTTTAGAAAATTTCGCTACCCGATGGTAGCATTTTCTTTTGAAAACGCGTACAAGTACTTATCCTCGCGAACGTTACTTTTAACCGATTTGTATAACCGTCCATAAGTTTATCAGTTATAAAGTAAAGTAAAAACAGCTACCTAACCATCCAAAATAATAATAAGCGGCCATATTACAACCCAGTCGAATTGTAGTAAATGATTAAACTTAAAACGGGGCAAAATAAAGTTTCAAATCCACCAAAACCAACATGGCCGTCTCAAGCTCTCCTCGGCTCCGCATCCGTGCCCTACTCACCTGCAAGATGATATGGGAAGGGGTGAGTCACCAAGACTCAGTGTATAAATCCCCGACCCGAAAATGACATTCCTACACAAGATATTAGTATGACATGCAAATATGCAACCCAACCTAGCCATCCATGCTCCTTTTCTACCCCGTGTGGTACCAAACCACTGGTGGTGCCAAACCACTGGTGACCCGAAGTCACAATCAAATGATGGGGCCAACCCATCGTGTGATACCAAATCACTGGCGTCGATCCCATATCTCAAATGTGGGGCCAACCCACGGTGGTACTAAGCCACAGGGACGAGACGCTATGAGGTGCCAAACCTCCGGAGGTACCAAACCTCTGGTGACCGTAGTCACAATGTGTTACCAAAACACTGGTGTCCGTCGACACGAATATTACTCCCTCTCATCAATCCCACCATCATCATGCTCATATTACAGTATCATGATTCCATATATCATGCAATCGTATATAGCATAGCATTTTTCAGCATATGATGGCATATACAATATATATCGTAAATCGAGTAATAAGGAAACTTACCCGGAACCCAAGCTTATGCCCACTAAGCCAAGTTACCATATGAGAGGTTATTAATATCATTAAGTAACAGTTTATACTAATAAAGTGTGTAGGAGTTTACACACCTATTTAATCGAAGATTTAATTAGCACTCTCGTGCTTATGCGATGTTACAGAAATCACGAACTAGTCCTCGCAGTGCTCCTATATTCGGCCATCATAGATCAGTATTAGGGGTCTCATTCGATTTACTAATAATTTTCCAAAAGATCGGTCATCTCATAGTAAAATAGGACCTTGGCCGAACCTTGCTTAACACAACCCGTATGATTGAGAACTCGAAATTTCAGACTTCTAGCCGATTAATCCCCCTAAAAATATAGAGCACATTTGGTCATACATAGATATTAAAGTGGCCTTCGGCCTAAGGTCAATAACCTCATACCTTGTCTACCGAGATTCTGAAATTTCCTTTTATACTTGAATAGTCAAGGCCCTTGAAGAAACGAGACCCAAAGGACACTTCCAAGCCCCTAAGTATCGGATACCTACAAAGGATACACTAAAAATTATTTGTAGGCATTCGGCCAACCTTAGGAGTGCTTGAACTCATGCTTTAGGCCCTTCAAAAGAGAGGTAAGGAACCGAAGTAAAAGAGGGAATACTTACCAACTTTCGAAAATACATCTCTTTTCATGGATTCGGCCTAAGCTTTAGGGGGTAAGTATCATTCGGCTAGAACTCGATGATTCTCCTCCTTGAAGAACACCAAAAATTCGGCCAAGCCTTGAGGAAAAGATGGAGTAGCCGATCACTTCAAGAGAAACTAAAGAGAGGAAGATCAAGGCAATGCATTTTGGCCATGCTTCAAGAAAAGGGTGATCCTTTAGCCAAACATTCGGCCAAGCAAAGAAAAAGGAATTAAAATTCCTTGTAAAAGCTTCATGGCCGGCCAACAACTCCTCCCCTCTCTTTTCTAAATTTCAATCCCCCAAGCCTATGCATTAATGCCCATAATATTCTTTATATTTCCAACAATTAAAGTAAAGGGAGACAAACAAACCTATGCTTCCATTATCAATTAAAATAATAAGTAAAGATAGTTGAGATAATAATAAAAATAATAGAAATAACACTAGCCTTTCCCCCCCCCCAAAACCGTGCAGCACAAAGGGAACATGGGCAGCATGCTTTGCATGCATGCGTGCCCCCATGCAAGCTGCCACCTGCCGGCCAAAACCAAAAAGAAAATTAAAAACCCATATGCAGTTGCCAGGTCTCGAACCCGAGACCTGGGAGAAACTGCCCAAGCTCCAGGCCACCCGGCTACTGCTGCGTATCTGCTATAATAGCGTCGCAAATTTCTCTTTAAGCTTCCAAGATTGGCTACTTCACGCATTTAATGCCAGAGAAGAAAAAGACAAAACATCTCACTGTAGCCCAGGAGTTTCGAACCCGAGACCTGGAGCCATACCCTCCAGGCGCTAGCCACTCGGCTAGCATGTCTTTCATGACATAAAGCGTTAACATTTCCTCTTAAACACTCGGTCGCTGGCTCCTGCACGCATTAATGCTAGAGACGAAAACAAAAAAAAAATCCAACTGCGACCTAGGGGTTTCGAACCCGAGACCTGGGGCAGAAACTCCCGTGCCTCGACCACTCGGCCTGCTGAACTTTCGTGATAGGATTGCGTCACATCTTCCTTTTAATCTTTTATTCCAGAGTTTCCCCTTGCATTTAATACCAGAGGTCAGAAAAACAAAATGGACAACTCCTGCCCAGGGGATTCGAACCCGAGTTCTGGAGCAACATCACGCCCCAGCCACTCGGCCAATTGGGATTTCATGACATAGACTCGTCGCGAATTTCCTTTAAACACTCCCTTACTTCCACGCTAAAATAAAAACAAGCCCCCTTGCGTCCATGGTGACTCGAACCCGAGCCTAGCGCCCCCAGGCCCCTAGTCGGCGCCCCAAGCCACTTGGCCAGGCTGATTTTCATGCCACAACTTCGCCGAATTTATTTTTAAACCCTCCTTCGCCTAGCCCTCCTTCAGTGCCAAAAATAAAACTCCCTCACGCGCTTCCTGGGGCTCGAACCCCTTCTCTCCTAGAGCATCCTGGCGCCCCAAACCACGTTACTAATCACTTCCTTGTGTCGTGATTCACCAAAATTTGTACTTAACCCCTATTTTTCTGAGGCCCCGTTACCTTAAAAGCTTCCAATTAAAAATTTTCTACTAAACCAAACCCACTCAAGACCTTTATTTAAGCCGTATTATTCCACGATTAAAACTATAGCAAATTTAAACACAAGAAAATCATTCAATTACAACTAGCCCCGGTTCTAGGATGTTACAGTTCTACCCCCCTTAAAATAATTTCGTCCGCGAAATTACCTGGATCAGAAGAGTTGGGGGTATTGCTGCCGCATTGCATCCTCGGGCTCCCACGTTGCTTCCTCCACACCATGATTCTGCCATAGGACCTTCACTAAGGGAACTGACTTCCTACGCAAAACTTTCACATCCCGATCTAGGATCTGCACAGGTTCTTCTTCCATCGTCAAATCTGGACTCACCTCCACTTCCTCAACTGCCAAGACGTGTGATGGATCAGAACGATAGCGTCTAAGCATGGAGACATGGAACACGTCGTGAATCTGACTCAGTTCTGTAGGTAACTCGAGCTGATAAGCGACTGGTCCCACTCGTCTCAGCACCTTAAACGGTCCAATGAACCTTGGGCTTAATTTGCCCTTCTTCCCAAATCTTAGCACCTTCTTCCATGGCGAGACCTTCAGAAAAACTTCGTCTCCTATGGCAAATTCTATGTCCCTTCGCTTGAGATCAGCATAAGACTTTTGCCTATCTGAGGCCTCTTTCAATCGAGCTTGGATCTTCTTCACCTTATCTTCAGTTTCTGCGACCAATTCCGGTCCTAACATCCGTCGCTCACCCAACTCCGTCCAACAAGTAGGTGTGCGACACCTCCTACCATACAGCGCTTCATAAGGTGCCATCTTAATGCTTGCCTGATAACTGTTGTTGTATGCGAACTCAGCTAATGGCAAAAATTCCTCCCAACTACCTCCGAAGTCCAAAACGCAGCCTCTTAACATGTCCTCCAAAATCTGGATAACTCTTTCCGACTGCCCGTCAGATTGTGGATGGAAGGCGGTACCGAAATCCAGCCGTGTACCCAAGGCCTGATGGAGTGCTTTCCAAAACCTTGACGTAAACCTGGGGTCTCTGTCTGAGATGATCGACACTGGCACACCATGCAACCTCACTATCTCTGCCACATACAACTTAGCTAACTTTTGGAGCGAGTAATCCACCCTTACCGGTATGAAGTGAGCCGACTTGGTCAGACGGTCCACAATCACCCAAACTGCGTTTTTCTTGCTGGGCGTGAGGGGTAGCCCACTGACGAAGTCCATAGTGATCCTCTCCCATTTCCACTGAGGAATCTTCACTGGTTGAAGTAACCCAGATGGCAACTGATGTTCAGCCTTTACCCGCTGACATGTGAGACACCTTCCCACGAATCCAGTTACCTCGCGCTTCAATCCTGGCCACCAGAACTGCTTACGTAAATCTCCATACATCTTGCTACCTCCAGGATGCATAGCGTATGGGCTGCTATGTGCATCCTGAAGAATTCTTTGCCTCAAGCCCACATCATTCGGCATACAAGGCCGTCCTTGAAAACACAGCACCCCATCACCAGTCAAACTATACCCTTCCAAACCGCCATCTTGAACTTGTAGCCTCCGTGCGTTTAAACTGTCCTCCCCTAATTGCTTTTCCTTAATCTCCTCGATCCAAGTTGGCTTAACTTGCAATTCTGCCAAAAGACTTCCGTCGTCGTATAGACCAAGACGAGCAAACATCGCCCTTAAGTCTGTCACGACCTTTCGGCTCAACGCATCAGCCACCACGTTAGCCTTGCCTGGGTGGTACTCAATTGAACAGTCGTAGTCCTTCAACAGTTCAATCCATCGGCGCTGCCTCAGATTCAAGTCCTTTTGAGTCAAGAGGTACCTCAAACTTTTATGATCCGTATAGACTATCGACTTTTCTCCATACAAGTAATGCCTCCATATTTTTAAAGCGAAGACCACTGCTGCTAACTCCAAATCGTGAGTCGGATAGTTAACCTCATGCGGTCTTAGCTGACGGGATGCATAGGCCACTACCTTCCCTTCCTGCATCAACACACATCCCAACCCATTATGGGACGCATCACAATAAACCGTGAACAATTTCCCCGCCTCAGGCTGCACCAAAACTGGAGCTTCCGTCAAAATCTTTCTTAGCTTATCAAAGCTTTCTTGCTGCTTCTCTGACCAAACAAAAGGGACTCCTTTCCTTAATAGCTTAGTCAACGGTGCTGCGATTAAGGAGAATCCTTCCACGAATCTTCGATAGTACCCGGCCAGACCCAGAAAACTTCGAATTTCCGCCACTGACCGAGGTGGTTTCCACTCCAACACCGCTTCGACCTTGCGGGGGTCCACTCTGATTCCTTCAGCTGACACCACGTGACCCAAGAAAGTCACCTCTCTAAGCCAAAACTCGCACTTACTGAATTTGGCGTACAACTGCTCCTCCCTCAGCACTTGTAGAACTATGCGCAAATGCCTATCATGCTCCTCCTCCGTCTTCGAGTAAACCAATATGTCGTCTATAAACACCACGACAAATTGATCCAAGTATTGCTGAAACACCCTATTCATCAAGTCCATGAATGCTGCCGGTGCGTTGGTCAAACCAAACGGCATCACTAAGAACTCGTAATGCCCATACCGGGTACGAAATGCCGTCTTGTGCACATCAGCCTCCTTTACCTTAAGTTGATGATAGCCTGACCTAAGATCTATCTTCGAGAACACCGATGCACCCTTCAGTTGATCAAACAGGTCATCAATCCGAGGCAACGGATACTTGTTTTTGATCGTCAATTTGTTTAGCTGACGATAGTCGATACACATCCGCATTGACCCGTCCTTCTTCTTGACAAACAACACCGGTGCTCCCCACGGAGATATACTAGGTCGAATGAACCCTCTATCCAAGAGTTCCTGAATTTGAGCCTTCAGTTCCGCCAACTCTTTTGGTGCCATTCGATAGGGTGCTATAGACACAGGTGCCGTTCCGGGCAACAAGTCTATACCGAACTCTACTTCCCGATCTGGAGGCAGACCCGGAAGTTCTTCAGGAAACACATCAGCGAATTCCCCTACAGTTCGGACCTTCTCAACTGTTGACTCCTTAGCCTCCAAGGCATAAATTTGAACCAACAATGCTTCACACCCTTTTCCGATCATTTTCTCGGCCTTCAAGGCAGACACTACATTGGATAGATAATCTCTTCTGTTACCTATCATGACCACTTCATCACCCTCAGCCGTCTTTAGAATCATACGCTTAGCAGCGCAATCCAACCTTGCCTGATACTTAACCAGCCAGTCCATTCCAAGAATTAGGTCGAACTCCCCAAACGGCAGTTCCATCAGATCAGCCACAAATACTACCCCTTGGAGTTCTAGGGGTATATCTCTATATAGCTTGTTCACCATCACAGAGTGTCCTAGAGGGCTAATTACAGTCATCTCGCTAGAAGCAGTCTCAAAATCCAAGTTCATATTTTCTACCATACTACTGGCAATGTATGAATGCGTCGAACCCACATCAATTAATGCAACATAGGGAAGACCAAAAATTAGGAACGTACCGGTGATGACATCCGGTGCGTCACCCTCCTCACGACGTCTCGCTGCGTAGACCAAACCAGGCTGCCTAGCTTCTGTGTTGCCTGCTCCTCTGCCCTGAGTTCCGCGACCTCGGTTAGGACCATTGCCTCCTCTACCATTTCCACGACCCCTCTGCGGTGGTCCCACATTCCTTGCTGGAGTACGGTTCTGACCCTCTGGCTGACTCCTCGCCATCTTCCGAGGACAATCCCTTACACGGTGATCCGGAGATCCACATTCAAAGCAACCCCTCTCACCGGTGTAACAACCTCCCCAATGTGACTTTCCACAGCGATTACACTGAGCCGGTCTCTGATTAGAAGCCATGGGCCTTCCAGCCTGATTCGGCCCACTCTGTCTGGCCCTCTTTTGTGCATTATTTCCCGATCCAGATGACCCGATACCTCTCTTCTGTTTACTCCTATCATAGCTCTGCCTCACAGACTCCCGGACTCTTTCAGCTACCTTGGCCTTTTCTACCAGAACAGCAAACTCACGTACCTGTTGTGGAGCAATCAACAGCCTTAAGTCATCCCTAAGTCCGTCTTCAAAGCGGACACAACGATCGTGCTCAGTTGACACGACTCCCCGGGCATAGCGGCTCAGCCTCAGAAATTCTGCCTCATACTCAGATACCGACTTATTTCCTTGTACCAGTCCCAGAAAGGTTTTCCTCTGAGTATCAGTATAACTGGTGCCCACATACTTCTTCTGATAAGTGGCCTTAAAGTATCCCCAAGTAAGGTCGTCTGCTGTAGCGCCGTCTCGAACCGTAAGCCACCACTGATATGACTCGTCTTTTAGAAGCGACACTGCTCCCTTCAGCTTCTCCTCATCGGTTAAGTCGAGATCGTCCATGATCCTCTCGGTTGATTCTAACCAATATTCGGCTGTACTGGGTGCGACACCTGACACACCCCGAAATACTTCAGCTCCATTGGATCGGAGCCGCTCAGATACAGACTTCCGAGTTCCTGAACCTCTACTGGTCTCAGCCATCATTTCTAGCACACGCAGCATAGCCTGCGATACTGACTCACCCCCCGTCTGATCCTGGGGTCCATCACCAAAAGTTGGGGGTGGTGGTGGAGGTGGTATCTCATTATCCGATCCTTGGCCCGACCTGACTGGTTCTGTCACGGCCATCCGGCCTCTACCGCGTCCCCGACGGCCGCGACCTCTGGAACTCATTTCTTATGGCGCAATCTAAAAAGTTTTATGAGTTAGTCAACGTTCCACTGATTATTAGCAAAGAATCTTATGGGCAAAAATTTAGAAGTTGTTCTTTCGGTCAAACAAGTTTCAAGTCTTCTATTGTAATTCGAAGATATACATTCACTTATTCCATCACTCTTTTCGACCCATTTCTTAACCCGGGGGTATTTTGGTAATAAAACAATGTAAGTCTAACAAATCAAGAGAAATTTATAAATTTAAAAATTTGCCAAACTTGGGGGTTCCTTTTTGAAAAAATTGTCTTCCCAAATTGGTAGTGTTGCAAAACTTTGAAAATCAAGGTCATTTTGGTAATTTGCAATTTAGGGGCAATTTTGTAATTTTCCAAAAGCAGAACATTTTCGACATTTTGCAAATTAGGGATTTTAGGTATGCTTGTAAAATAAGGAAAATTTTGTTCAAAAAGGAAATTTAAGGTAATTTGGTAGAATTTTTAAAACTAGGGGCATTTTCGTAATTTACCCCTAAGGGTATTTTAAAACGTCCACAAATCAAAGGAATTTTGTAGTAAAATTCTCATAGGTTTGAGGGAAGTCTTTAAAAATTAGAGTCTTTAAAAAAATGCGGCTAATTCCCTTTCGGGTTTTAATAATAGAGGTTTAGCCCATGGGCAAGTCCTCACGGTTAGGGCGAACCGAAGCTACGCACCAGGTAGGATTCCTGCGAAGAGGAGGTGAGTCACTAAGACCACTTAAATACCAAGCTCTTCCGGATCCAATCCTAGACATGCGTACAAGGGTTACCACACCTTAACTCGGCGACTTAGTCATGGGTTTGTTTAATTTAGGCAATTAGAATCTTATGCGATTGTTTGGGGTAAACTAATCCTAGAGTTCATATTCCTTTCATACTATCTACGTCCCGTTTTCTACCCATTTTCAGATAACTATTCATACATAGATTAAAATACTTACGAGAGCGGATCGGTGCCGGAGACTCGACGCCATGTTGTTCAACCAAAATTATTTTCAACGAGGTTTTCAAAAGTCTATCTAGAAGAACATTTTTAGGTCTTAGGCCCTCACAGCCGAGTTTTTGAACCTGGCTCTGATACCAAATTGTAACACCCCAAACCCGGCCCACAAGCCATGACCGGATCTGGTATGTCACGGAAGAAAGGAAGTTCGAAAGGTTTAGGTTAATTGTAAAAATTTAAAAAAATTTGCTAAGGGTATAAAACGGTATTCGTTAAAAACTCAGGTGGGTTGATTTGGTAAATCCGATAGAGTTGTAAATCCCTTATTCTTTTAAAACCATTCGATCATTTAGATTTTTAAAACATTAGAGTGATCAATAGTTTAGAAAATTTCGCTACCCGATGGTAGCATTTTTCTTTTGAAAACGCGTACAAGTACTTATCCTCGCGAACGTTACTTTTAACCGATTTGTATAACCGTCCATAAGTTTATCAGTTATAAAGTAAAGTAAAAACAGCTACCTAACCATCCAAAATAATAATAAGCGGCCATATTACAACCCAGTCGAATTGTAGTAAATGATTAAACTTAAAACGGGGCAAAATAAAGTTTCAAATCCACCAAAACCAACATGGCCGTCTCAAGCTCTCCTCGGCTCCGCATCCGTGCCCTACTCACCTGCAAGATGATATGGGAAGGGGTGAGTCACCAAGACTCAGTGTATAAATCCCCGACCCGAAAATGACATTCCTACACAAGATATTAGTATGACATGCAAATATGCAACCCAACCTAGCCATCCATGCTCCTTTTCTACCCCGTGTGGTACCAAACCACTGGTGGTGCCAAACCACTGGTGACCCGAAGTCACAATCAAATGATGGGGCCAACCCATCGTGTGATACCAAATCACTGGCGTCGATCCCATATCTCAAATGTGGGGCCAACCCACGGTGGTACTAAGCCACAGGGACGAGACGCTATGAGGTGCCAAACCTCCGGAGGTACCAAACCTCTGGTGACCGTAGTCACAATGTGTTACCAAAACACTGGTGTCCGTCGACACGAATATTACTCCCTCTCATCAATCCCACCATCATCATGCTCATATTACAGTATCATGATTCCATATATCATGCAATCGTATATAGCATAGCATTTTTCAGCATATGATGGCATATACAATATATATCGTAAATCGAGTAATAAGGAAACTTACCCGGAACCCAAGCTTATGCCCACTAAGCCAAGTTACCATATGAGAGGTTATTAATATCATTAAGTAACAGTTTATACTAATAAAGTGTGTAGGAGTTTACACACCTATTTAATCGAAGATTTAATTAGCACTCTCGTGCTTATGCGATGTTACAGAAATCACGAACTAGTCCTCGCAGTGCTCCTATATTCGGCCATCATAGATCAGTATTAGGGGTCTCATTCGATTTACTAATAATTTTCCAAAAGATCGGTCATCTCATAGTAAAATAGGACCTTGGCCGAACCTTGCTTAACACAACCCGTATGATTGAGAACTCGAAATTTCAGACTTCTAGCCGATTAATCCCCCTAAAAATATAGAGCACATTTGGTCATACATAGATATTAAAGTGGCCTTCGGCCTAAGGTCAATAACCTCATACCTTGTCTACCGAGATTCTGAAATTTCCTTTTATACTTGAATAGTCAAGGCCCTTGAAGAAACGAGACCCAAAGGACACTTCCAAGCCCCTAAGTATCGGATACCTACAAAGGATACACTAAAAATTATTTGTAGGCATTCGGCCAACCTTAGGAGTGCTTGAACTCATGCTTTAGGCCCTTCAAAAGAGAGGTAAGGAACCGAAGTAAAAGAGGGAATACTTACCAACTTTCGAAAATACATCTCTTTTCATGGATTCGGCCTAAGCTTTAGGGGGTAAGTATCATTCGGCTAGAACTCGATGATTCTCCTCCTTGAAGAACACCAAAAATTCGGCCAAGCCTTGAGGAAAAGATGGAGTAGCCGATCACTTCAAGAGAAACTAAAGAGAGGAAGATCAAGGCAATGCATTTTGGCCATGCTTCAAGAAAAGGGTGATCCTTTAGCCAAACATTCGGCCAAGCAAAGAAAAAGGAATTAAAATTCCTTGTAAAAGCTTCATGGCCGGCCAACAACTCCTCCCCTCTCTTTTCTAAATTTCAATCCCCCAAGCCTATGCATTAATGCCCATAATATTCTTTATATTTCCAACAATTAAAGTAAAGGGAGACAAACAAACCTATGCTTCCATTATCAATTAAAATAATAAGTAAAGATAGTTGAGATAATAATAAAAATAATAGAAATAACACTAGCCTTTCCCCCCCCCAAAACCGTGCAGCACAAAGGGAACATGGGCAGCATGCTTTGCATGCATGCGTGCCCCCATGCAAGCTGCCACCTGCCGGCCAAAACCAAAAAGAAAATTAAAAACCCATATGCAGTTGCCAGGTCTCGAACCCGAGACCTGGGAGAAACTGCCCAAGCTCCAGGCCACCCGGCTACTGCTGCGTATCTGCTATAATAGCGTCGCAAATTTCTCTTTAAGCTTCCAAGATTGGCTACTTCACGCATTTAATGCCAGAGAAGAAAAAGACAAAACATCTCACTGTAGCCCAGGAGTTTCGAACCCGAGACCTGGAGCCATACCCTCCAGGCGCTAGCCACTCGGCTAGCATGTCTTTCATGACATAAAGCGTTAACATTTCCTCTTAAACACTCGGTCGCTGGCTCCTGCACGCATTAATGCTAGAGACGAAAACAAAAAAAATATCCAACTGCGACCTAGGGGTTTCGAACCCGAGACCTGGGGCAGAAACTCCCGTGCCTCGACCACTCGGCCTGCTGAACTTTCGTGATAGGATTGCGTCACATCTTCCTTTTAATCTTTTATTCCAGAGTTTCCCCTTGCATTTAATACCAGAGGTCAGAAAAACAAAATGGACAACTCCTGCCCAGGGGATTCGAACCCGAGTTCTGGAGCAACATCACGCCCCAGCCACTCGGCCAATTGGGATTTCATGACATAGACTCGTCGCGAATTTCCTTTAAACACTCCCTTACTTCCACGCTAAAATAAAAACAAGCCCCCTTGCGTCCATGGTGACTCGAACCCGAGCCTAGCGCCCCCAGGCCCCTAGTCGGCGCCCCAAGCCACTTGGCCAGGCTGATTTTCATGCCACAACTTCGCCGAATTTATTTTTAAACCCTCCTTCGCCTAGCCCTCCTTCAGTGCCAAAAATAAAACTCCCTCACGCGCTTCCTGGGGCTCGAACCCCTTCTCTCCTAGAGCATCCTGGCGCCCCAAACCACGTTACTAATCACTTCCTTGTGTCGTGATTCACCAAAATTTGTACTTAACCCCTATTTTTCTGAGGCCCCGTTACCTTAAAAGCTTCCAATTAAAAATTTTCTACTAAACCAAACCCACTCAAGACCTTTATTTAAGCCGTATTATTCCACGATTAAAACTATAGCAAATTTAAACACAAGAAAATCATTCAATTACAACTAGCCCCGGTTCTAGGATGTTACATTTGGAATATAAATACTATGTTTTCTGGAAAAGTCCTTTCAGCCGTTGAAGAAGATCAACAACATTTGTCAAAAACCATTGATGAGTGTTATAATAAATTTAACTATTATCAAATCCAATCCGGAATTGATTTAATGAGTATGGCGAAGCATCTTCTCCATCAAACAACTTATATGTTCTGGACCGATGGACGAAGAATTTTAGCCTATGATACTGGAAGAACCCAGATAGAAAGAAATGAAGAAGCCATTCAGTTATTAAAAAAGATAGCTGAAATGGAAATCGAAGATTATCCGTTAGCAGCGGAGATCAGAGAAGTATGGGAACACTGGAACACACCAGCACCCTCACCAGAATCATTGCACCTTGACGAGATCGAGGAAATGAATCTGAAAAATATCCAAAAAGGATGAAGGCAACCAGTCAGCATCCAAATGATGCAGACAGTGATGTAAGCAACAATCAATGTCATAATACAAGCAATAATTTTGGCGGTGACTTAAAAAGAAGGAAACCACCAAAAGACAAAGATGATGTCATGCATGATGGAAGCAACCATTTAATGCAATTAAAACGTGGAAGCAACCACAACAATTTTGACAGAAGACGGTGGAAATCAAGATGGCTACGTGGAAAAATCATGAAGCCATTCTTATCAACATACTGTTCGGAATTCAATTGTAATTAAATTAGAGTTCATTTTTCCCACTATAAATAGGCATTGTTGTAGCCTGGGAAAGGCATCGAATCCTGAATCGGATTTTAGAATAGTTTATTAGAGTTTTAAGATGATCGAATCCTGAATCGGATTTTAGAATAGCTTATTAGAGTTTTTAGTTTTGCTTAAGAAATCAAGAAATCTTTCTTGATCTCTCTTTGTAAATTATCTATTTTCTTCTTGTGAAATATTATTCTACGATATAAACCCTTCCGCTTGTGCACATATCCCTCCCTCCCCCCGTAATTGGTATCAGATATCCTATCAGAGGAGCCCCGGAGTAACGATTTCTGGAGTTCTCATATCGTAGTTATCATTGTAAGTTTCTATCTTTGTATCTGCAATTCTGTTTATTTCGCTGTTATTATCTCAAAACCCATATATCTGTCGTTAGTCTTCGTTGCCGTTGAGTCCGAGTGGGACGTTGTTGGCGTTGAGAGGACGTTAAGACACAGAAGGTTTTAGGTACCAGGGATAATAATAATGGAAAAAATGGATTGTTTATATCAAGATAAAACTTGTAATCATACTATGCATATAGACTCTAAAAATGAAAATAATATTTCGGCTCTTAGTAAGGGTATCAATAGTTTGTTAGACATGACGTCTATATATTTTAATAAACTATATACTAAGGTTAGTAAAGTAGAAGAAAAAATAGATAATATGGGAGTAGTAACAGATTTAGATTTGAATAGCAAGTCTAAAGAATTACTATCCGATGTTAATAATAAATTAGAACAAGTTATTAATACTAATAATATAGATTCGGACCTAAATCTAGGACCTTTATATTACGGTAATAGTAATGTTATTTTAGCTTTGTCAGATGAGGATGAGTCTTCGGATGAATCTTCAACTAATAATAATAATAATAATAAACAAAAAACAAAAGAAAAAAGAGAAAAGGATAAAAAACAAGAAAAATATGATTTTGACTCTTATAAAACTTTGATAGAACATTGGAAAAACCAATTTTCTAAAACGGAAGATAATCTTGAAAGAGTTGAATATCTAAAGTTAATAGAAGAACTTTATGAAGAACATAAAGATCTGTTTGAAAAATATAAGTATCATTATATGTTAGAATATGATAATGATAGTAATGTTAATAATAATAATAATGAAAATGATAATTATATTTTAGAAACTGTAACACCCCAAACCCGGCCCACAAGCCTTGACCGAATCTGGTATGTCACGGAGTAAAAACTTTTTGAAACTTTTTGAAAGATTCGGGTAAATATTGGAAATCCAAAAATATTGCGGAATTTGTAAAGCGATGTTTGCTAAAACTAAGATGGTTTGGTTTGATAACCACGATGGGGTTGAAAACTTTTTCTTTTCCTTTGAAACCATTTGATCATTTAGATTTTTAGAAGTATCGGGGTTATTGATAACTTGGTAAAATTTTGCTACCCGATGGTAACATCTTTGAAAACGCGTACGAGTATTAATTTTGAAAACGTTGCCTTTACCAATTTGCTTAACAATTCATAAGTTCGTTAGAAATAAGGTAAAACTACTACTTAATCATACAAATAATAATAAAAGAATAATAAACGGCCATATTACAACCCAATCGAATTTAGCAAATAGTAAGCTTTAATGGTGCGAAATAAAACTTCAAAACGAGGAACAAGCATGGCTACCTCGACTCCTCTCCGGCTCCGTCTCCGCGATCGACTCACCTGAAAATGGTAGGGAAAAGGGGTGAGTCACCAAGACTCAGTGCATAGCTATAACACATGTCCCCACATATGGGCTTGGCCCATATTCACACAGTCCATAATTATGAAGTGAGTATGCAATTATGAAACCCAACCTAGCCATCCATACTCCATTTTCTACCCCGTGTGGTACCAAACCACTGGTGGTGCCAAACCACTGGTGACTCGAAGTCACAATATCCGTCAATACGTGTGGTGCCAAACCACTGGTGACCGAGGTCACAAATGTGATACCAAATCACTGGAGGTGCCAAACCTCTGGTGTCCGAAGACACAAATCGAATGATGGGGCCAACCCATCGTGTGATACCAAATCACTGGCGTCGATCCCGTATCTCATAGTGGGGCCAACCCACGGTGGTACTAAGCCACAGGGACGAGACGCTATGAGGTGCCAAACCTCTGGAGGTACCGAACCTCTGGTGACCGTAGTCACAATGTGTTACCAAAACACTGGTGTCCGTCGACACGAATATCACTGCCCCCTCCACTCATTTATCCCCCATCATCATGCTCACATGTCAAGTATCATGATCCCGTATATCATGTATTTGTATATAGCATAGCATTTAACAGCATATGATGGCACACACAAGATATATCATAGATCGAGTAATAGGGGGCTTACCCGAAAACCAAGCTTATGCCCACAAGGCAAAGATACTACATGATAGGTGATAAAATATCATTATAACAACAATTTATACCAATAAAGTGTGTAAGAGCTTACACACCTGATCGAACGATCACCCACCTTGGGTATCCAACATCTTAGCCCTTATTTCGGCTAACATGCACAACATGTATATTTACAATAACACACATAAACTAGCAAGAGAACAGTGCGATAACTACGCACCTGATTACGAACAACGTTATGCCCTCAATCCCGAAGCTATCTTTAAGCGATACTACGGCTATTTGCCTACGTTGTTGCTCGGAGGCTGGCCCACACCCCGGTGGCCAATCCCGAACCGCTGAGACAGCTCTCTTGGGGACAGAGGCTATCCCATGAACTCCTTGACTGGTATTTGCCTCCATCCTAACACAAAAATTGGATCTCGAATCCCGAGGCCCTCGATTACCACTGTCGAAATTCCTTGAGCACTTTAAATTCCCGTAAGACTCCTTTGATGCTCCTTAGCACTTTCCCGGCAAAGTCCCGAACTACTACCTACTCTTGTGGTGCCGAAAACCCTACCAGACAACCTTGTTAGAAACAACTCAACGAAAATCTAGATAAAGTGGCCCCTTGGCCGAATCTACATTTGACATCATCAAGGATATATTTACATGCACCTATGTCCGAATATTTCTTTCCTTATGTAATGGTATATAACCAAACTCTTATCACAATTGCATAAATGCATGTATTTACCAGTCCACATAAACTATCATGCATAATATTCCCTATGCCTTATTCGGCCTTACATAAATAAACATTATTTATTCAATCTCCACCATCACTCACTTCATGTTCCCCAATTAATTATAACCCAACCTATAATTATTTATCCAACCCAAATGTATCAACCTTTATACCTATGGCAACATACATTCGGCCAATACAGTGCTTAATCCTATATGCTATCACTTTAATAAAATTTTTACACCTTTTGTACACATTTCAACCGTCCATAAACCAAGGTCCAATATTGATTTCGGCATACTAAAGAATAAGATAAGAACCCGAACCAATCACTTAGAGAAATACTTACCAAAACAATCGAAGAGGTCACAAATACGTAGTCGACACACCTTCAAAATCGTTTGAAAAGGTAGCATTCAAAAGTTCCTTTTGATCCCTGAGAGACTCGGCAATAGTGCCTAGCATGCTCGGCTAGCAATAATGAAAGGAAACCATGCAAGTACATAAGCTAGTCGAGTGCTTCCTAGCTCCTTCTAAAATCGAAGTTCGAATATTACCCTCTCTCGGTCAAGAGCAAAAAGGGAAAGAAGGAGCAAGCAAAAACCAAAACAATGGCTACCCCTCTCGCTATTCCTTCCAAACCACAGCTCGGTCTCTCTTTCTTTCTCCCATATTCGGCTAAGACAAAAATGAAATGGGAAACAAAACAAAGGTTTTTGGCCAAGCCTTCCTCAAACCCAAGGCCGGAATGAAGGTCTCCAAGGAGTTTACCATTCGGCCATGCACAAAAATGTCAAGAAAGGAAGAACCAAAAATCAAAATTCGGCCATGCTTATGCAATAATCCAACCGACCATGCTATCCTCTTTTCCCATACAATAAAATTTATTAAAACAAGAAAATACCAACCCATGCCGCACATGCTCTCATTTTTGTTAGTACATTATTGTTTATTCATTGCCCACGTCCCAAATAATAATATAGGCTAACAAAACTTCAAAATAATAATACCCCTCTGCCGCATGCTTTCATTTCCCCAAGGCCAATCTCTTGTTGATTCCATATAATAATCCAATTCATCAACCTCCATTATCTAATCAAACAAATAAAATAAAAAGAGAACAAAGGGTCCATGTGCTTTCCAGCCGAATGCTCAAAGAAGCAAACCATGTGCCGCATGCTTCTTTTCCCAAATGCCAAGACTCATGCTTGCTTTAAACTAATAAAAATAGTAAAAACAAATAAGAGGTTGCTGCTCCATTCGGCCATGCTTGTTAAGCAAATGGCCGGCCATGTTTTTCCTTTTAATAAGTTAATATTGCTAAAAAAAATAATAATAATAAAGAAAATGGCAAGCATCCCATATATATATGTATATATATATATCCTACGCATATAACAATAATAGGAGTTAAAATGATAATAATAATAATAATAATAATAATATAATAATAATAAAATAAAACCATGCTTCCTTTTATCAATAATAAAATAAACCCACTTTCTACATAAAAAATAATAATAATAATAATAATAATAAAATAAAACCATGCTTTTGCAGCCTTGAAACAAAACAAAGAAAATTAAAAAAAAGAATAATAAATAAATAAATAAATAAAAAACTAGAATAAAGAAAATAAAATAAAAAGAAAACGACACCCATTGATTCACGTGTGCATGGGCCATGCAGGCCCTTCACGTCGGCGCAAAAAGGAGAGCCCCATGCGCAATCTCCAGATGCTGCCCCCAAGTCTCGAACCCGAGACCTGGGGAAGACCCTCCCAACTTCCTGCCATTCGTTCCTTTGTGTATTTCGTGACAATAACTGCACATAATTTCTTTTAAACCTTATTTCCATGGCTCCTTATACTTTTAGCGCTAAAGGTAAAAATAAAGCGCCTCATGCGCGATCCCGAGGATTCGAACACATGACCTCGAGAGCCCCAATCCTGCAAGCGCCTTAACCACTGGGCTAGTGCTCATTTCATGCCAACTAATACACCAAAATTCTTTTAAACCCTTACTCTTTAGTTTCCCTTGTTTAATGCGCCAGACCAAAAGAATAAAACGCTCTCACTGCTGACAACAAGGCTCGAACTTGAGCCCTCTTGAAGCCTCCTTGCGCTCTTAGCCACTCTGCTAGGTGATTTCATGCGACATGAACTTCGCATAAATTCTTTTAAGGTCTTCTTCTAAAACAGCGCCCCTTTTTAAAAAAATAAAATGCTATGCGCCCCAAGCCACTCGAACCCCTGACCTATTCTGGCGCCGAAACCTAAGTGGCACACGGAAGCCACTTTGCTACTGGACTTTCATGTCCAAAATTTTACAAAATTATTCTTAAAGCCTCCTTCCCCCAAATTTTTACTTTTGACCCAAAATTTTCAAAATTTCCAAAATAGCCCCTTTTTATCCTCGGGCTTAAATAACCCCTAAAACTCATCAAAATAGTTCTTAAGGCCTACTAACACTTGAATTGTGCTTCAACACACAACCCCTATTTTAGGATATTACAAATCTACCCCCCTTAAAAAACAATTTCGTCCTCGAAATTGCTTACTAACGAACGCCCGTACATTTCAATTCACCGCACCATGCTTATGCTGCGCACTCTGATTCTACAAAACTAACACATTCCTTATATACTATCTCGAGATTCAATTTCAAAGTTCCATACTCTGCGAGCATACAAGCACGAGCTATCTTACCTTCTAAGCACAGTTTCTAAACTCACATCCTCGGTTGCCTCGCATCTACACCATTAGCATTTCAGCTCGAAGTTCCACGTCCTTGACCTCGCGCCCTATCCATCACTTGAGGACAGACTTAATCAAGTGAGACTTAGACTTACCCCTACAACACCTTCAATTCCGGTTCCAACACTCGCCGTCATGATATCTTCCACACTGAGCACACGGACAGCTCTGATTTCCCATAACTGGCTTAGTCACACGAGCAAAATTTTCAATCCTTGGTCTTTTCCGAAGACCCTCAGATGATTCAGACGATCCAAAAATTTCTCCTATCCCGGTTCCTATTCTTATCTCTGTTTTGTCCCATCGAGTCCTTAATCTCTTCAGCTACCTTAGCTTTTTCGACTAATACCGCGAACTCCCGTTCCTGATGAGGAGCTATCAACAATCTCAGGTCGTTTCTTAATCTGTCCTCAAGCCGGACACATCGTTCATGCTCCGAAGCAACCACCCCTCGAGCATATCGACTTAACCTTAGGAATTCCGCTTCATATTCCGCCACGGACTCGTTCCCTTGAACCAGCCCCAAAAACGCCTTTCTCTGAGCACCAAAATTATTATGTTTACCTGATATGTATGGAGACATATTATTGGGTAATAATTTTATAAATCAATATTTACCATTTACTGTTAATAAAAAATCGGTTATATTATCTATAGAAAACACTTCTATAGAAATACCATTAGTAGAAAGTAATAAATTTATTTTTACTAATGTTTGCTGATTTTCTTAGCAGGCTTTATGGATAGAGGTAAACAACCTCTAAAAGAAAATGATGGATGGAGAACTGTCCATAAAAAACCCAACAAGGGAAAATCACCTATAAGTACTAAACAAGGATTTATGGCTGCACCTGCAAAAATAATTCCTAAACAAGGATTTATGGTTGCACCAACACAGGTACAATTTTATCCTAACCAGGGATATTATTTACCATATCCATTGGTAAACCAACCAATTGGATCACATTCACCAACACAGGTGGATTATTCTCAATTTTCTCAAAAGCCTCCTACCGATTCTGAAATTCTCAAATATGCAGATGCTTTGTTGAAAAACCAACAAAACTCTGAATTCTCGAATCTAAAGGATTTTTATAATCCAGGCTTAACCCCAGAATATTACCATTTCATAAACAAGATATGGAAAAACCATATTTTGGAACAAAGGGCTAGTTTCAGAAAAGCTCTTACCCAATTCTCAGAATTCTTAGTTGAAAAAACAACTGAAGAAAATAAATCTGAAGAATTATTACTAAAATCTATTTTATACCGAGATTGGGATGATATCCTAATCGAATATATGGATATTAAGGAGATAAACAATCTTCTTGATATATTTCAATATTTTATTAGTAAAGGGAGAAATACTCCTATTATTAATAAGATGTTTAGAATATGTCTATATAACAAGTGTAGACAAATTCTACCTATTGATATATTTTCAAAAATAATTCGAGCCATTTTCAACCAGCAAGCTCTATTTTTAGAAACTTTTTCTAAATATTTTTCGCAAGCATTTGTTTATACAAATGATATAGGAGAAAAAACTCCTGCTATCAAATTTCGATTAAATCATGAGCCATTTGATATAACCAGTATTGAGTGGGGATTTGTTAAAGAAATAACAGTCCAAAATCTCTCTTTTGATTTATTAAAAGGCTTTCCAGCGATAGTCAAATCCCGGCTATCAAATTTTATAGATATAGACGATTTTGTCTATTATTTTCATATTGAAATAAGCAGCTTTATTGGTATAGCTGAAAAAGAAAATTTTTATCAGCCATATCAAATTTGGAATATAAATACTATGTTTTCTGGAAAAGCCCTTTCAGCCGTTGAAGAAGATCAACAACATTTGTCAAAAACCATTGATGAGTGTTATAATATATTTAACTATTATCAAATCCAATCCGGAATTGATTTAATGAGTATGGCGAAGCATCTTCTCCATCAAACAACTTATATGTTCTGGACCAATGGACGAAGAATTTTAGCCTATGATACTGGAAGAACCCAGATAGAAAGAAATGAAGAAGCCATTCAGTTATTAAAAAAGATAGCTGAAATGGAAATCGAAGATTATCCGTTAGCAGCGGAGATCAGAGAAGTATGGGAACACTGGAACACACCAACACCCTCACCAGAATCATTGCACCTTGACGAGATCGAGGAAATGAATCTGAAAAATATCCAAGAAGGATGAAGGCAACCAGTCAGCATCCAAATGACGCAGACAGTGATGTAAGCAACAATCAATGTCATAATACAAGCAATAATTTTGGCGGTGACTTAAAAAGAAGGAAACCACCAAAAGACAAAGATGATGTCATGCATGATGGAAGCAACCATTTAATGCAATTAAAACGTGGAAGCAACCACAACAATTTTGACAGAAGACGGTGGAAATCAAGATGGCTACGTGGAAAAATCATGAAGCCATTCTTATCAACATACTGTTCAGAATTCAATTGTAATTAAATTAGAGTTCATTTTTCCCACTATAAATAGGCATTGTTGTAGCCTGGGAAAGGCATCGAATCCTGAATCGGATTTTAGAATAGTTTATTAGAGTTTTAAGATGATCGAATCCTGAATCGGATTTTAGAATAGTTTATTAGAGTTTTAAGATGATCGAATCCTGAATCGGATTTTAGAATAGCTTATTAGAGTTTTTAGTTTTGCTTAAGAAATCAAGAAATCTTTCTTGATCTCTCTTTGTAAATTATCTATTTTCTTCTTGTGAAATATTATTCTACGATATAAACCCTTCCGCTTGTGCACATATCCCTCCCTCCCCCCGTAATTGGTATCAGATATCCTATCAGAGGAGCCCCGGAGTAACGATTTCTGGAGTTCTCATATCGTAGTTATCATTGTAAGTTTCTATCTTTGTATCTGCAATTCTGTTTATTTCGCTGTTATTATCTCAAAACCCATATATCTGTCGTTAGTCTTCGTTGCCGTTGAGTCCGAGTGGGACGTTGTTGGCGTTGAGAGGACGTTAAGACACAGAAGGTTTTAGGTACCAGGGATAATAATAATGGAAAAAATGGATTGTTTATATCAAGATAAAACTTGTAATCATACTATGCATATAGACTCTAAAAATGAAAATAATATTTCGGCTCTTAGTAAGGGTATCAATAGTTTGTTAGACATGACGTCTATATATTTTAATAAACTATATACTAAGGTTAGTAAAGTAGAAGAAAAAATAGATAATATGGGAGTAGTAACAGATTTAGATTTGAATAGCAAGTCTAAGGAGTTATTATCCAATGTTAATAATAAATTAGATCAGGTTATTAGTAATAGTAATATAGATTCGGACTTAAATTTAGGACCTTTATATTACGGTAATAGTAATGTTATTTTAGCTTTGTCAGATGAGGATGAGTCTTCGAATGAATCTTCAACTAATAATAATAATAATAAAAAACAAAAAACAAAAGAAAAAAGAGAAAAGGATAAAAAACAAGAAAAATATGATTTTGACTCTTATAAAACTTTGATAGAACATTGGAAAAACCAATTTTCTAAAACGGAAGATAATCTTGAAAGAGTTGAATATCTAAAGTTAATAGAAGAACTTTATGAAGAACATAAAGATCTGTTTGAAAAATATAAGTATCATTATATGTTAGAATATGATAATGATAGTAATGTTAATAATAATAATAATGAAAATGATAATTATATTTTAGAAACTACAGAAAGTAGTAATTCTAATAATATGGATATTAATGTTACAAGCCATAAATCTGATGAAGAAGAAACTTCAACAGAAGAAAAATAAAAATACCCGAACCCATGGATACTGAACCCCCAGATCCATATGAATATGTGATACCTAAACCTAAGGAAATTGATAAAAAAGATTTTTATGGTAAAAGAAAAATAGACTCAGATCTTCAAACAGATGATGGTCTAAGGTCTATTAATAGAAATCACGAAACTGTTGAAAACACAACAAGAATATTAGGTAATAAAATAGAAAATATAGCTACTAATGATATAAAACTGGAAACACCAGGAGAAACTAGTCAACCTATTCCTATACCTTATAGTATAGGAGACCTTAATAAAAGAAATGTTGCTCAAGGAGGAATATATTTAGATTTAACAAATATTCCTTTGTCAAACTATGAAAAAACCATAGATGATTGGGCACAATCCATGACTATTGTTGTAAACAATAACAGTACAATCTGGTCAAAAGAAAAGTTTTTAAACTATTTTGTTGGAACTTTTCAAGGTGATGTTCTACAATTTCTCAGACGCTGGGAAGAATCTGAGAAAGGAAGAGAACAGAAGGGTCAACTTATTAATCAAATAAGTTCTCCTAAAGATTTATTAAAAGGATTAACCTCAATTCTAAAAATAGAATTTTGTGGTTATACTAATAAAAAACATCAGGATAGTCAATCCAGCTATACCTTGTCAAAATTAAAATTATGTGATATTAGATATTTAGAAGAATTCTCTAAAAAATTTCTACATGAATATCAAAAATTAAAAAATGAAAGTGTAGATTTTTGGAGAAATCAATATTTCCATAAATTACCTCCACCTTGTAATATCCCGGGTTAGGGGGCTATTTTGTTACTGCCTGTTACTGTATGTATTTAGTGTGCTGTGCTGCTATTTCGGTGTTTTAGGGGCTTAATTGTAGCCTAGGTGAATGCCTGAGTGAATGGGAAAATTTTGGTTTTTGGGTGTGAGGTGAAGGGAGCTGAGGAAGCTGGGGTTTAAGAATTTTAATTGTGGTTTTATAGCACAAATGAGGAGTTAGTAAAGTGGCAAGGCATGTGATACTTGGGAGCTAGGTGGCGTCATTCACATGAGGTGGAGGCCTTGTGTTCGAGCTGCGGAATGGCCACTTTTTGGCACTCATTTTGACGGCATGGAGGGAGGAGTTTGTGGCAGTTCAAACTCTGCCTAAGACTTGGTCAAAGGAGGGATTGGTAGGTGGAGAGTGAAAGTAGGAGTTTGACTTGTTCAAACTATTTTGAACTAGTGGCTTGGAGTGTTTTGGGGGAGTATGGAGTGGGGGAAGTGGACGGTTTGGTAGGGAGAGTTGGTGGCCGAAATTCACATAGGCAACTTTGCATTTTCGGTCACTTGGAGGCAAGCCGAATTCTCCTTTTTGTTTTACCAAAAACCGAATTCCTAAAGAATTTCTTTCACTTTCTTTTTGAAACCGAATGTGCAAACATCTAGTTGCCGAAATTATTTTGTGTCAACTTTTCTTAATAGCCGAAATTCTATTCTTTCAACCTTCTTTCTATTTCAAATTGTTTGAGCCGAAAGTAAAAAGTCTCTTCTTCTCATATTTTCTTCTTGGTTGAGCCTAGATAGCCGAAACTCTCATCTTCCAAACACCTCCACCGTTTCTCTTATTTCTTTTGGATTCATCTTTTATTTTCCTTCTTTCCTAAATACTAGTGTCGTTTCTCTATCTCTTCTCACCCTTGTTCTCATTCTTTTCTCACTAAGCCGAACCCAAGGGTGTTGAACACTTAAAGACCGAATCCTCTTCTTTTGAAGCCTTGGCCGAATCTCCTCTCTTCCCTGGTGTTGGGTTGGCCGAATTTTGGTGTTGGGTGTTGGTAAGTGCAAGGCCGAATGGCCATATCTCCCTCTTTTGGTTTTGTTGGTTGTGTTTTGGTTAAGGGCCGATTATGGTCAGTTGGAAGGGTGTTAACCTTTTTGGATTATCATCTTGTGTTAGGGTCTTGGATATCGAAAAGTAGCCAAGAAGAGCCGTCGACTCTTTGAACCGATTGGTAAGTGTAGTAAGGGGTAAGCAGTTGGTATATTTCTGTTAGTGCAGTCAGTTGATTTCGATTAAGTTTAAAGTGATTAGTGATTAACTATTGGTTTATTAGGGTGCTGATTGTTGGAAGAGGAATCACTGCTTGATTCAGATTTGGTAGGAAACCAGATCATCTTCAAGGTAAGGGATTGAAATTAACCCCTTTGGGTTTATATGTCTTTGGCCGAATGGTCTTAGTGCTTAATCCTATGTTGACCGATTGTTTTAGGGGCTTGACAATCGAAGGACATAGATCATTCGTAGGGATCTTTGGACTCGTATTATCAGGTGTGTAACTAACACACCCTCTACTTAGTAACGTTGTTAATAAACTTGATTGCTTAATAAGATTGAAACAGTGAGAAGGATAATTGGATACCCAAAAAGGGGTATGTGTACGATTCGGGTAAGTCTGTTCTATGATGAGTATTAATGATAATACATGATATCATGAATTATGTTATGCATGTTATGAGTTGTAATGCTTGATATGTTGGCATGATATGCATGGCTTGTATGAGATGCATAATCCCATGAGTATGATATGTGTGGGTGATACGAGAGGAGGGAGCAGTGGTATATTGTGCTGACGAGCACCAGTGCTTTGGTAGCACAACTTTGTGACTTTGGGTCACCAGAGGTTTGGCACCTCCAGAGGTTTGGTACCTCAGCGTCTCGTCCCAGTGGCTCAGTACCACAGTGGGTTGGCCCCACGGATGATTATACGGGATTGACGCCAGTGATTTGGTATCACACGATGGGTTGGCCCCATCACCAGATTTGTGACTACGGTCACCAGTGCTTTGGTAGCACATTGTGTCTTTGGGACACCAGAGGTTTGGCACCTCATTGCGACTTGTCCCTGTGGTTTGACCACCGTGGGTTGGCCCCACTTGAGATATGGGATCGTCTGCTAGTGATTTGGTATCACACGATGGGTTGGCCCCATCATCATTGGATTTGTGACTTCGGTCACCAGTGCTTTGGTAGCACAATTGTGTCTTTGGGACACCAGTGGTTTGGTACCACATTGACGGATATTGTGTCTTTGGGACACCAGTGTTTTGGTAACACATTGTGACTATATGTCACCAGTGGTTTGGCACCACCAGTGGTTTGGTACCACACGGGGTAGAAAAGGCGATATGGATGGTTAGGATCGGGTTGCATTAATTCTGTTGCTATGTATGATGTGTGTTAGCATGTTGTTTCTTCGGGAGCGGGATTTACACGCTGAGTCACTCGACTCACCCTCTCCTTTGACATTTCAGGTGACTCGTAGACGCGGACATGGAGCCGGGATGGACTCGGGGTGCACATGCCATGCTTTAATAAGAGTTTGCTCAGACTATTGCATTTGGGTACTTTAGCTTATTTACTTTTATTTGGGTTTTAATTTGGATTTGTAAAAGGCCTTTAATTTATGATTTACGATGTTTATGTTTTAATTAAATTTTAATATGCCTTAACAAAGTAAGTTGGTATGAATTTTACTAAAACTTGGAAAGATAAAGATTTCAGAATTAGAACGCAAGGTGTTTTTAAACCATACCATCGGGTATCAAACTATGTCTTTATAGCAAGCAAAATCAAACGATTTTCAAGTCAACTTGTATTACTCCTAAGTCTAAAAAGGTTTTAAGTAACACTAAGGATCTATTAAGGTTTTAAATGGTTTAAACTCGTTCTAACTACACATGTTGATTAAGTTTTCAAAATCTTCGGGCTCAAATACACCTCTTGATTTCCAACAAGCCTACTCAAATTGTTTTCAAGTACACTATGTTTTCACTCAGCTTTTAAACCAAAAATCTGATTTCTCAAAAACGTTTTCCCTCGTAACATACCAGATTCGGACGTGGTGTCTTGTCCGGGTTTGGGGTGTTACAATTGTGGTATCAGAGCCAAGTTCAAAGGCTCGGCTGTGGGCCCGAGGCCCAAAAAAATGTTTCAAAGTCTGTTTTAAGTGGTTGTTTTGAAATTATGGTTTGAAAGGCATGGCACCGAGTCTCCGGCACCAGTTCGCCCAGGTAAGTACCCCGTACTATTACTTGTGATTTGATTGGATATGATTATGATTTGATGATTAGCAATAGTACACTACTTTAGAGATTGAAACCGATAGGATTTTGTGAACTCGCGAGAACAAATCCTCATTAAATATTCATAAGACTTGCTTTTTAAACAAGTGGAATAAATACTGATGCATAAAATTCTTTAATCGGATACGTAGAAAGATTAGATATGAGCACTCGAGGTGGACGTGGTCGTAACACTCGTGGTAGAGGTAGAGGTAGAATGACGGTTTCTGAGCCTGTAGGATCTGGGCAGGGTTCAGAAAATGAGATACCGGTTCCGCCACCAGCTGGAGGTGGTGAGTTCCAAGATCAGACCGGGGATGACGCAGTGTCACAGGCGATGCTGCGAGTGTTGGAAAGGGTAGCTGGGGCAAGTGGTGGTGCAGGAGTTAGGAAATCAGTTCCTGAGCGACTCCGGGCTAATGGGGCCGAATTCTTTCGAGGTGTATCGGGTGTTGCTCCTAGCACTGCTGAGTACTGGCTGGAGGCAACTGAGCGGATCATGGATGATCTGGACTTGACGGCTGAAGAGAAGCTGAAGGGTATTGTATCGCTTCTCCGGGATGAGTCGTATCAGTGGTGGCTCACGGTTCGGGATAGTGTGGCCGCGGAGGATTTGACATGGGATTACTTCAGAACTGCATATCAAAAGAAGTACATCGGGGCTAGTTACATCGACTCCCAGAGAAAGGCATTTCTGAGGCTGGTTCAGGGGAGTAAATCTGTTGCTGAGTACGAGGCTGAGTTCCTGAAGCTGAGTAGGTATGCCAGGGGTATTGTAGCCACTGAGCATGAGAGGTGTGTTCGTTTCGAGGATGGTCTGCGAGACGAGTTGAGGCTGCTGATTGCTCCTCAGCAGGAGCGCGAGTTTGCTGTCTTAGTTGAGAAGGCTAAGGTAGCCGAGGGTGTTAAGGAGTCGGTAAGGCAGAGCATGGACAGGAGTAGACTTAAAAGGAGCTTTGGGTCTTCTGGTTCGTCGGGTAATCCGCAGAAGAGGGCTAGATCGAGTGGGCAGAATCAGTCTGCTAGGTTTGTTGCTGCTAGGCAGGGACCGCCGCAGTGTAATCAGTGTGGGAAATCTCATTGGGGTGGCTGCTGGACTGGAGGTAAAGGTTGCTTCGAGTGTGGTTCTCTGGATCATCGCATTAGGGACTGTCCGCGTAGGATGGCCAGGATTCAGTCTGAGAGTCAGGGCCGTAATCAGTTCAGAGGTAATGGACCGCCACCGCAGAGGGGCCGTGGTAATGGCAGAGGTGGTTATGGATCTGGTCGGGGCCGTGGAGCACCGGGCAGAGGTGCAGGTAGTTCTGATGCCAGACAGCCTGGATTGGTGTATGCTGCGAGGCGCCGAGAGGAGGGCGACGCACCGGACGTCATAACCGGTACGTTCTTGATTTTTGGTACTCCTTATACTGCTTTAATTGATGTGGGTTCTACGCACTCTTATGTTGCCAGTAGTATAGTAGAGACAATGGAATTAGACTCTGAGATATCTTCTAGGCAGATGACTGTGATTAGCCCTCTAGGTCACTCTGTAGTAGTAGATAAACTGTTTAGAGATGTACCTCTAGAACTCCAAGGGGTAGTATTTGCTGCTGATCTGATGGAACTGCCGTTTGGGGAGTTCGATCTGATTCTTGGGATGGATTGGCTGGTTAAGTACCAGGCGAGGTTGGATTGCGCGGCCAAGCGCATGGTTCTTAAGACGGTTGATGGTGAGGAGGTGGCTATGATAGGTAATAGGAGGGATTACCTATCAAATGTGGTATCTGCTTTGAAAGCGGAAAAGATGGTCAGGAAGGGCTGTGAAACGTATGTGGTTCGTGTGTATGCCTTGGAGGCTAAAGAGTCTGCTGTTGAGAAGGTTCGTACTGTTAAGGAATTTGCTGATGTGTTTCCTGAGGAGCTTCCGGGTTTGCCGCCAGATCGAGAGGTAGAGTTCGGGATTGATCTGTTACCCGGGACTGCGCCAGTGTCTATTGCTCCGTATAGGATGGCACCAAAGGAATTGGTGGAGCTTAAGGCTCAGATCCAGGAGTTATTGGATCGAGGTTTTATTAGGCCAAGTGTTTCGCCGTGGGGTGCGCCGGTACTTTTCGTTAAGAAGAAGGA
>SMMG02000069.1:6821-100030 GCA_005393395.2 Gossypium australe
GATAATAACAGCGAAATAAACAGAATTGCAGATACAAAGATAGAAACTTACAATGATAACTGCGATATAAGAACTCCAGAAATCGTTACTCCGGGGCTCCTCTGATACCAATTACCGGGGGAGGGAGGGATATATGTTATATATATAATAAATTACCGGGGGAGGAGGGATATATGTGCACTAGCGGAAGGGTTTATATCGTAGAATAATATTCACAAGAAGAAGATAGATAATTTACAAAGAGAAAGATCAAGAAAGATTTCTTGATTTCTTAAAAACTCTACTTAGCTATTCTAAAATCCCATTCAGGATTCGATGCCTTTTCCAGGCTACAACAATGCCTATTTATAACAAAATTTCTAAACTAGAATCTAATTACAATTGAAGTCCGAAATAATTGTTCGGATAAGAATAGACTCTAATTTAATTACAATTGAAATCCGCACAGTATGTTGATAGAATGGCTTCATGATTTTTCCACGTAGCCATCTTGATTTGATGGTTGCTTCCACCGACTTTTGTCAAAATTGTTGTGGTTGCTTCCACGTTCAATTGCCATTAAATGTTGCTTCCATCATGCATGACATAATTTTTGTCTTTTGGTGGTTTCCTTCTTTTAAGTCACCGCCAAAATTTTTTCTGGCAATACATGCTGCTTGCATCATTACTTGCATCATGACATTGATTGTTGCTTACATCATTGTCTGCGTCATTTGGATGCTGACTGGTTGTCTTCATCCTTCTTGGATGTTTCTCAGATTCATTTCCTCGATCTGGTCAAGGTGCAATGATTCTGGTGAGGTGCTGGTGTGTTCCAGTGCTCCCATACTCTCTGATTTCGCTGTTAACGGATAATCATCGAGTTCCATGTCTGCTATTTTTGTTAATAACATAATGGCTTCTTCATTGCTTTCTTCCCGGTTTTTTTCCGGTCGTAAGCTAAAATTCTTCTTCCATCGGTCCAAAACATATAGTGTCTTGATAGAGAAGGTGCCGAGCCATGCTCATAAGATCAATTCCTGCTTGGACTTGATACTTGTTGAAATTATTATAACACATCAATGATTTTTGACAAATGTTCTGGATCTTCTCTTACTGCTGCCAGGGCTTTCCCGAAAACATAGTATTAATATTCCAAATTTGATAAGGCTGATGAAATTTTTCTTCCTCAGCAATACCAATGAGACTGTTTATCTCAATATGGAAGTAATAGACAAAATCGTCTATTTTTACAAATTTGATAGCCGGGATTTGACTATCGCCGGAAAATCTTTTAATAAATCAAAAGAGAGATTTTGGACTGTTATTTATTTAACAAATCCCCATTCAGTACTGGTTATATCAAATGGCTCATGATTTAAACGAAATTTGATAGCAGGAGTTTTTTCTCCCATATCATTTGTAAAAACATATGCCTGTGAAAAATATTTCGAAAACTTTTCTAAAAATAGAGCTTGCTGTTTGCAAATGGCTCCTTTATTTTTGAAAATATTTCAGCAGGTAGAATCTGTCTACACTTGTTATATAGACATTTTCTAAACAACTTATTAATAATAGGAGTGTTTCTCCCTTATCAATAAAATATTGAAATGTATCAAGAAGATTGTTTATCTCCTTAATATCCATATATTCAATTAGGACATCGTCCCAATCTCTATATAATATAGATTTTAATAATAATTCTTCAGATTTTTCTTGAGTTGTTTTTTCAACTAAGATTCTGAGAATTGGGTAAGAGCTTTTCTGAAACTAGCCCTTTGTTCCAAATATGGTTTTTCCATATCTTGTTTATGAAATGGTAATATTCTGGGGTTAAGCCTGGATTATAAAATCCTTTAGATTCGAGAATTCAGAGTTTTGTTGTTTTTTCAACAAGCATCTGCATATTTGAGAATTTCAGAATCGGTAGGAGGCTTTTGAGAAAAATTGAGAATAATCCACCTGTGTGGTGAATGTGATCCAATTGGTTGGTTTACCAATGGATTGGTAAATAATATCCCTGGTTAGGATAAAATTGTACCTGTGTTGGTGCAGCCATAAATCCTTGTTTAGGATTATTTTTGCAGGTGCAGCCATAAATCCTTGTTAGGACTCATAGGTGATTTCCCTTGTTGGGTTTTTTATGGATAGTTCTCCATCCATCATTTTCTTTTAAGCTCTGATACCAATTACCGGGGGGAGGGAGGGATATATGTGCACTAGCGGAAGGGTTTATATCGTAGAATAATATTTCACAAGAAGAAGATAGATAATTTACAAAGAGAAGATCAAGAAAGATTTCTGATTTCTTAAAACTCTACTAGCTATTCTAAAATCTCATTCAGGATTCGATGCCTTTTCCAGGCTACAACAATGCCTATTTATAACAAAATTTCTAAACTAAATCTATTACAATTGAAGTCTGAAATAGTTGTTCGGATAAGAATAGACTCTAATTTAATTACAATTGAAATCCGCACAGTATGTTGATAAGATGGCTTCATGATTTTTCCACGTAGCCATCTTGATTTGATGGTTGCTTCCACCGTCTTCTGTCAAAATTATTGTGGTGCTTCCACGTTTCAATTGCATTAAATGGTTGCTCTATCATGCATGACATAATTTTTGTCTTTTGGTGGTTTCCTTCTTTTTAAGTCACCGCCAAATTTTTTTTTTTTTTGGCAATACATGCTGCTTGCATCATTGCTTGCATCATGACATTGATTGTTGCTTACATCATTGTCTGCGTCATTTGGATGCTGACTGGTTGTCTTCATCCTTCTTGGATGTTTCTCAGATTCATTTCCTCGATCTGGTCAAGGTGCAATGATTCTGGTGAGGGTGCTGGTGTGTTCCAGTGCTCCCATACTTCTCTGATTTTCCGCTGTTAACGGATAATCATCGAGTTCCATGTCTGCTTTTTGTTAATAACATAATGGCTTCTTCATTGCTTTCTTCCCGGTTTTTTCCGGTGTCGTAAGCTAAAATTCTTCTTCCATCGGTCCAAAACATATAAGTGTCTTGATGGAGAAGGTGCCGAGCCATGCTCATAAGATCAATTCCTGCTTGGACTTGATACTTGTTGAAATTATTATAACACTCATCAATGATTTTTGACAAATGTTCTGGATCTTCTCTTACTGCTGCCAGGGCTTTTCCCGAAAACATAGTATTAATATTCCAAATTTGATAAGGCTAATGAAATTTTCTTCCTCAGCAATACCAATGAGACTGTTTATCTCAATATGGAAGTAATAGACAAAATCGTCTATTTTTACAAAATTTGATAGCCGGGATTTGACTATCGCCGGAAAATCTTTTAATAAATCAAAAGAGAGATTTTGGACTGTTATTTATTTAACAAATCCCCATTTCAATACTGGTTATATCAAATGGCTCATGATTTAAACGAAATTTGATAGCAGGAGTTTTTTTCTCCCATATCATTGTAAAAACATATGCCTGTGAAAAATATTTCGAAAACTTTTCTAAAAATAGAGCTTGCTGTTTGCAAATGGCTCTTTTATTTTTGAAAATATTTCAGCAGGTAGAATCTGTCTACACTTGTTATATAGACATTTTCTAAACAACTTATTAATAATAGGAGTGTTTCTCCCTTTATCAATAAAATATTGAAATGTATCAAGATGATTGTTTATCTCCTTAATATCCATATATTCAATTAGGACATCGTCCCAATCTCTATATAATATAGATTTTAATAATAATTCTTCAGATTTTTCTTGAGTTGTTTTTTCAACTAAGAATTCTGAGAATTGGGTAAGAGCTTTTCTGAAACTAGCCCTTTGTTCCAAAATATGGTTTTTCCATATCTTGTTTATGAAATGGTAATATTCTGGGGTTAAGCCTGGATTATAAAAATCCTTAGATTCGAGAATTCAGAGTTTGTTGTTTTTTCAACAAAGCATCTGCATATTTGAGAATTTCAGAATCGGTAGGAGGCTTTTGAGAAAATTGAGAATAATCCACCTGTGTTGGTGAATGTGATCCAATTGGTTGGTTTACCAATGGATATGGTAAATAATATCCCTGGTTAGGATAAAATTGTACCTGTGTTGGTGCAGCCATAAATCCTTGTTTAGGAATTATTTTTGCAGGTGCAGCCATAAATCCTTGTTTAGGACTTATAGGTGATTTTCCCTTGTTGGGTTTTTTATGGACAGTTCTCCATCCATCATTTTCTTTTAGAGGTTGTTTACCTCTATCCATAAGGCTTGCTATGAAAATCAGCAAACATTAGCGAAATTTTATTATTATCTACTAATGGTGTTTCTATAGAAGTATTTCTATAGATAATATAACCGATTTCTTATTAATAATAAAAGGTAAATATTGATTTAGAAAATTATTACCTAATAATATGTCTCCATACATATCAGGTAAACATAATAATTTTGGAATTATAAATTTAACATTGTTTATGTAGATTGGTATTTTTAGCTTTAATAAACAGTAGTTTGCTACCATTTATTCCACTAATATTTATTATCTTTTTTACAGGTTTCCAATATTCTTTAGGAAGAATATTCTTTTTACAACTACTGGTTGTAGCTCCTGTATCTAATAAAACATTTAAAGAATATGTTTTATAATCTTTACTATGTAATGTAATTTCAATGTATTTATTGAAATTTGTAATATTATCAATTGAATAATTTATATCTTCCATTCTAGTGTTTCTAGAATTTCTACTTGGTGTAGTAGGAAAAATAGGAATATGAACTGTTTTCATACTATTGGTGTAGAAGTACTTATATCTTCTTCTTCCTCTGGTTGAGAACTAGAAGGTAATACTAAATTATCATCTGTATTAGTAATCAGATTATTTCTGAAATATAACTTGTCACCAGATGACATGTATTCAATAGTACTTACTGCTTTAGAAGTACTAGCATTATTAGTTTTATCGATTATCCAGTCTTTAGGAATCGATAAATCTTTTAAATGTAATAGCTGTAATACCCAATTTCTGCCCGGGCCCAATACATGTTAAAGGCCCAAATAAAGTCAAAAATAAAATAATAGAGATAGTCCTTTTATTAACAGCCCATACCCAGGCCCATTTAGCCAAAAATAAAACCAAATTAAAAACCCAAAATAACATTAAAATGTCCAAATTGTCAAACCAAAGCCTGACCCATTAATACAAGTAACAGCCCAAACTTATCAACCCCATAAACAAAACCCAATTACAACAGACCCAAAACAAGCATTACAAGAGCCCAAACCCGAATGGCCCACTAAACCCCCATCAGACCGGCCCAAAATCAGAAACTTGTGGAACCCTAGGGTTCCTCCCCATCCCAGCGCCGCCGCGCGTCCCCCCACGCGCCCTGACATCGCTTCAGCTCCCAGGCGCGTCGTTTCCTGCTTCGCACGCCTCTGACATCTCTGGCACCACCAGCGCGCCCCGATGATGCCACCCCCACTCCCCTCTGTCACCACTACGCCATCGCCCATACCTGCGGAAGAAGACGAAACCACGACAGCAAACGCGAACAAAATTTTTGTATTCTTTTAGTTGTTTATTCGGCTATAAAGCCATTAGAACTCAATGTAAACAGGATCTTTTTTTGGAAAAAGAATAGATACGAAGCATTTTCTAAAAATAAAAACAATAGCAAACATTGAGAAGCAGAAATCCATCCATAACCAGCGATCGAAGCGGGCACGAAACGAGATCCGAAGGTTTACTTTCCATTTATATAATATATATATATATATATATTTATTTATTTTCGAAATCATCTATATCGATCCATCTGTTAAAATACATATACATAATATATAAAAGAATAATAATAAAAAGGGGGAGAAAACTTACCTGTTTGGTGGGTTTCGGCCACCGCATGTGGTGGCCGACGACGGCGGCCGGAGGTGTTCATGCGGCGTTGAGTGCTAGGGGTTGAAACCCTAGCAGAGGAAAAGGGGAATTTCCCCTTTCTGCTTTTGGACGCGCAGCAGAAATGAAGAAAAAAGGAGGAAAATTCGCTTTTATAGGGTACCCCGAACGGCGTCGTTTTGGGCTTGAGTCCCATAGCCAAAACGACGTCGTATTAAGCCTATGACCCGCGCACAGACCCGACCCGATCTGAGGTCCGCGTGTCTTTTGAGCAAAAGGGGTAATTACCCTTCTGGTCCCTCCTCCTTTGTTGTAATTTTTGCAATCAGGTTTTCCACCTTTTTTAATCTCCCCTCTAATTTCAATTCTCTTTCATTTTGGTCCCGAGTTAAACGCAGCATTTTAAGGACACGGGAAAATTTCCTTTTTGCTCCTTTCAGTTTTCGCGCATGTCGCAAATAAGCCCTTCTTCTTTCATTTTACTTCTAATTAATCCCCAAATCCTATTTTTAAATGCAACTTGATCCCATTTTAGTTATTTCATAATCCTCAGTCTTTTATCACGTTATTATTATGTTTTAATTTTTACTATTGTTATTACCATATTATTTGTACATATCTTGTATTATAATTAGTATTATTTCTATATATTATTATTATTATATTATCACTATTACTATAGTTACATTTATACATCATGTGTATTGTGCATTATTATCACTATTATTATTAGCAGCAGTAGTAACATTATTAGCTGCATGTATATATTTATACTATTATTTTGTTATTATACTATTATGTTATTTATACCGTTATATTATTATTATAATTATATTACTATTTCCATTATTACTATCATTACTATATTCATATTTTATTTTCATTATATATATTTCAAGTTATCATTATTACTATTATTATCATGTCCATTATTATTAACATCGTTTTCGTTTTGAATTCCTTTGTTATCATTATCGCACTTCATTTCCTGCATTTTGTTACAAATTCGTGCTCCATTTTTTACAATACAAAATTGATTTCTTTCGTAAAGGCAACATTTCGTATTTAGAAATTCGGGAAAATCGTGCCTTAACTTACTAGGTTTCGATTTTCCTCGTTTAACCTAAATAGCGAAACGTCTTCTAAAATAAAAAAGTTTTTAAATAAAAATAAAAGCTTATTTTCGATAATTCGACATGGTATGTCCTAACTTACTGGATGTGGCATTCCGTTATTTCGAGATAAGATTTTTAAACGAGCAATATTCATCTTGGATTTAAGGAGTTTTAAAGGAGATATTTTTAAAATCTATTTTTCGACTTTCAACTTTCGACATAAGGACACTAATTGATCAATCTGGTACCAATTTTTGGGCGTGACGAGGGTGCTAATCCTTCCTCGCACGTAACCGACTCCCGAGCCCACTTTTTCGAAATTCGTAGACTAAAAAATTTTATAGGTGGCCCGATCGCACCTAATAAAAGATCGGTGGCGACTCCCATTTTTTTATTTTCAAAACCCAAGTCCGATTCCCGCCTTTTCAAAAAAGGATGGTTTCGACAGCTTGGCGACTCCACTGGGGAATTTTCGAGAGTCAGGCCATAAAATTGATTACTTTTTGTCCTCTTGTCAAAATTTGGAAAATCATTTTCAAAAATCATTCTCCTCTTGATCTAAAGTAAAAAAGCTTATCCTCGAGAGTACAAAGTGTTGCGCCCTAACTTACTGGGTGTGACATCTCGTTACTTCAAGATAAGAATTTTCAAAATAACAATGATCCGAATTACTTTCGAGAATTCGGCGTGCTGTGTCCTAACTTACTGGATATAGCATTTCGACACTTCGAGAGGAGAGGACTTTTTATTCCAATTCGTTTGAGTGTTTTAAAATCAATAAAATGATCGTTTTCATTTGATCTCGATTTTCAATTTTGTGGGTGCTAGATTGCAATAATATTGATATTTCTGCATTCATATCTGCATGACCATTCGGGTCACACCCTTAAGTGGGAGCGAGAAGCTATGCCTTCGTGAGGTTTTCACCTCCGCATGGGCTAGTGGACTGCTTTCGGGATACATCCGTACCTATGTCTTCGTGAAGTTTTCACTTCCGCATGGCCATAGGGAAATGTATTCCCCCGAATCGAACTCGGCCCATATGAGCCTATAATGGGTGAGGATCGAGGAATCTGCTGATTCGGGTACCTTGAAATTTAGAACTCAACCACATGTAGAGAGCCTAAGAACCCACCCCGAGCTAAACTAGTCAAACCTTAGTAGCCACCGTATAGGCGTTTGTTTATTTACTCGTTTGTATCCATGGTACTAACTTCTTGTGTTTTATTCCTTTGTGCATATCATTTCATATTTCAAAAGGCATCGATTCACGGTCAGTTTCTGAGTTAGAAAGCTGGTTATGGAAAGCAAATTCCTTGATAAAGTGGAAGACAATGCGGTCGTCCACACGTGGTCAGAGCAAAGCCAAATAGAAAAAGGGGATAGTTTAGCTGAGGGGTATGTGTCAGAACTACGAGCTTTCACCAATATCAGTGTCACTCAGAACGAGCTCCATGAGTTGAAAGAGATCTGGACTCAGTGGGATAACGAGACGAAGCAACTGTTCCATGGCACTTACGGCGACCTGCCTTACCTGATTGACGTCAAAATGGATAAGCACTTATTCCGAGCAATGACCCAGTTCTGGAATGCTGCTTATAGCTGTTTTTCCTTTGGGAAAGTGGATCTAGTTCCCACGGTAGAAGAATACACGGCCTTGTTACGTTGCCCAAGAATTCAAGTGGACAAAGCCTACTCCAAAGCAGTTAACGGCCCAACCTTGGTGAAGAAATTAATGAGCATCACCGGAATGAGCGAACAATGGGTCTCGGCCAGAATGCAAAAGAAAGGCAGAGGTAAATGCATACCCTGGATATGTTTGAGAGACTTGATCTTGGTGCATCCCGATGCAAAGAAAAGGATTGACGTCTTTGCTCTGTGTGTTTACGGTCTGATAATCTTCCAAAAGCCTTGAGGCACATCGACGAAGCAGTTATTGATCTATTCAGCCGATTAGACAAAGGGGTCACACCTGTACCTGCCATCTTAGCTGAAACGTTCAGGTCTTTGAGTGCATGTAGGAGGATGGGTGAAGGCCGGTTTATCGGATGCGCGCAGCTATTGTCGGCCTGGTTCCATAGTCACTTCTGGAAAGTGGAGAGAATATCCTATCGATTTATGACAGAGAACTACTCCCCGTTAGAAGAAATAGCAGCTACACCTAGAAGAGAGGATGTGTCCGAAGAAAGTTGGATCGCGCTATTCCAAAATCTTCAAGAAGACGACATCGGGTGGAAAGTTCCGTGGTTGATTACCGACGAAATCCTTTATCGCTGTGGGAGCTTCGACTGGGTTCCTCTACTGGGAATTTGGGGTGCCACTGCATATGCCCCTCTGCTGGTCTGAGACAATACAGTTCAAGACAGTTCGTGCCGACGACATACGGGTTGGCTCAATGTGAGTTCTCATATGAAGGGGGGAGCTATAAGAAAGGGGTTAAAGAGATCTCTAGTGCCTGGAATCAGATTCATAGAATGAAGAGACTATCCATAGGCCCGATGACGACCTCGAAGTATAGAGAATGGAGGACTAGGAGGATCAATGACAATATCCCTGAACCAAATCCCGAGGGTGCCCGGTCGAGAGAGGAGTGTACGAGTAGCCCCATTAGAATTGGAGATTGTGAAACGGGATTTCGAAAGGATGAGTGCGGAACTTGAAAGGAAAATAGAGAGGCTAGAAGAAGAGAAGATGCTCCTCAAGTTAGACGTAGATGGACAAAAGTCGGAAGCCGAAAGGTAAGAAAGGAAAAAGAGAAAATAGAGGAAGACCGAGATGATCTGAAGATGGAGTATAAGAAGATGCGTCTGACAATAAGAAACGCGGGATTGGGAAAAACTCCTGAGCAATGGCGACGCGAGATTCAAGAGGAAAAAACCAAAGCTAGCAGTTGGGAGAAAAAGTTCCAGGAAATACAAACACAAAATAAGATCCTAAAAAAGGATGCTGCAGAAAGCCACAAAGAAAAGAAAGGATTAAAAGCTAAGGTGGCTGAACTTGGACGGGCCCTACATCATTACCAAGGTTGCAATTCAGAAAACGAGTTGAAGTTGAGTCTAAACAAAATCGAAGAAATGAAGGGAAAAATCGAAGGGTTAGAGACAACATTACGCGACTGCGAGCTCCGAATTAATCTTTTAGAAGCACGAGAAGGGCAATGGAAGGAGGAGCTTGACCATTCCCACAGGCAAGTTAGAGATCGAGACTACCTCATGGGCAAAGCAATAGTTCAGATTCGGGAAGTGGCTGATCACCTGCTAGCCCTGGCGTCCCAAGCTGAGATGTGAGCATAAAATACGAGCTACTGGCGGATCGTAACCAAGAGCTGACTTCTTTACTTAAGAAAATCAAAACTTTGGGCTTAAGGGCCAAACGTATTTGTAATCCTTTATGTAAAGGATCTTGCCTTCTAATAAAGTCTTCTAAAATGAAGTTGATCAGAATCGATGCCTTCTCTTTGCATTCACGCATTTGCATTACATCATACACGTCGAATCGCACAAAAGGTCTCCTAAAGAAGTTTCCTATACGAATTTGAATCATAATTGGCGTCTTTTACATTCATACATTTGCATTACATTGCATCGTACACATCGAATCTCACAGAAGGACCCTAAAATTATGGCAGTTACCCTGGAACATCACTACGGTACGAGAGGAAAAACGAGAATAATGGATCAAAAGATGGAAAAACTAGAACAAATGCAAAAGGAAATCCAGGATCAAATAAAAGAACAAGCGCAACTACAAGAGCAGTTGGCCAAAACCCAGAAGGACATGATGGAGCAAATGCAAAAATCCCAGGACAAAATGGTGGACCAAATAAGGCAGTTACTGTCCAAAGAACGAGGCACTGCTACTAGTTCAGGGAACGGCAGTGATAACCTCGCCCTTCCCCCACCAGAGGCCCAAACACCACAAGATGCGCGTCCCCAAAGGGCGCCTGTCACTATTAGGCCACAATATCATGCTGAAACCGCAACACTGACACACCTCCCGACGGGTTCGGGCACTAACCCAGAAGAAAATCTGGTCAGTCTCGGTGTCCCAGATCTGGATGAAATGGCTGAAAAAGCAAAACAAGAACTGCCAAAATGGGTGGAGGAGAGATTCAAGGCTCTGGAAAACGCCGGTAAACGTCGAGGAATAAAGGCCAATGACTTAAGCTTAGTCCCCGACTTGGTGCTCCCATATAATTTTAAGATACCCGAGTTCGAAAGGTACAATGGGACGAGTTGCCCAGAGGCTCACATTACTATGTTCTGTAGAAGGATGGCGGGCTACACCAACAATGATCCACTGTTGATCCACTGTTTCCAAGACAGCCTGATAGGAGCTGCAGCCAGATGGTACAACCAGTTGAGTCGTGCCGAAATCGGGTCATGGGATGATCTGGCTCAAGCATTCTTGGAGCAATACAATCACGTAACGGACATAGCCCCTGATAGGATTACTCTGCAAAACATGGAAAAGAAAGGGAATGAAAGCTTTAGACAATATGCGCAGAGGTGGAGGGAGGTTGCCATCCAAGTCCAGCCACCGCTTATGGAGAAAGAGACCACCATGCTCTTCATCCGCACGTTGAAGGCCCCATTCCTCATGCACATGATAGGGAGTGCAACCCGGAGCTTCTCAGATATCATAACCACGGGAGAAATGATCGAGAATATTATAAAAAGTGGAGGGATCGAGACCGCGGAGAGTGCCAAAAGAATGCCCCCACGAAGGAAAGAAAGTGAGGTGAATAATGCGAGCATGGGACACCCGAGGTCAATCACCATAAATCAGCCAAAAGTAACGACCGCGGGGCAACAAGGGCTACCCAAGAAAGAACCCGGCACCTCAAGACAAGATAATGAGAAGCCCCAATTCACACCGATTCCGATGACGTATAAAGAAATGTACCGAACCCTGTTCGATGCACATATTGTGTCCCCTTTTCATCTCAAACCTATGCAACCTCCTTACCCCAAGTGGTACGATACGAACGCCCAGTGTGAATACCACGCAGGAATCACGGGACACTCAATAGAGAACTGCCTGGCTTTCAAGAAATTGGTAGAGAAATTTATCGGCATGGGTGTGGTCGAGTTGGATGACATGCCAAATGCAGCAAATCCTTTACCTAATCACGCCAAGGGCGGAATTAACGCGATCAGCGAGAGTGTAGAAAAAAGGATCAAAACAAGCATCGTAGAGGTCAAGACTCCCCTGAGACGGGTCTGGAAAGAAATGGTCAAACATGGATTGGTTGTTGCGGAAGAAAGTCAAGAGGAACTCACGAACTATTGCGAGTACCACCAAGAGTTGGGACATGAGATTCAGACCTGCGGAGAATTCAGAGCTCTGATACAGAACCTAATGAACAATAAAGAAGTCGAGTTTTATGAGGAAGGCACAGAAGATAGAAGCATATGCGCATCAGAGTCAACAAGCTCAAGAGTTAACCTTCCGATGATCACTATTTCCCGTCCCAAAAATGATAAAACAGGGGCGCGGGTAGCACCGAGAGTAGTTATACGGAGGCCCGTAGCCGTTGAAGACAATAGGGAGGCTTCTCAGAATCATGGATGTGAGGTAGTAGTCTCCGTAAAGGAGAGTCCAGCCAGCAACGAGATAGGAACACGGGTGACGCCGAAGGTGATAATACGGAAGCCCGCTGCATTCGCCTACAAAGATAGCAAGGAAGTTCCCTGGAACTATGAGTGTAATGTAGAGGTTGCAAAGAGCTCGACTAATGTGACGAGGGAGGATTCAGATGAAGGCTTCCATACTCGAAGCGGGAAGCGCTACGACTTAGTAAAGGGGAAAGCTCCAATGGTGGAACCAGAGAAAAGGAGGCCAGCTGAACACGAGCCGAAGATCAAGGAGCCTGTGACTGAGGAAGAGGCTAAAGAGTTCCTGAAATTTCTAAAACATAGTGAGTATTGTGTGGTAGAACAGCTACACAAACAGCCAGCGCGCATATCCGTATTGACCTTGCTCCAATGCTCAGAAGTACACAGGAACGCACTAATGAAAGTTTTAAATGAAACCTACGTCACTAGCGACATCTCGGTCAACAAGTTGGATCGACTAATCGGCCATATAAGCGCCGACAACTTCATTCATTTTAATGATGATGAAATACCCCCAGGGGGTAGAGGATCCACCAAGGCATTGCATCTTACCGCTAAATGTAAGGGGCACACGTTGCCAGGGGTCTTGATAGACAACGGGTCTGCGCTAAACGTGCTACCCTTATCCACCCTCAACAGGTTACCGGTGGATAGTTCATACATGAAGGAATGCCCGAGTGTGGTAAGAGCCTTCGACGGGACTCAAAGAAAGGTCATGGGGAGAATTGAGGTGCCCTTACTGATTGGTCCAACTATTTACGAAATAGATTTTTTGGTCATGGACATCGAACCTTCCTACAACTGCCTATTAGGGAGACCGTGGATACATTCGGCCGGGGCGGTACCTTCATCACTACATCAAAAGGTGAAGTTGATAGTGGATGGTCGACTAATAACGATAAAAGCTGAGGAGGACATCATCGCCACTGTGACTGGTGACATGCCTTACGTGGAGACAAACGATGAGGCAACAGAATGCTCGTTCCGATCTCTCGAGTTCGTGAACGCAACCTTTGTCATGGAAGGAAACAAGATCCTAGAGCCAAGAATCTCGAGGACCACAAGGATGGGTCTGAAAATGACCGTGGGAAAAGGCGCTTTACCGGGAAGGGGGCTTGGAAGATACCTTCAGGGGGGAATAGCAGCCCCAGTACTGAGAGAGAAACAAGATCACTTTGGCCTAGGATTTAGACCAGATGCAAGGCAAAAGAAGGAGGAGTTAGAAAAGAGACGGGTAAGAAGACTCACCCGTTTGAGCGGGAAAGAAACCAAGGGGGAACCCATGATAATCCCGCACATATCCAAGACCTTTGTGTCGGGAGGGGTAATCCACTCTGAGCAAGGGACACCAAAGGAAGAGGATATCGCGGCAATGTTAGGCAATCTCTATATTAGCGCCTTATCTGAGGAGGTAGTTGGCGGAGGAGTCTTGCCGAATATCCAGCCTTACGAATCGGAAGACATCTTGAACAATTGGACTGCGGAAGAAATCCCTGTAGTGTTTAAGGCCCCATCAGAGTAATGTTCAGGACACACTTGTTGCTCCGAGCCTAAGAGCAGCAAGATTTCTTTTGTGAAATAGGCGCATGTTTACTTATCGTTATATCAATAAAATGCATTTTTCGAAGCAAACATTTTCTCTTTTCTTTTCCGGACATTTTTCAGCATTGTCATACATACAACTGTTCATCCGCAAATTCATTCATTCCACCCGTATTTTCTTAAAACTGCAACAGGTCCCCGGATGTCAATGACTTGAGCAACGCTGCCTCGGATTCGGAATATCCTTTTGAGCAGGGTATGTGCCTAGGAGATCTACAAGATTTCGAAGATGACACGGACGATGACCTGTCTCATGATTGGTTAAGAATGGAAGAGCAAGAGGAGAGACAGATTCGACCCCATAAGGAGGCAGTAGAGACTGTGATGTTAGAAGAAGGGAAAGCGGTAAACATTGGGACATGTATAGCTGGAGAAACGAGGCAGAATCTCATCCAATTATTACAGGAATTCAAGGATGTCTTCGCATGGTCTTATGAAGATATGCCTGGTTTAAGCGCCGATATCGCGGTACATCGCTTGCCCATAAGGAGAGATTGCAAGCCAGTTCAGCAAAAGCTCCGAAGAATGAGACCTGACATCGTGCTGAAAATAAAGGAAGAGGTCCAAAAGCAGTTCGACGCCGGATTCCTGCAAGAAATCAAATATTCAGAATGGGTAGCCAATATCGTACCCGTCCCTAAAAAAGACGGAAAGGTGCGAATGTGCGTGGATTATAGGGATTTAAACAAAGCTAGCCCAAAGGATAACTTTCCTTTGCCTCATTGACACGCTGGTCGACAATACGGCAGGTTTTTCACTATTCTCCTTCATGGATGGCTTTTCCGGATACAATCAGATAAAAATGCACCCTGAAGATATGGGAAAGACCACCTTCATAACACTGTGGGGCACCTTCTGTTACAAAGTAATGCCTTTTGGATTGAAAAACGCAGGGGCTACGTATCAAAGGGCCATGGTGACCTTGTTCCACGATATGATGCATACAGAGATTGAGGTTTATGTGGATGACATGATTGCGAAGTCTAGAACGGAGGAAGAACACATACAAGTCTTGCAGAAACTATTTCTGAGACTGAGAAAGTTCCAATTGAAACTCAATCCTACGAAATGTACCTTTGGAGCTAGATCTGGCAAGCTGTTGGGCTTCATAGTCAGCAAGAAGGGGATCGAAATCGACTCAGACAAGGTCCGGGCTATACAAGAACTACCTCCGCCGCACACTCAGAAAGAGGTTCGAGGTTTCCTCGGCAGATTGAATTACATCGCCCGCTTTATCTCACAGCTAACTGAGAAATGCGATCCCATATTCCGTCTTTTGAAGAAGCATAACCCCGGCATATGGAATGACGAATGTCAAGAAGCTTTCGACAGGATCAAACACTACTTGGCGAACCCTCCAGTACTGTCGCCCCCACGCCCGGATAAGCCACTAATCCTATATCTAACAGTACTTGGCCATTCTATGGGATGCGTGCTAGGTCAACATGATGATACCGGAAGAAAAGAGAAGGCGATATACTATCTCAGTAAGAAATTCACTGAGTGTGAAATGAGGTACTCACCAATTGAAAAGCTGTGTTGCGCGTTAATTTGGACAACCAGAAGATTGAGACAATACATGCTGTATCACACGACCTGGTTAATCTCGAAGTTAGACCCCCTAAAGTACATGATGGAGGCGACCGCTTTGAATGGGAGGATGGCTAGATGGCAAATCTTACTGTCCGAATTTGATATTGTATATGTGAGCCAGAAAGCTATAAAAGGGAGCGCGATAGCCGACTTCCTAGCTAGCAGAGCTTTAGAAGACTACGAGCCATTGAACTTTGATTTCCCCAATGAGGATTTAATGTATGTGGCAGCTACGGAAGAGGACACGGCAAAGGATGACCTTTGGAAACTGAATTTCGATGGAGCATCAAATGCTATTGGAAACGGGATTGGGGCAGTCTTGGTATCCCCAAAAGGTGCTCACTATCCGTTCACAGTTAGGTTGGATTTCGATTGCACAAACAATATGGCAGAATACGAAGCTTGTATCATGGGACTCCACGCTGCTATAGAACGAAGAATTAAAACGCTGGAAGTATATGGAGATTCCGCATTAGTGATCTACCAACTAAGGGGCGAATGGGAAACAAGAGACCCCAAATTAATCAACTATCGAAGGATAGTCATGGGACTAATCGAGGAGTTCGACGATATCACCTTTAGTTATCTCCCACGAGAAGAAAACCAAATGGCAGATGCTCTGGCTACTTTAGCCTCCATGATTAAGGCAAGTAAGCAAGAAGATGTAAAGCCTATCCAGATGAGTATTTACGAGACCCCAGCTTATTGCTGCAACGTAGAAGAAGAGGAAAGCGACAATCACCCCTGGTACCGAGATATATTGCGATATGCGAAAAACCGCGAATACCCAGCTCACGCAACTGAGAACGAAAAAAGGACGCTCAGGAGATTGGTCCTCGAATATGTGGTAGATGGAGACATTTTGTACAGAAAAGGGAAAGACCAAGTATTGTTGAGATGCGTCGATGCTTTAGAAGCCAAGATGATCCTAGAGGAAGTCCATGAGGGCATTTGTGGAACACATGCTAACGGATTCACAATGGCCAGGCAAATAATGAGATTTGGATATTTCTGGTCCACCATGGAAGGAGACTGTATCAGTTATGCCAAGAGATGTCATAAATGCCAGATCTATGGAGACAAGATTCATGTGCCTCCATCTCCCCTACACGTTATGACTTCCCCATGGCCCTTTTCTATGTGGGGCATGGATGTTATCGGACCAATCTCACCGAAAGCGTCAAACGGACACCGGTTCATCTTCGTGGTGATCGACTACTTCACGAAGTGGGTAGAAGCGGCTTCATACGCTAACGTCACTAAATCGGCGGTTAGTCGATTCTTAAAAAAGGAGATCATCTGTCGATATGGGATGCCCGAAAGGATCATATCAGATAATGCTTTGAATCTGAACAACAGTACGATAGCGGATGTTTGTCGTCAATTCAACATTAAACATCATAACTCGTCTCCATACCGTCCGAAAATGAATGGGGCAGTGGAAGCAGCAAATAAGAACATCAAAAAGATAGTGGGAAAGATGACAGAGACTTACAAGGACTGGCATGAGAAGCTACCATTTGCTCTTTATGCTTATCGAACATCCGTCAGAACCTCTACCGGGGCAACACCCTTCTCACTGGTCTACGGGATGGAGGCAGTCCTACCCATCGAGGTGGAGATACCCTCTCTTCGGGTTTTAACAGAAGTGAAGCTGGATGAAGCTGAGTGGATTCAGGCTCGATACGATCAGTTGAACCTGATCGAAGAAAAGAGGCTAAAGGCTATTCGTCACGGTCAGATGTATCAAAAGCGCATGATGCGAGCCTACAACAAAAGGGTTCGGCCAAGAGAGTTTCACGAGGGAGACCTGGTATTGAAGAAGATCCTCCCCATACAAAAGGATTTCAGAGGGAAATGGATGCCGAATTGGGAAGGACCGTACGTGGTGAAAAAGGCTTTCTCCGGAGGCGCACTGATCCTAACGGAAATGGATGGGAAAAGCTTACCCAACCCTGTGAACTCGGATTCAGTCAAAAGATACTTCGCTTAAACAAGCTGAGACAAAAAAAAACCACCAAGGACACCTTGATTTCCCAAAAAAAAAAAAAAAAAAAAAAAAAAAAAAAAAAAAAAAAAAAAAGGGAAAGGCCAAGGCGAAAACCCGCGAAGGGCGCTTTGAGACCAAAAGGAACTTGAGTCGAAAACCTAAAAAGGCGACTTCAATTGTGAAGAGAATCTCGCTGCTCTGGAATGGACAAAGATGAGGTATGCTGCGTCTCGAGGCATCAACAAAATACCCAAAGATCTCCTAAAGCACATATCGAACTCAAAACGATTTTCCAAAGTGCTAAGGCGGAGAAGTCTAAGTTGTAACGTCTGGGGCACCTAATTTCCATTCTGCCTGTCTTTGTAATTCGTAATTATTTTATTTCAATGAACTACTTCCTTGATTGCATTTGCTGGTTTGATTAAACCTGTTTTATTTTGGGGTTGCACTCCCAATCCCTCCTAGGCATTTTATAATGAAATAACGATTACGGAACTAATAATACTTTCATAAAAGGAGTCCTACATATTACTCTGAAAACCTCTGAATAATACAAGGCCTTGAAACAGGACCTTTGTTCAAAATCCACCTAAGATTCAGAAACGTTAGAAGAAGACAAATGTTACTCCCCTAAGGTGGTAGTGAGTAATATAAACTCTATGTCGCGGAGAGTACAAGGGAAGGAATAATGAAATCACAGCGGGACAAGCTTGCTTCTTTAGTTCCCTACGTCTGCCACAAGTCATAATGCATTAGTGATAGAATCTTGCTGTGAGCAATGAGAACCTAAATCATAAAGGGGGTCCTTCTCACGCATCCATCCAGTCAGGAGCATTCGATTTACTTCGATTTACATCCTAGTTATTTTTACGCTGAGAAAAAAATCGTCATTCACATAACATTCAGCACGCATATAGTTAGGAGCATTTGAGCCATCTCGATCATAGCATCCTTGTTATTTGCGTAAGCACAAGCATAGTCTACGTGGCAGGTCCTTCAAAAAGGGGCACCACCACGTCGAAATTCGGATTTTGCTCCAGCGGAGCGGTCTAAAGATCGAAGTCTTCCTGAGGGTAGCAGGGAAGCAAGTTGAAAGTTCAGACTTATCATTGTTCGTTTTCAAGAAGTTTGCAGCAAGAGGACTCGAGTTGTAGGTCTCTTCTGGATCATTGTTCGTTTTTCAAGAAGTTTTCAGCAAGAGGACTCGAGTTGTAGGTCTCTTCTGGATCATTGTTCGTTTTTCAAGAAGTTTTCAGCAAGAAGACCCGAGTTGTAGATCTCTTCTGGATCATGGTTCGTTTTCCAAGAAGTTTTCAGCAAGAAGACCCGAGTTGTAGGTCTCTTCTGGATCATTGTTCGTTTTCAAGAAGTTTTCAGCAAGAAGACCCGAGTTGTAGGTCTCTTCTGGATCATTGTTCGTTTTCAAGAAGTTTTCAGCAGAAGACCCGAGTTGTAGGTCTCTTCTGGATCATTGTTCGTTTTTAAGCAGTTTTCAGCAAGAAGACCCGAGTTGTAGGTCTCTTCTGAACTCCTAACACTGTTCGTTTTTCAAGAAGCTTACAGCAGAAGACCCGAGTTGTAGGTCTCTTCTGCATTCCTATCATTGTTCGTTTTTGAGAAGTTTCGGTAAGAAGATCAAAGTTGTGGATCTCTCTTTTCTGAATTTTTATCACCCCAAACCCCCAGCAGAATGAATCGAAGAAAAGGGTTGCAACAAAGTTTGGAGGCATTGTAAAAGGACGCGAATCAAGAAGCCAAGGCTTAGTTAGGCCCGGGCAAAATTGGTTCTTTTATTGTCTTTGCTCTATTCTCGTTCCACGACAATGAGCAAAGAGGGGCAGCTGTAATACCCAATTTCTGCCCGGGCCCAATACATGTTAAAGGCCCAAATAAAGTCAAAAATAAAATAATAGAGATAGTCCTTTTATTAACAGCCCATACCCAGGCCCATTTAGCCAAAAATAAAACCAAATTAAAAACCCAAAATAACATTAAAATGTCCAAATTGTCAAACCAAAGCCTGACCCATTAATACAAGTAACAGCCCAAAACTTATCAACCCCATAAACAAAACCCAATTACAACAGACCCAAAACAAGCATTACAAGAGCCCAAACCCGAATGGCCCACTAAACCCCCATCAGACCGGCCCAAAATCAGAAAACTTGTGGAACCCTAGGGTTCCTCCCCATCCCAGCGCCGCCGCGCGTCCCCCCACGCGCCCTGACATCGCTTCAGCTCCCAGGCGCGTCGTTTCCTGCTTCGCACGCCTCTGACATCTCTGGCACCACCAGCGCGCCCCGATGATGCCACCCCCACTCCCCTCTGTCACCACTACGCCATCGCCCATACCTGCGGAAGAAGACGAAACCACGACAGCAAACGCGAACAAAATTTTTGTATTCTTTTAGTTGTTTATTCGGCTATAAAGCCATTAGAACTCAATGTAAACAGGATCTTTTTTTGGAAAAAGAATAGATACGAAGCATTTTCTAAAAATAAAAACAATAGCAAACATTGAGAAGCAGAAATCCATCCATAACCAGCGATCGAAGCGGGCACGAAACGAGATCCGAAGGTTTACTTTCCATTTTATATATATATATATATATATATATATTTATTTATTTTCGAAATCATCTATATCGATCCATCTGTTAAAATACATATACATAATATATAAAAGAATAATAATAAAAAGGGGGAGAAAACTTACCTGTTTGGTGGGTTTCGGCCACCGCATGTGGTGGCCGACGACGGCGGCCGGAGGTGTTCATGCGGCGTTGAGTGCTAGGGGTTGAAACCCTAGCAGAGGAAAAGGGGAATTTCCCCTTTCTGCTTTTGGACGCGCAGCAGAAATGAAGAAAAAAGGAGGAAAATTCGCTTTTATAGGGTACCCCGAACGGCGTCGTTTTGGGCTTGAGTCCCATAGCCAAAACGACGTCGTATTAAGCCTATGACCCGCGCACAGACCCGACCCGATCTGAGGTCCGCGTGTCTTTTGAGCAAAAGGGGTAATTACCCTTCTGGTCCCTCCTCCTTTGTTGTAATTTTTGCAATCAGGTTTTCCACCTTTTTTAATCTCCCCTCTAATTTCAATTCTCTTTCATTTTGGTCCCGAGTTAAACGCAGCATTTTAAGGACACGGGAAAATTTCCTTTTTGCTCCTTTCAGTTTTCGCGCATGTCGCAAATAAGCCCTTCTTCTTTCATTTTACTTCTAATTAATCCCCAAATCCTATTTTTAAATGCAACTTGATCCCATTTTAGTTATTTCATAATCCTCAGTCTTTTATCACGTTATTATTATTATGTTTTAATTTTTACTATTGTTATTACCATATTATTTTGTACATATCTTGTATTATAATTAGTATTATTTCTATTATTATTATTATTATTATATTATCACTATTACTATAGTTACATTTATACATCATGTGTATTGTGCATTATTATCACTATTATTATTATTAGCAGCAGTAGTAACATTATTAGCTGCATGTATATATTTATACTATTATTTTGTTATTATACTATTATGTTATTTATACCGTTATATTATTATTATAATTATATTACTATTTCCATTATTATTACTATCATTACTATATTCATATTTTATTTTCATTATATATATTTCAAGTTATCATTATTACTATTATTATCATGTCCATTATTATTAACATCGTTTTCGTTTTGAATTCCTTTGTTATCATTATCGCACTTCATTTCCTGCATTTTGTTACAAATTCGTGCTCCATTTTTTACAATACAAAATTGATTTCTTTCGTAAAGGCAACATTTCGTATTTAGAAATTCGGGAAAATCGTGCCTTAACTTACTAGGTTTCGATTTTCCTCGTTTAACCTAAATAGCGAAACGTCTTCTAAAATAAAAAAGTTTTTAAATAAAATAAAAGCTTATTTTCGATAATTCGACATGGTATGTCCTAACTTACTGGATGTGGCATTCCGTTATTTCGAGATAAGATTTTTAAACGAGACAATATTCATCTTGGATTTAAGGAGTTTTAAAGGAGATCATATTTTAAAATCTATTTTTCGACTTTCAACTTTCGACATAAGGACACTAATTGATCAATCTGGTACCAATTTTTGGGCGTGACGAGGGTGCTAATCCTTCCTCGCACGTAACCGACTCCCGAGCCCACTTTTTCGAAATTCGTAGACTAAAAAATTTTATAGGTGGCCCGATCGCACCTAATAAAAGATCGGTGGCGACTCCCATTTTTTTATTTTCAAAACCCAAGTCTGATTCCCGCCTTTTCAAAAAAGGATGGTTTCGACAATAGCTTTGGTTGAATTTCTGTAGTAAATTTATTGGGCTCAAAAAGCTCAATAATTTTATTATTAATTTCTTTTATTTCAACCTCTGCTGTATTAGTATATTCATTAATAGAAGTCCAGCTGATTGCTAAATCTTCTGCTAAATCACTAATATCAGAATTTTTTGTCTGAATTCTAAGGCATAGACACTCTTCTATTAGAGGGTCTGTTATAGAGATAAAGTAATTTGGTTTTACCTTAAATCCTATAACACCTGTATGTAAATTAGATTGAATTCCTCCAATAAGTGCTTTTATTGGATTTTCAAATCTTTTATCTAATAACACTGCTAAAATAGGAACATCATGACCTCTTCTGAATAAAGCTCTAATTGTTATCATGATAACTCCTAAATGTATATATCTAACCTGAGGATAGTTTTTTTCTAATCCTTTTTATTTTTTCTTTTGTAAATAAGGGGATTTCTGTTAATCCTCCTTTGGTATCTTTAGCTACTGTATTACCACTAATTTTTCTATGTGTCTTTTGACCATATTTTAAACTTAGAAATTTTATATATTTCTTCTTTAGAAATATGATTTTTATTGATTTTTTCAATTATATCATCAGAGAAATCAATTTCTTCTCCAATTATATTTCCTAACTTAATATCCTGTTGTTCAGAATTAGGAATTTCTTCTAAATGTTTATTAGAACTATTTCCCAACATAAAGATATATTCATCAGAATCTGTATCAGACTCTGTTTCTGATAATAATTCATATAATATTTCAGTAGGATTTATTTCCTCACTAAAACAAATTTCTAAATCTTGTTCTTCAAGATTTTTAATCATTTTTCTAGCGCTTTTGCCTTTGTTAGGACAAAATGTTGCTATATGACCTTCTTCGTCACAAATAAAACATTTACATATTTGTTTTTTAATATTTTTAGAAATTTTTCTTCTAACGAATTTTTTCTTTTTATTAGCATGATCTTTATTTCCTGGTTTCCATTTGGCTAATTTATATTTTTTATTATATTTTTATAGGTTTTCGGACGTATGGAATTACATCCAAATTCCCATTCTCCTTCTAACATTTTTGTACAATATTTATGACTTAATTTATTCTTGACTTGTTTAGCCGCTTTACTCTGTAAGCAATGTAATAGAATTCTTTCTTTAGCGAAATTAATCCTATTACCTATTGTATCTATATCTCCTATTTCTTTATTATCATTACTATGTTTTATAATGAAAGATGCATATTTGTTTATACAAATTTCATCCCAAGGTGGGGGTAATTTATGGAAATATTGATTTCTCCAAAAATCTACACTTTCGTTTTTTAATTTTTGATATTCATGTAGAAATTTCTTAGAGAATTCGTCTAAATATCTAATATCACATAATTTTAATTTTGACAAGGTATAGCTGGATTGACTATCCTGATCTTTTTTATTAGTATAACCACAAAATTCTATTTTTAGAAATGAGGTTAATCCTTTTAATAGGTCTTTAGGAGAACTTATTTGATTAATAAGTTGACCCTTTTGTTCTCTTCCTTTCTCAGATTCTTCCCAGCGTCTGAGAAATTGTAGAACATCACCTTGAAAAGTTCCAACAAAATAGTTTAAAAACTTTTCTTTTGACCATATCGTACTGTTGTTGTTTACAACAATAGTCATGGATTGTGCCCAATCATCTATGATTTTTTCATAATCTGACAAAGGAATATTTGTTAAGTCTAAATATATTCCTCCTTGAGCAACATTTCTTTTATTAAGGTCTCCTACAGTGTAAGGTATAGGTGTAGGTTGACTAGTTTCTCCTGGTGTTTCCAGTTTTATATCATTAGTAGCTATATTTTCTATTTTATTACCTAATATTTTTGTTGTATTTTCAACAATTTCGTGATCCTTATTTATTATTAGAAGTATTTTCTATAGATAATATAACCGATTTCTTATTAATAATAAAAGGTAAATATTGATTTAGAAAATTATTACCTAATAATATGTCTCCATACATATCAGGTAAACATAATAATTTTGGAATTATAAATTTAACATTGTTTATGTAGATTGGTATATTTTTAGCTTTATAATAAACAGTAGTTTTGCTACCATTTATTCCACTAATATTTATTATCTTTTTTACAGGTTTCCAATATTCTTTAGGAAGAATATTCTTTTTACAACTACTGGTTGTAGCTCCTGTATCTAATAAAGCATTTAAAGAATATGTTTTATAATCTTTACTATGTAATGTAATTTCAATGTATTTATTGAAATTTGTAATATTATCAATTGAATAATTTATATCTTCCATTCTAGTGTTTCTAGAATTTCTACTTGGTGTAGTAGGAAAAATAGGAATATGAACTGTTTTCATACCTATTGGTGTAGAAGTACTTATATCTTCTTCTTCCTCTGGTTGAGAACTAGAAGGTAATACTAAATTATCATCTGTATTAGTAATCAGATTATTTCTGAAATATAACTTGTCACCAGATGACATGTATTCAATAGTACTTACTGGACTGTTGTTGTAAACAACAACAGTACGATATGGTCAAAAGAAAAGTTTTTAAACTATTTTGTTGGAACTTTTCAAGGTGATGTTCTACAATTTCTCAGACGCTAGGAAGAATCTGAGAAAGGAAAAGAACAAAAGGGTCAACTTATTAATCAAATAAGTTCTCCTAAAGACCTATTAAAAGGATTAACCTCAATTCTAAAAATAGAATTTTGTGGTTATACTAATAAAAAAGATCAGGATAGTCAATCCAGCTATACCTTGTCAAAATTAAAATTATGTGATATTAGATATTTAGACGAATTCTCTAAGAAATTTCTACATGAATATCAAAAATTAAAAAACGAAAGTGTAGATTTTGGAGAAATCAATATTTCCATAAATTACCCCCACCTTGGGATGAAATTTGTATAAACAAATATGCATCTTTCATTATAAAACATAGTAATGATAATAAAGAAATAGGAGATATAGATACAATAGGTAATAGGATTAATTTCGCTAAAGAAAGAATTCTATTACATTGCTTACAGAGTAAAGCGGCTAAACAAGTCAAGAATAAATTAAGTCATAAATATTGTACAAAAATGTTAGAAGGAGAATGGGAATTTGGATGTAATTCCATACGTCCGAAAACCTATAAAAAATATAATAAAAAATATAAATTAGCCAAATGGAAACCAGGAAATAAAGATCATGCTAATAAAAAGAAAAAATTCGTTAGAAGAAAAATTTCTAAAAATACTAAAAAACAAATATGTAAATGTTTTATTTGTGACGAAGAAGGTCATATAGCAACATTTTGTCCTAACAAATATATCCCTCCCTCCCCCCGGTAATTGGTATCAGAGGAGCCCCGGAGTAACGATTTCTGGAGTTCTTATATCGTAGTTATCATTGTAAGTTTCTATCTTTGTATCTGCAATTCTGTTTATTTCGCTGTTATTATCTCAAAACCCATATATCTGTCGTTAGTCTTCGTTGCCGTTGAGTCCGAGTGGGACGTTGTTGGCGTTGAGAGGACGTTAAGACACAGAAGGTTTTAGGTACCAGGGATAATAATAATGGAAAAAATGGATTGTTTATATCAAGATAAAACTTGTAATCATACTATGCATATAGACTCTAAGAATGAAAATAATATTTCGGCTCTTAGTAAAGGTATCAATAGTTTAATAGATATGACGTCAATATATTTTAATAGATTATATACTAAGGTTAGTAAAGTAGAAGAAAAAATAAAAAAACTAGATCCTATGGAAATTGAACCCCCAGATCCATATGATTATAAAATATCTAAACCTAAGGAAATAGATAAACAGGATCCTTATGGTAAATTCAAACCAAAGAAATATTGGGAAAATAAATATCTAATTGAACTAAAACCAGTTCATTTAGAAAAACAAATAATTCAACAAATAAAAATTGGAAAAAAGGATATTATTACCTTTTCACATTTTCAATCAAGAAAATATTATACTTACATAGAAATTATATTTCAATTTAGAGAATATAAAACATATTCTTTAAATGCTCTATTAGATACTGGAGCTACAACCAGTAGCTGTAGAGAAAATGCTATTCCATCAGAAAAATGGGAACTTATGAAAAATCCTATTAGAGCTGTTGGAGTCAATGGTATTGAAACTTTAATCCTTTTTAAAGCTAAAAATATACCAATCTACATAAACAATGTAAGATTTGTAATTCCTAAATTATTATGTTTTCATGAAATGCATGGAGATATATTGTTAGGAAACAATTTTATATCAACATCTACCATTTTCTATTGATAAAAATTTTGTAGTACTAACTACTGAAAATACTTCGGTAGAAGTACCTTTGGTAGAAAATCATAAATATATATGTGATCAGGACTTTACACCTCCTAAGAATGAACAAATAAAACAACTAGATATTAATCATTGGTTGTTTAAGATATTAGAAAATAATTTTAGTGAAGAACCATTAAAATTATGGAAAAATAGTCCTAGATATTGTACCATAAAATTGGAAAACCCCAATAAAATTATTAGAGTAAAACCTATGATCTATACTAAACAAGATATAGATGAATTTGATATACAAATAAAGGAATTATTGGATAAAGGAAACTACTAGTCCACATTCTAGTCCTGCCTTCATGGTAAGAAACCATGCAGAGATAAAAAGAGGAAAAGCTAGGATGGTTATAAATTATAAAAGATTAAATCAAAATACTATTTTTGATGGTTATTTTATTCCAAGAAAGGAAGTTTTAATAAATCAAGCTAAACAAGCAAAATATTTTAGTAAATTTGACTGTAAGTCTGGCTTCTGGCAAATCATGTTAACAGAAGAATCTAGACCATTAACAGCCTTCAGTGCACCTAATGGTCATTACCAATGGAGAGTAATGCCATTTGGTCTTTGTAATGCACCTCAAGTCTTCCAAAGATGGATGGACTCTATATTTAAAAAATATAAAAATTCTGTGTTGTATATAGATGATATTCTAATTTTTTCAGAAACACTGGAAAATCATAGAAAACATCTAAATATTATAGCTAGAGAGTTTATAAAACATGGAATAATATTAAGCCCTAAGAAAATAGAATTAGAAAAAACTGAAATAGAATTCTTAGGATTAATATTATCATCTGATGGTCTTAAACTCCAAGATCATATTATTGTTAAAATAAAAGAATTCCCTGAAAAAATTGTTGATAAAAAACAACTTCAACAATTTCTAGGAATTGTTAATTATGGCAGAAATTTCTTCCCTAATTTGTCTAAAAAACTAGATGAGTTATATGAAAAACTCAAAAAGGACAAACCTTTTGAGTGGTCTAACAAAGATTCAGACATTATAAAACAAATAAAGTCTGAAATGAATTATATTCCAAAAGTTTATTTACCTAAACAAGGTGATAAATTAATTCTAGAAGCAGATGCCTCAGAAAGAAATTGGGGATGTGTATTAAAAGCTAAAACAATAGCTAATGAAGAATTAATTTGTGGATATAGTTCTGGAAAGTTTAAACCAAATGAAATTAATTATGCTATTTATGAAAAAGAACTATTAGCAATAAAAAAAGGAATAAAAAAATTCCTAATATATTTAGCACCAGAAAATTTTATTATTAAAACCGATAATCAAGCTGTTAAACAGTTTCTTACTAACAAAAGTCTAGAAACAGTACCTAGAAGGATTAGATGGTATAATGAATTATGCCAATTCAATTTTGAAGTCATATACATAAAAGGTACTAACAATATGATTGCTGATTTTCTTAGCAGGCCTTATGGATAGAGGTAAACAACCTCTAAAAGAAAATGATGGATGGAGAACTGTCCATAAAAAACCCAACAAGGGAAAATCACCTATAAGTCCTAAACAAGGATTTATGGCTGCACCTGCAAAAATAATTCCTAAACAAGGATTTATGGCTGCACCAGCACAGGTACAATTTTATCCTAACCAGGGATATTATTTACCATATCCATTGGTAAACCAACCAATTGGATCACATTCACCAACACAGGTGGATTATTCTCAATTTTCTCAAAAGCCTCCTACCGATTCTGAAATTCTCAAATATGCAGATGCTTTGTTGAAAAAACAACAAAACTCTGAATTCTCGAATCTAAAGGATTTTTATAATCCAGGCTTAACCCCAGAATATTACCATTTCATAAACAAGATATGGAAAAACCATATTTTGGAACAAAGGGCTAGTTTCAGAAAAGCTCTTACCCAATTCTCAGAATTCTTAGTTGAAAAAACAACTCAAGAAAAATCTGAAGAATTATTATTAAAATCTATATTATATAGAGATTGGGACGATGTCCTAATTGAATATATGGATATTAAGGAGATAAACAATCTTCTTGATACATTTCAATATTTTATTGATAAAGGGAGAAACACTCCTATTATTAATAAGTTGTTTAGAAAATGTCTATATAACAAGTGTAGACAGATTCTACCTGCTGAAATATTTTCAAAAATAAAAGGAGCCATTTGCAAACAGCAAGCTCTATTTTTAGAAAAGTTTTCGAAATATTTTTCACAGGCATATGTTTTTACAAATGATATGGGAGAAAAAACTCCTGCTATCAAATTTCGTTTAAATCATGAGCCATTTGATATAACCAGTATTGAATGAGGATTTGTTAAAGAAATAACAGTCCAAAATCTCTCTTTTGATTTATTAAAAGATTTTCCGGCGATAGTCAAATCCCGGCTATCAAATTTTGTAAAAATAGACGATTTTGTCTATTACTTCCATATTGAGATAAACAGTCTCATTGGTATTGCTGAGGAAGAAAAATTTCATCAGCCTTATCAAATTTGGAATATTAATACTATGTTTTCGGGAAAAGCCCTGGCAGCAGTAAGAGAAGATCCAGAACATTTGTCAAAAATCATTGATGAGTGTTATAATAATTTCAACAAGTATCAAGTCCAAGCAGGAATTGATCTTATGAGCATGGCTCGGCACCTTCTCCATCAAGACACTTATATGTTTTGGACCGATGGAAGAAGAATTTTAGCTTACGACACCGGAAAAAACCGGGAAGAAAGCAATGAAGAAGCCATTATGTTATTAACAAAAATAGCAGAGATGGAACTCGATGATTATCCGTTAACAGCGGAAATCAGAGAAGTATGGGAGCACTGGAACACACCAGCACCCTCACCAGAATCATTGCACCTTGACGAGATCGAGGAAATGAATCTGAGAAACATCCAAGAAGGATGAAGGCAAATTGGAAGATGACAACCAGTCAGCATCCAAATGACGCAGACAATGATGTAAGCAACAATCAATGTCATGACGCAAGCAATGATGCAAGCAGCATGTATTGCCAAAAAAAAAAATTTGGCGGTGACTTAAAAAGAAGGAAACCACCAAAAGACAAAAATTATGTCATGCATGATGGAAGCAACCATTTAATGCAATTGAAACGTGGAAGCAACCACAACAATTTTGACAGAAGACGGTGGAAGCAACCATCAAATCAAGATGGCTACGTGGAAAAATCATGAAGCCATTCGTATCAACATACTGTGCGGATTTCAATTGTAATTAAATTAGAGTCTATTCTTATCCGAACAATTATTTCGGACTTCAATTGTAATTAGATTCTAGTTTAGAAATTTTGTTATAAATAGGCATTGTTGTAGCCTGGAAAAGGCATCGAATCCTGAATGGGATTTTAGAATAGCTAAGTAGAGTTTTTAAGAAATCAAGAAATCTTTCTTGATCTTTCTCTTTGTAAATTATCTATCTTCTTCTTGTGAAATATTATTCTACGATATAAACCCTTCCGCTAGTGCACATATATCCCTCCCTCCCCCCGGTAATTGGTATCAGAGCTTAAAAGAAAATGATGGATGGAGAACTATCCATAAAAAACCCAACAAGGGAAAATCACCTATGAGTCCTAAACAAGGATTTATGGCTGCACCTGCAAAAATAATTCCTAAACAAGGATTTATGGCTGCACCAACACAGGTACAATTTTATCCTAACCAGGGATATTATTTACCATATCCATTGGTAAACCAACCAATTGGATCACATTCACCAACACAGGTGGATTATTCTCAATTTTCTCAAAAGCCTCCTACCGATTCTGAAATTCTCAAATATGCAGATGCTTTGTTGAAAAAACAACAAAACTCTGAATTCTCGAATCTAAAGGAATTTTATAATCCAGGCTTAACCCCAGAATATTACCATTTCATAAACAAGATATGGAAAAACCATATTTTGGAACAAAGGGCTAGTTTCAGAAAAGCTCTTACCCAATTCTCAGAATTCTTAGTTGAAAAAACAACTCAAGAAAAATCTGAAGAATTATTATTAAAATCTATATTATATAGAGATTGGGACGCTGAATAGATTGCCTATAGACAGTTCTCACATGAAAACATGCCAGAATATAGTGAGAGAATTCGATGGCACTGAGAGAAGAGTGATGGGAAAGATTGACATACCATTTTTGATTGGGCCAAACACGTATAAAGTGGATTTTTTGGTGATGGATATCAAACCCTCCTACAATTGCTTGCTGGGAAGGCCCTAGATTCATTCGGTAGGGGCAGTGCCCTTATCACTGCACCAAAAATTGAAACTAGTAACAGAAGGCCGGCTGGTTACTATAAATGCAGAGGAGGACATCATAGCAACTGTTACCAACGACGTGGCATATTTAGAGGCAAATGAAAAGGCCATTGAGTGTTCCTTTTGATCTTTAGAGTTCGTGAACACAACATTCATTTTGGAAGAGAATGAAGCTCCAATGCCTAGGATATCCAAGACCACGAGAATGGGCTTGCAAATGATGGTGGAGAAAGGAGCCTTACCGGGAAAAGAATTGGGTAGACATCTCCAAGAAGGGATTCAGGTTACGATACTGAAAGAGAAAAAAGATCGTTTTGGCTTGGGTTTTAGGCCAGATGCTAGACAAATGAAGAAAGAAATGGAAAAGAAGTAGGAGAGAAGGAGAGCACGGCTGAGTGGGGAAGAAGTCAAGTGGGAATTAATGGCATCCCTCACATATCCCAGACTTTTGTATCAGGAGGGATAATTCACTCCGAGACAGGATTGTTGAGAAACGAAAACCTCCATATCAATGCCATACACGAGGAAGGAACTGAACGAAGAAACTTGTTGGGCATTAGTCCTTATGAACTGGAAGTGTTTTGAACAACTGGATCGCAGAGGAACTTCCTGTAGTTTTTAGAGATTACACAGAGTAATGTCCAGAACACACTTGTTGTTTTTAAAGCCTAGAAACAATAAGATTTCATTTGTGAAATAGGCTCATGTTCAGACATCTTTGTTTCAATAAAATACATCTTTAATGATCAATTCGAGCAAATATTCTTTCATTTTTTATATTCTTTTGATCTTCTAATTTCCTTCCAAAATTTTTGTTATTCTCATTCATATAATGTGAATAGTTGTTCTTGAATTCATTTGTTCTTTGTACATTCCTTTATGCCTACCACAAGTCCCTAGATACCAATGACATGAGCAACAATATTATAAATTCAGAGTTCCCTTTTGAGCGAGACATGCGTTTAGAGGAATCTTAGGATTTTGAAGGTAACAGAGATTGTGACTTGCCTCTGAATTTGTTAAAGATGGTAGAGAAAGAGGAGAAAACAAATTTTACCACATAAAGAGGTGGTAAAGAATGTAATTTTAGAGGAAGGAAATATTGTAACACCCCAAACCCGGCCCATTCGCTATGACCGAATTTGAAATGCCACTACGAAAAACGTTTGAAAAACTTTTGACTTAGAGTTAAAAACATAAAAAATTGTTGTCTTTACTAAAACATTGTGTAATTAAAGTTCCAAATAAAATTAAGTTGTTTAAAATAAAACATTTTCAAATAATAATATAATCGACAATCTAACTTAAAACATAATAAAAGTCCTTAAATACTTTAAATGGCCCTTATTACAATAAATAACATTTCATAAGAAAAATGTGTAAAACAAATAAATTTATCTTTTGCATGGGCCACCTCGTATCCACTCCAACCCGGTCCAAGCTTTATGCATCACCTGAAAGGTTTGAGAAAAATTGGGTGAGTCAAACAAACTCAGTGCATAGTTATTTCACATGTCTCCACGTATGGGCTTGGCCCATATCCACACATCAATCACATATCAGATGATAAGGCATTATATCCACATAATTCCACATGTTGGGCTTGGCCCATATCCACATTGATCCACATAATTAGTCATGCAAAATGCATAAATATGCAACATGAAGCCCAACCCAACCTAGAGTCCATCCGTTACTCCTACCTTAGTAGACTCCCTGCCCAAGGCCGTGGCTAATCCACCGATCATATAGTGATCCACATATCTTACCTTGGCAGACTTGCTGCCCAAGGCCGTGGCTAAGCCACCGATCACATAGTGATCCACATATCTGTATCCACGAGGTGACTCGAGGTCATCCTCAATCTATGGTGATGCACACAGCTATCATCCGCCGAGATGGGCACCTAGCCAACACCTCCCTTGATGAAGCACATAGCCACCATCAAGCGCCAATGTAGCACAAGGCTAACATCAGACCACGTACATAATGTACACCCTTTCCTTCGATAGTCACATCCCAAGTCCCATGCATATATGTGTATCATGGCAACATATCACTTGAAACAAATATACATTACATGCCATTACATTTTCATACATTCATCAATAATCATTTAATATCGTAAATCACTGACCTGAGTATTCGATCACCCTCCACGGGTATTCACAATCTTAGCCCTTAATTCGGCTATCATTAACATCATATCACATATACATAAATATAACACATACACACAATCAAGAGATAGTGCGATAACTACGCACCTATTTGGCACAGTCGATTAAATCCCGAAAACGCCACTTGATTATGAACTCTGTCGAAATTCCTTGATCCCTTCAAATCCCGAAGGCTTTTCCTTAATGCTCCTAATGTTGGCTACCTTCACAAGAAACACGTATCATGGCACAAGCATAATCGGCCATCCCTAAACCAAGGCTTAATCCTTGATTCGGCACACTTAAAAGAAAGAGAACCTACACCGATTGCTAGGATAGAAATTACTTACCACCTCGATGCTTGAAGAGACCAAATAAGAGAAAAAGGTTTCGGCTAAACCTTCCCAATGGTAATGGGATATTCGGCTAACACAAAGATAGGTATAGAAACGAGGTTGAGATGGTGTTTCAGCACTTTACTGATGAAAAGGGATTACGCCAAAGTGGAGGGAGTAGAATGCTTAGAGGATTTGGCTATGGTGTTTCTTTAAGGCTTCAAACCAAGAGAAAAGGGTACACAAAGAAGGCTACAAGATTCGGATATGGGGTTTCCTTAAAGTTTCAAGCAAAGACAAGAGAGAAAGAGGCTATAGGGTTCGGCCAAGCCTTACCAAAGGTGATGACAAACTCGGCTATCAAAAGGAAAAGAAGGAGTTTGGGAAAGGAGATAGATTCGGCCAAACTAGCAAATAGAGAGAAGAAGAAAACGCTAGTGACCTTAATGGTCTTTGAAGTTTCGAACACAAAACAAAGAGAAGGGAAACCGAAACTAAATGGCTTATGCACAAAAACGACACTTTGATGGCATTAGGATTTCGGCACCACACTAGAGAAAGAAGAATAAACCCGAAAAGAAAACACCTAAACTCCTTAAGAGAAATTCGGCTACTCCCCTCTACTCACAAAACCGAAATGGTCATCAAAGAAATCTCCCTTGGCCATCCAACTCACATATTCATCACAAATCCTACAATTTCCTCTTTATTTCCTCCTAATCCTATTCCTTCCAAAAATTCGGCCAACTCCCCCCTAGTCCATGAAACCATCCATGTTCATGGACAAAATGCCATAGAAGAGTTTCCAAAACAACACTCCATAATCCATGCCTTTTGTCCCCTCATCATACTATTTTTCATTGATACCATACCTTAACTAAAAACTTGCCTTATTCCTTAGTCTATTATCCATAAATAACAAAGTCCATCCTTACCATAAGTAAAATTTGACCAACACATGCCATACAAAAATTAAAAGTCACCTTAATGCCATCCATGGGATTCGAACCTCTTCCCTCATGCAATAACTCATGCGCCAACTCCACTTTACTACTTGCTCACTTATGTTAACATTAAACACTTAAATTAACTTAAGCATCATAATCACTTGATCCACTTCATTAAATTCTCCATACCAAAAATTATTCTAAACCAATTAATTCCAAGCCTTCACAAGACTATATTAAGCCCACAATAAAATCATACCTAAATTAACACAAGCAATAAGATGATACTCAAATTTTTCTAAAGCCCAAGGCCCAATCAGCCCAATCCTATTAGGCCCAATTTCGGGATGTTACAAATATAGTGAAAATTGGAATGCACATAGTCGAAGAGACAAAGCAAAACCTCGTTGAGTTATTACGGAAATTCAAAGACGCCTTTGCATGGTCATACCAAGATATGCCTGGGCTAAGTACTGATATTGTAGTGCATCGCCTTCCCATAAGAGAAGAATGCAAGCTAGTTCAGTAGAAGCTACGAAGGATGATGCCTGATATGGTGTTAAAAATAAAAGAAGAAGTCAAGAAACAGTTTGATGCTGGTTTTCTACGTGGTCAAATACTCAGAGTGGGTTGCTAATATTGTTCCTGTCCCTAAGAAGGATGGAAAGGTTTGGATGTGTGTAGACTATAGGGAGTTAAATAAAGCCAACCCAAAGGGCAATTTCCCCTTGCCTCATATTGACACGTTGGTGGATAATACGATGGGATACTCACTGTTTTCTTTCATGGATGGTTTTTACAATCAGATAAAGATGCATCCTGAGGATATGGAGAAAACTACTTTCACAACATTGTGGGGTACCTTTTGTTATAAGGTAATGCCATTAGGGCTAAAGAATGCAGGAGCAACATATCAAAGGGCCATGGTAACCTTAATCCATGACATGATGCACAAAGAGATTGAAGCATATGTTGATGACATGATTGCCAAATCTCGAACAAAAAAAGAACACATTGAAGTTTTGAAGAAGTTGTTCTTGATATTGAGAAAAATTCAATTAAAGCTCAACCCGATAAAGTGTACTTTTGGGGTTCGTTCAGGGAAATTACTGGGCTTCGTAGTCAGCGAGAGAGAAATCGAGGTTGACTCAGATAAGATCAAAGCTATACAAGAATTGCCTCCACCATGCACTCAAAAAGAAGTTCGAGGTTTTATTGGAAGGTTAAATTACATTGCTCGGTTTATTTCACAATTAACTAAAAAATGTGATCCCATATTTCGTCTTCTTAAGAAACACAACCAATGCGTATGGGACGATAAGTGCCAAAAAGCTTTTGACAAAGTCAAACAATATCTGTCAAATGCCCCAGTACTATCTCTGCCTAATCCAGATAGACCATTAATGTTGTATTTTATAGTGTTAAATAACTCCATGGGATGTGTGCTTGGTCAACATGATGAGTCGGGTAGAAGAGAAAATGCGATATATTATCTCAGTAAAAAGTTTACAGAGTGTGAAATAAGATATTCGTCAATTGAGAAATTGTGTTGTGCCTTGATTTGGACAACTTGGAGGTTGAGGAAATATGTGCTATATCATACAACTTGGCTAATTTCGAAACTTGACCCATTAAAGTATATGATAGAGTCAACTGCTCTGAATGGAAGGATTGTAAGGTGGCAGATTTTGCTTTTTGAATCTGATATAGTCTATGTGAACCAAAAGACTATAAAAGGGAGCGCAATAGTAGAATTTTTGGCTAGCAGACCTTTAGAAGATTATGAACCTTTGAGCTTTGATTTCCCCAATGAAGAGCTAATGTATGTGGCAACTAATGAAGAGTGTCCGTGGAAGCTAAACTTTGATGGAGCATCAAATGCTGTAGGAAATGGAATTGGGGCAGTCTTGGTATCCCCAAATGGAGATCATTATCCATTCACATGCAAATTGGATTTTGATTGCACAAACAATATGGCAGAGTATGAAGCATGCATCATGGGAATTCGAGCAGCTATAGAGCGTAAAATCAGAGTGCTAGAAGTATATGGAGATTCTGCATTAGTATTTACCAGCTTAAAGGTGAATGAGAGACAAGAGACCCCAAACTGATCGATTATCAAAAAATAGTTTTAGGATTGATTGAGGAATTTGATGACATCTCTTTTAATTATCTCCCACGTGATGAAAACCAGATGGCAAATGCTTTGGCAACTCTGGCTTCTATGATTAAAGTAAAAAACCCAGAGGATATGAGACCTATTCAGATGAGTATTTTTGAAGTTCCAGCTCCTTGTTGTAACATGGAAGAGGAGTAAAATGATGACTACCCTTGGTATCATGATATATTGCGATACGTAAGAAATCGTGAGTACCCTGATCATGCAACTGAGAATGACAAAAGAATGTTAAGAAGATTAACTTGTGACTATGTTTTAGATGGGGATATCTTGTACAAAAGAAGGAAAGATTAGGTACTCTTGAGATATGTTGACGCTGTTGAAGCTAGGAAAATTTTGGAAGAAGTTCATGAGGGTGTTTGTGGAACCCAAGCTAATGGATTCACAATGGCTAGACAAATAATGAGATTCAGATGCTATTGGTCCACCATGGAAGGGGATTGTATCAACTATGTCGAAAGATGTCATAAATGCCAAATTTATGGAGACAAAATTCACGTACCGCCTTCACCTTTGCATGTTATGACTTTTCCATGGCCTTTTACCATGTGGGGCATGGATGTCATTGGGCTGATCTCACCGAAAGCTTCTAATGGGCATTGATTATCTTTGTGGTTATTGACCACTTCACGAAATGGGTGGAGGCTGTTTCATATGCTAGCGTTACTAAGTCAGCAGTTAGCCGGTTCTTGAAGAAAGAAATCATATGTCGATATGGAATACCCGAGAATATCATATCAGATAATGCACTGAACTTGAACAACAGCACGATAGCAGAAGTCTGCAGTCAATTCAAGATCAAAAGTCTGCTGTCAATTCAAGATCAAACACCACAACTCATCTCCGTATCGCCCAAAAATGAATGGGGTAGTGGAAGCGGCCAATAAAAACATTAAGAAGATAGCAGGGAAAATGACTGAGACTTATAAGGATTGGCATGAGAAATTACCATTTTCACTCTATGCTTATCGAACGTCCGTCAGAACTTCTACTGGGGCAACTCCTTTCTCATTGGTTTACGGGATGGAGGCAGTCCTACCTATTGAAGTAGAGATACATTCTCTTCGAGTTTTGTTTAGAGATAAAGTTGGATGAAGCGGAATGAATCCAGTCTCGATATGATCAGTTGAGCTTGATTGAGGAAAAGAGGCTAAGGGCAATTCGTCACGGTCAGATGTACCAAAAAAGAATGATGCGAGCTTATGATAAAAAAGTTCACCCAAGAGAATTTCACGAGGGGAACCTTGTACTGAAAAAGATCCTTCCCATACAAAAGGATTTCAGAGGAAAATGGATGCCGAACTGGAAAGGACCATATGTGGTGAAGAAGGCTTTCTCTGGAGGTGAACTGATTTTGAACGAAATGGATGGGAAAAGCTTACCCTATCATATGAACTCAGATTCAGTCAAAAAATATTTTGCTTAAAAAGGAGAAGAGGCCAAGGTGAAAACCCACAAAGGGCGCCTTGAGACCAAATGGGTTTTGAGTTGAAAACCTAAAAAGGGTGGCTCAAATTTTGAAAGGCATGCAGTGATCTTGCTATACCTGAATCAACAAAAAATGAAGTATGTTACATATCGGGGCATCAACAAATTACTTTGGATCTTCTAAATGCATGTTAAGCTAAAAGTAGTCTTCATGGAGTTTATATATAGAAGCCCAATCTGCGATATCTAAGGCACTTGGTCTTTGTCCTATTCATATCAATTTACTATATTTGGATTCTTTTTCTTCTCAAAGATGTTTTCCCAGTTAATTTCCTTTTTATTGATAATTTATTCAGTTTGAACTATTCTCAAGATCAATTTATTTGTTGTCCATTATTATCATTCATAAGCATGTTGCATTGAAATAATGATTGATGAACTAATAATATTTTCACAAAAGAAGTTCTACATATTACTTTGGAAATTTCTAGATAATACAAGAAACTGAAACAGGATAATTGTTTAGAATTTCCATGTATAAGGATTGGAAATATTTGAGAAAGAAGAGTCTAGATAGAGACTGTTTCTCTGAATTCTCTGTCCAAATGGTAATTGGACAAAACAACTAGTTGTTGTGACGAAAATAAGTAATGTCATTTTACAGGCATATTCATCCGGTCATAACATTCGGGGAATTGTGTGACAAACCAAATTGATGGGGAAAAATTCAAAACCCCTGAATTGCGGTGGAATGGATTAGATTTGAAACAAATCCTGTACCCTTAAATTACAGTATGGACAGACTGAAAAGGTTTCGATTCCTATAAATCATGGTAGGATGGTTTGAAGATTGTACAAGCCTTGTGTCCCCAAGGTTCAAGTGGAGCGGACTCTGAAATCACCATGAGGCAAATTATTTGAGCAGAATATGATTGATACTTCGAGAGGAACGAGGATGAAGAACAAATGAGTGATGACACCTTGAGTAGGAATCATGCTCATAACATTTCTGCATTCAAATATCATAGTCTAATTAAGAGCATTTGACTCATTTCGTTCAAGGCATCCTTATTATTCGGCATAAGCATATACCCATTCTACAGGTCATGTCCTCTATAGGACAATGTAGTAGGGTAGATTAACGCTTTCAGCCTTGCCTCCCTGAAGTTGCAGCGGAGCAGATTGAAGACAACAGATCATATCTTCTTGAAGTTGCAGGAATCAGATCGAAGATATTAGTCTTGTCTCCCTGAGTTTACAATGGAGCAGATTAAAAAATAGCAGATCTTGCCTTCCTGAGGTTGTAGTGAAGCAGATCGAAGATATCAGTCTTGTCTCCCTGAGTTTACAGTGGAGCAGACTAAAAGATAGCAAATTTTGCCTTCCTGAGGTTGCAGTAAAGCAGATTGAAGACACCAGTCTTGTCTTCCTGAGTGTGCAGTGGAACAAACTAAAAGATAGCAGATCTTGCCTTCCTGAGGTTGCAGTGAAGCAGATCGAAGAGACCAGTCTTGTCTCCCTGAGTTTGCAGTGGAGCAGACTAAAAGATAGCAGATCTTGCCTTCCTGAGGTTGCAATGAAGCAGACCGAAGACACCAGTCTTGTCTCCCTGAGTTTGCAGTGGAGCAGACTAAAAGATAGCAGATCTTGCCTTCCTAAGGTTGCAGTGAAGCAGATCGAAGACACCAGTCTTGTCTCCCTGAGTCTGTAGTAGAGCAGACTAAAAATAGCAGATCTGGCCTTCCTGAAGTTGCAGTGAAGCAGATCAAAGACATCAGCCTTGTCTCCCTGAGTTTGCAGTGGAGTAGACTAAAAGATAGCAGATCCTGCCTTCCTAAGGTTGCAGTGAAGTAGATCGAAGACACCAATCTTGTTTCCCCGACGATGTAATAGAACAGATTAAAGCCATTAATCTTATCCCCCTGAAGTTGCAGTGGAGCATATTGAAGATAGTAAATCTTATCTCTCTGAAGTAGCAGTAGAGCAGATTAAAGATATAAGTCTTTTCTCCCTGAAATTGCAATGGAGTGAATCAAAGCGACAATTCCTATGCCCCTGAAGATGTAGTGGATTGGAATGAAGCTACTGGGCGAGACTGGGCAAAATTGGTCCTTTTATAGTCTTTGCTCTATTCTCGTTACACGACAATGAGCAAAGAGGGGCAGCTGTAATAGCCCATTTGTGCCCAGGGCCATGCCATAAAGAAAACAAAAAAAATCATGTTTAAAAAAGTCCCTTTTACAGTCCATTTACAGCCCAAAATAGACTACCCAATACCCCATTACACCCAAACCCAACAAGACCCAAAATAAACTAAACCTACAGGGCCCAAAAGGCCCAATACCCAAATTAAATCAGAAGCTGAGAGTTTTTGAAACCCTAGGCGCAGCAGCTCCCAACACAGGCCCTTTGGTCGCGCCGCAATAAGTGCGCGGATGGCGATCCTCACCGCCGTGTTTCTCGCCGTTCATCTACAAAAAGGGAAAGAAAAGTCAGAGAAACGCGAATATAGCAAGAAAAAAAAAACCAAAACTTGTATTTTGACAGTGGCTATAAAAGGCTGAATACATTTGATGTAAAGATTTACGCATATATACAAAGAATACAGAAATTAGAACACAAAAAAAATCAAAGAACAGAGGTGATTTCCGATTGTTCCATTTCGCTTAGTTTTTTTATATATATTACATTTCCTTTCGATTCATGCAAATATTTTTTTAATATACAAATATCACTAAAAATGAATAGAACGAGTTTACCTTTTGATTTGCGCTGAAAAACGAAGTTTTTTGACTTTCCGGCCACCGCGTGTGGTGGCGTGTGCGGCAGTCTGTCACCAGAGCCATGGCCGGAGACTGAAAGAGAAAGAGCTTTTTTGAAGCTCTGTTTATTTTTTTTTCTGAAATGGATTTAAAATGTTATTTTTTTAACAAATTTTTTGTTTATATAGGCCAGTGAAACGGCGGCGTTTTGGTGTGGTAAATTAATGACCAAAACGGCGTTGTTTAAGGGCCAAAGATCCGCGTGTTGACCCGGTACCAGGGGAGGATCCGCGCTTTTTGTTAAAAGTTCTAATTGCTCAATAGGCCCTTCCGCATTATTGCAATTTTATAATTACATCCAATTACATCTTTCTTTATTTTCACTTTGGCCCTGAATTATGACCTTCGTTTCAATTTGGTCTTTCAAGCCATTTTAAAAGTAGAAGATGGAACGACGTCATTTAGGAGATAAGGCATAATTGCCTAATAGGTTTCTACAGTGTGACGTGCGTTCTAATCTGGTCCTTTTACATTTTTACTCCGAATTTTATTTTTATTTCGATTTAATCCATGTTTCCTTGATTTTTAATCCTCTTTTATTTTTTATTATTTTTAATTACTTTAGCATTATATCAAATTATTTCATTTTTTTATATAGGTTATTCTATTAAATTCTATATTATTTTTATATTTTAAATCTATTTAAATTGATTTATTATTAATGTAAAGTTTTCTATGTATTGTTTATTTTAAATATATATATTATTTTTTTAATATATATTAAGTTGTTATATTATATATTTATTATAAGTTATCCCTTATACATATTTTTTTATATATTCAAATTTTTTTATATATTATTTATTTAAAACATATTTATTTTATTATGTATATATATATATCCATTTTAGATTTTGCCATATTATTTTTTACATACATATTTGGTTTTAAGAAAATTTCGTTGTAGTATCTATTTATTATTTGGCATATGTCATTTATCTTATATTGTTATTTTACTTTTATACTTGATCTTGTATGTAAAGTTTCATATTCATTTCGTAGTTTTTATCTTTCGCATATTTTTTTTGTTATTTACTACTTTATATCTTTTATTTTTTTATTTATGTTCTTTTATTTACTTATTATTTTTATGTTTGCCTTAGTATAATCATTTTATTGCCTGTATCATTCGCTATTTTACGTTATTCTTCCTCTTAATTATCTATGTTAGTATTAAATGTTAGTACATCATGCAATTTTCGTAAATTGTTTTTGGTATTTATGTTTTGTAATGTATTAATGCAATATTTTACTCAAATCATTGTTTTAAATAAAAATACATTTTGCTAAATTGTCACATTTTATTCAAAAAATAATTTTAAAAAAATACGGTGATATTTAATATTTGGGGGCTTCGAGAATAATTGTACCCTAACTCACTGGGTTTCGATTTTTCTCGTTGAACTTAAGAAATCAAGTATCACTTTTTGAAATTGAAACCCATAAGTTTCAAATCAAAACTTATTCTCGGGAATTCGAGATGTTGTGTCCTAACTTATTGGATATGACGTTTTATTGTCTCGAGGTAAGGATTTTCTACAAATAAAGGCAAGCTTAGTTTCGAAGTCTTGAAATGTTGCATCCTAACTCATTGGGTGTGACATTTTATTTCTTTGAGATAAGTGGGTCTTGGCGTACAATTTGATTTATTCAATTTTTTTTCAAATTAAAAGGATCGTATTTAAAATTTTCAAATTTTTGACATTAGGACATTAGTTTATCAATTAGGTACCAATTTTTGGGCATTACGAGGGTGCTAACCCTTCCTCGTACGTAACCGACTCCCGAATCCATTTTCTTGGATTTCGTAGCCCAAAATCAATATTTTAAATAAAATAAAAAATGTTTTATAAGGTGATCCGATCACACCTAAGCAAAAAAAGATCGGTGGCGACTCTCGTTTTCCTTCTTAAAGTCGATCCCCTTTTTTTAAAAATTAAAAATGGTTTCGACAGATGACATGTGGACAAATGAGAGAATAACAAATGTCTTTCTAAATAATTATTCTAAATTAAAAAAAACTTAAAAATTAAAAAGACAAACAATTTAAATATATATTTAAACAAATTTAAAAAATTAGTTTAAATTTCATAAAATTATAAAAATTAAAAATATATAAACAATTAAAAATATTTTTTAAAAATAAAAAATATAAAAATTCAAAAAAATTTAAATCAAAAAAAATTTATAAATTGACTGGTGTTAACCAGTCGACCAGACAATTTTTACTTTTTGAATTTCTAAAATAATTTTTGAATATTTTATATTTTTAGTTTTCTAAAATTTTAACTTTTTTTTAACTTTTCAAAAAATATTTTTTTACTTTTTAATATTTTCCATGTTTCTTTTTTTAACTAATTTTTATTTTTCAATTATATATCTTTAATTTTTAAAATTTTCATAATAAGTATATTATGTATTTTAAAGATTTGTTTATTTTTTGAATATATGTATTTTTAATTTTTTAGAATAATTAAAAAGCAAGACATGTGTTGTTTTTGTGTTTGTCTATATGTCACCTCTATATTTGCCCACGTTACTCATTATGGTTTAAGGTCAATTTTTTTAAATATTAAATTGCATTTGTTGGGTTGAAATGGTTCTTGAAAGAAACTCGTACAAAAGTAAACATGAATATGTCAATTGCCTTTCAAGCAATATTTTCAAGGTTTATTCATAAAGATTAGCATGTGTATATTTACTTTTGTACGAGTTTCTTTCAGGTGTCGAGAAATAAACACACGTCCATCCAGAGTAAGACACTGATAGCCATTATGATGAGAACTGTAGCCAAGAAAAGTACATGGGTGAAGTCGAAATTCCAACTTATGCTGATTAAACAATCGAAGGTACGGATAGCAACAACACCTAAAAACACGAAGATGATCATATTTCAAAGGAGTACCATAAAGCACCAAATACAAAACTAATTTTGAAGAACCGAAGTGGGCAACTGGTTTATCAAATGCACAGTACATGAAAAGGCATATCCCCAATACTTTATTGGAAAATGGGCTTAAGCTAGTAATGTGAGCCCAACTTCCACTATATGATGATGCTTTCTTTCAACAATCTCATTTTGCTCGAATGTGTGTGGGCAAGTAACACAATGGAGAATTTTGTGATGAGCTAACAATGAAGTAAATGAGCGAAATTCACCACCCCAGTGTAACACCCCAAACCAGGCCTAGAAGTTTAGACTGAACTCAGGATGCTACATTGATCACCGAAGTGATCATGAGAAAAATTTTACAATACCAGTCGACTTTAATTCCATTTCCGAAACCATTCAATAAGGTTACCGTTAAGTCTGATAAATAACCAGAATAAATGCACGAATGAAAATCTGAAGTGGAAACTGTACCACAGCCTTATAAAACCTTATAGCTTGAAAACAATATAATCATAATATAATTTAGAAAGTAGAACCAAAATAAGCTTTTGAAACCATGATCGTCCGAGACCTCCGCATATCGAGTCTAGCGTCAGAATTCAGAAGGATACCTGAAAGGGGAAACAGAAGAGGGGGTGAGCTACTCGAGCTCAGTGTGAGATGAAAACCGTTTAACTATAGAATCAGATAAAAAAAGCCAAAAAAAATAGTTCAAAAGCGGAACATACTTACAGCAATATACAAATCCAAATGGTAGGCTCGAAACAGAAGTTCTGACAATTATTACAATTTGAGCTACAACAACTCATAAACAGTCACAAGTACTATCAGTCAGACAAAACATTCAGAGTTTACGAAGTGCACACACACATAGGTACTTTTCAGTCAATCAGGACAGTCAGACAAATGTGTATGAATGTTGTTCAGTTATAAACCCCATTCAACCAGCCAACACACCACTCCGTCCCCTATCACTCCACATAGAGCTATTTGAGCTCATCCAACCAATCACACCGCATAGGACCTCATAAGGCCCATCCATCCCCGCACTCCAATAATGTCCACGACCCTTAGGGTATTGGGACTGCCCACGACCCTCTAGGTATTAGGGGCTATCAGTAAGCTATATAGTGCATGCGGTAAACCGCGATACAAACGTGTAGTATGAACTGCTAGATTAGATAGTAATGATACGCAGTGAAGCTGATGTATAAGCGGTACAGTGCAATGCGGTAAACTGCTATATCAGTAAAGTGCAGTTAAATTGCCAGATCAGATAAGTACACGTAGCAAGGTTGATGTATGAGCTGTACGGTGCAATGCGGTAAGCTGCTAACAACAAAATCCACGACCCTCATGGTATTGGGACTGCCCACGACCCTCTGGGTATTAGGGGCTAACAACCAACAGATCAGCCGCCAGTTTAGTTCAGTTTCAGTCTTCCTTCTCTTCACAATCCCACCCAAAAACATTATATGCAAATGCATGTGTGCATACAGATGAAAAAAATCAGAGTACAAGTTATAGACAGTCATTCAGAGATTGAACTTACATCCAGTCAGTCAGAATCAGAAAGGTGAATACTTATCTACCCAGATTCAGATTCAACGTCAATGTAACCTCGCAGAACAGTGACACCTAATCAGACAATCAGACAAAACCATATTGCACACACACACACCCCGCCAATCGGGTTCAGAATCAAACATGTTACGCAACCAATCATGAATGTCACCTAAACCGAAGTCAGAACAGAGTCATAATTACCCTTACTAAAGCTTAGCCAAGGGTTGAAACACACAGAGTCACAATTACAATTAAATTGACCTAAAATCAATATTTGACGAGATAGGGCCACACGCCCATGTGCCCCGGCCGTGTCAGACAATCCAAGCCGTCTGGGGGTCCAAACGCCCGTGTGAAGGAAGGCACAAAGCCGTGTGACAGAGGCACGCGCTCATGTGAAGCAAGGACACGGCCGTGTGAACAGGCTGTGTAACTCACTGTCCAGTTTCACTAAAATCAAGTGTAGGGCAGACACGGGTGTATGAGGATCTCACACACCCGTGTGCCCACCAGACACGACCGTGTGTCCCGAAACACACGCCTGTATGGGATCCCTAAATCCCCAAATCAGTCACATGGCCAGGTGGCCAAGCTGTGTGACACTAAATCTTTGAAACCTTAATTCCCAAACCCACACGCCCGTGTGCCCAAGGGACACGACTGTGTGAAAATCGACAAAAATCCCCAAATCAGTCACACGGTCGTCTGGCACCCAGTTCAGCCTGAAAACCCTAACGCCCAATTTCACACGACCGTGTGAGTCGACACACGCCTGTGTGGCCGTCAGAATGGTCACGAAACCACCCTTAAACAACCCCGAAAATGTCGCTTTAGCCACCAAATACGTTCCCAACCTTAGCAACATAAAAAATATATCAAAAAATAGAGTATCGCACTCCCTTTTAGCCATCAAAACTCCAAAACCAAGGAGTTAAAGCACTCTCTCGAAAAGCCAAAACAATTACTTGCAAAAGAAAAGAAAAGTAGTCAAGGTTCAAATCCCACACCTGTTTTGACGACGACGAAAACGATAGATGAGCAGAAATCCCCGATGCCAAAAACCAAAACCAATTTTTGAGTAATTTTATCAAAAGCGAAAAGTAAAAATAAAAATAAAGTAAAATAAAATAGAAACAACTTATATCTTAAAACACATAATTTAATAAATTTAAAAGATTATAATTATTAACTAAATAAAAAACAAAAATAAAAATAAAAATAAAAAGGCTCTCCAAAAACGCGCACCCCATGATTCAAACCCAGAACCTCGAGGTACACTGACACTCATCCAACCACTAGACCAGCAAGCCCATTCTGCCACTAAATTGCACGAATAAAAACATATGTGCAGCCTCCTCACTGACCCTATGCTTAAATCCCAAAACTTCTATGCCTAAAATTCGGGGCGTTACACCCAGTCACTCTGAAACTACTTTATATCTTTGCTAAACAGAACTTTAATCATCTTCTGAAAATGAACAAAACAATCAACAGCTTGAGACTTCTTTTGGATAAGAAAGAACCATGTAAACCAGCTACAAACATCAACAAATGAAGCATAATACCAACTAACCCCACAATTAACAGAAGCAGGTCTCCATAGGTTAGAAACAACTAAATCAAATGGTTTATGATACACTGTGGTAGAAGCTGAAAATGGTAACTTGTGAGACTTCCCTTGCTGACAAGTAGAACATACATGCTGCAATTGATTAGTATTAACAACATTACAATTTTTTAAAACTGAATTGAAAATATTCGACAAAGAGTGCCCAAGTCGACGATGCCATAACTCAAACAAATTACACTTATAAGGCAAATAGGAACTAGTGCCCAATTCTACATCGTGAAGAGACATTTCAGCACCTCGAACAAAACTCATATTGATGGAAGACGGCATCGGAGAAAATCGATACAATCCTTCATGTGTGTGGCCTTGAAGTAAAATTTCCTAGGTTTGTATATCCTTTATAAGACAATAAAACGGGTGAAACTCAAAAAACACATTATTATTCTGAACAAATTGAGAAACCAAGAGCAATTTTTTTTGAATCTTAGGTACATGTAACACATTTGTTAAATGCAATAATTTACGAGAAGAAAAAATCATGTTATGACCTAAACACGCAATATGGGAACTTATACCATCACCCATAAGCTGAGAAATTTTACCTGAATATTTACTCAAACTATTCAATAATAAGGCCTCCTGACATACATGATTGGTGGAACCTGAATCGGGATACCAAACAGATATCTTAATAGAGGCATGAAGCAAAGATACGGACTATTTCGATAGAGTATGGATGAGCCCAGCAACATGTAGTAATAAGGGCCCAGTAGCATCATTCGGCTGGAATGCCCAGCAGCACTAGAAAGGCATAACCCAACAACCCTAATTGACAAAACAGGCCTACTGGTAGGAGACAAATACATCCCAACAGCAGTACTTGGTAGCGCCGAAGACTCGCCTACAGTATTATGCAGAAACACGGGTCTAGCATTATTAAAGAGCCCAGCAACAGACCCAACAAATGAATCCCTAATCCCGAATGTAGCTAGAAGTCCATACCCATAAGCAACATGATTTATTTGGGTTGTTGGTCTTAGTGAATAGATCAGGCCAAAAGAGAAATGTGGAAAATTATTAGGGTTTGAAGAAACCCCTAAAATGCCATTGGAAAACAACCCCCAAGCATCGATGTAGCCATCAAAATATCCTCCAAACCTCGAGAGAAAGTAGGCGCTGAAAAACCATCAAAATCTCTGTTAAATTGGTAGAAACACCTTTGAACAAGGTGGCCAAGTCGACCACAAAGCTGACATTGAAGACAATCCCTAGAGCTCCGACCACAACCCCGAGAAAAACTATTACTACCTCATGGAAAAGAGCCTACTGAGCGAAATGGAGGCACAGAGTCAGAAGGAGAAACCGACATAGGCAAAACTGAGTGGTACACAAGATTGGCTTGAACCGAAACATCAGCCACAAAATGCTTTTGTTGATTCTCATATTTAAGAAGAATGTCAGCCAAGCGATCCATTCTCAAAGGTTCTGGTGCAAATGATGTAATAGTGACCACGACCTTAAACTCCACTAAAAGTTTTGCCAACACTATGTCAACTTGGTGGGTATTCGGAATAAAATAACCCGAGGCAACAAGAAGATCACATACATTTTTTATTTTGGCCAGGTACTCCTTAACAAATAGATGATCCTTCTTCAAAGAGTGCAAGTCATTCTTTAGCCATGAGATTTTGGCACCGAAGGCAGCAGCAAATAATTGAGTCACTTTGCTCCACACTTTGTGCGTAGTGGTAGTACCTGTAAAATACGATAAGATTTTGTCACTGACTGTGGATAAGAGCCAAGAGGAAAGAAGTTTATCTTGCTGATGAAAAGATACAAATTCTAAGTTAGACAAACTTCCTTTCTGGATCTGGCACAAAACGAGACGGAGTTGAAAGAGTGTCATTGACATAATCGGTAAGGCCATATCCATCTATAATGAGTTTTAGTTGGAGTTTCCATTGAATGAAAGCATCTTCTCTAAGCTTTACTGTTTTGAGTTTAGGGAAGGATTACACCATTCAACAGGTTCTTTCTCTATCAGGAAAGCACGATGAAGATGAGTTGTGGACAAGAGCAGAGTTCCTTGTGGACATTACTTCATTTGTGGACACATCGAGTGAAATGGTAGCCGTGGAGCACAGTGGAAATTAGCCTGGGAAGTGATGACTAATACCATGAAAGAAACTCATACAAAAGTAAACATGAACATGCTAAACTTTATGAATGAACTTTAAAAATATTGCTTGATTGATTGAGTACATGATGAGGGTATTTATACACATACAAGAAGGAGGAAACTGCTACAAACTAGCAAGCTGAATATGTTATAAGGATCTAACAGACTCTAACAGTTCATCAAAAAAGCTAGTGGCAAAGAAGCTCCTAGGCAAAGATGTTTTAACCCTGATGGTGTTGTATTTGATGGAGGAGACGACGGTGCAACTGCTGTGACAATCTCAGATTCGGGTTTGGAAAAGATGGCTTTCTGAAGTCAAAGGTGCTATGTTGGATTGAAATGGGGGGCTGAAAGCTTGGTGAGCTGAACGTGACACTGTAGGCAGTGCCAAGCTTGGGAGTTTATTAGGGGAAAATATTGAGTTCGATAACGATGGACTTATTAGTAGGGACGGATCCAAGGGGCGCGGGGCGACCGCCTCCATGGAATTTTTAGATTTTTGAGTTTTATATATAAATTATTATGTATTTTAAATTTGGTATCCGCATTATATAACATTCGTTACTTGTTCAAATTGTATTTCATATAATTCACCCCCTCATGCTATAAGATTATACTTTATATTAACAAAGTATTTTTCAATTTTTAATTATATAACTTTAATAATAATCAAATATTAATGTATGATGCATTTGATGTCATCAACTAAAACGTTTCTCCAGAAATTTAGAGAACATGGGTGTGATCCTTTGTTTGAGAAAAATGAAGTTATTTTGTAAAAATCATTAGATAAGTCCCCAATTTAAGTGCTCCATACAAAGTTGGTCGAGGTTGGTCTCGCATCTAGAGAGACAACGTCACAATTGAGCATCACTATCGATTTGATATATTCATTGCTGGTATCGATTCATTGCTAACAGAAATGAATTCTCAACAATGAATTCTCATTTTAATGATGAGGTAGTGGAGTTACTTGTTCTTAGCTCCGCTTTGGATCCACGCAATAATTACAAAGATTTTCGGGTAGAAGGTATCTGCAAGATTTTGAATGATTTTTATCCGGAAGATTTTAGAAGTAAGAAAAGCTATACATGAAGATTCAATTAAAGTATTTTCACTTGATGTTCATCAAAGCATAGAGTTGTAGAAAGTTTCTACAATTGTCGAGTTTTTTCAAGTGCTAGCTAAAACAAATAAGACAAGTATTTATCCTCTTCTTGATAGAATTATTCGTCTTGTACTAACTCTTCCCATATCTACTGCAACAACTAAATGAGCATTTTCAGACACGAAAATTGTGAAGACAAGGCTTTACAACAAAATGGATGATGATTTCCTTTCAACTTGGTTACATACAACGAAAAAGAGATAGCTCGAGAAATTTCAACAGATTCTATTATTGATGAGTTCGATTTTATGAAAAAGTGGAGGGTGTAATTTAAAATGTCTAGTATTGAGAAATAGAACCAAGGCCAAGTTTTTTTAATTTAATTTTTAAAATTATAATGATATTTTTGAAATTTTTAGTATAATATTAGTTATTCTTTTTGCATATTGGAAAGAACTATTTAATTTTATATAGTGTAACTGTTTTCTTTTAATTTTTTTTACAGTTAAATCGTTCATGCTTTTTAAAAAACATTAAATTGATTTGTTTGATAAGAAAAAAAAGTATCCAAGTAAAATTGACACTTTTCTATGTTAAAAAAATTGTTCGAATTTATAAGTTTCGCCCTCTTAGAGTAAATTCCTATATATGTCTCTGCTTATTAGTAGGCGAAGATGGTGGAGTAGTTGCACTAGGCGACATTACTGGTGGTCCAAGCCTGGTGTTGAGCTTGAGTTTGACATTTTTGATGGTTGAGAGGAACAATAGGTGCAATTCTAGGTGGCGTAAAGCTTTGTGTCATGTTGGAGACCCACAGAATACCAATAGGCAAATACGAACGTAGCAGAAGGTGATTTTGCAGGCAATGTCAAGCCTAGCATTTTATCAAGGGAAGATGATTTCAATGAAGCCCATAGGTGCCTATAGCAGGTTGTACTAAGCTAGTCGTTAAAGTCGATGATGATGGATTATCAGTAGGCAACGGCGGTTTGATCATAGTGGAAGATGAAGTTACTGGCATTGTCAAGCTTTAGTACTTTATCTGGTGGATATGAATGATAGGTAGAAACCATAGGTGACATAACAAGTTGAGACTTAGCCATAGTTGACATTGGAAGTTGCATCAAGCTTGGAGGCACAGTGGATCTATTGAGCCCAGACTTGAACTAGATAAAGATGGTTGACAAGGAGGTTTAGGCACCATTACATACTGCAATGAAGTCAACGAGGAACTCAAAACGGATGGTCATAGGGAAAACGTTTAATTTAAATATGTAACACCCCTAACCCGTATCCGTCGCCAGAACAAGGTTACAGAGTGTTAACGGCACTTTTGAGAACATTTTCAGATAAATCATGTAAATCACTATTCATTAACCGAGATATCCAGGATGTCCCTTAAACAGACCCTCGAGGCCCAATATGAACATTAGAATCGAGTCGGGACTTATTCGGGAACTCTAAAAATTTTTCGTGACAATTTAAAAAATTTCCAAGGTTCAGGGCTCACACGCCCGTGTGACCCTTAGACACGCCCGTGCTTCAGGTCGTTGATTAATTAATTTAACTCGAATTAGGTGCAGGTTACACACGCCCGTGTCCAAGGCCGTGTCACTCACACGGCTGAGACACACGCCCATGTCTTTGCCCGTGTGCTCAATTCTGAGCATTCTGTTTTTTTCAAAATTAAAGTGCAGGGGACACACGGCCAGACAACATGCCCATGTACCACATGGCCTAGACACATGCCCGTGTGTCTACCCGTGTAGACAAAATAAGGCCATTTCCTAGCCTGATTTATCACCCAAATTTTCCATTTTCCTATACCAACACTTACAAGTATAATCCAACCAATTACAAGTATAGTCCAACCATAACATATATAAAAACATAATATATTAGTCATTCCAATGACTAAGTTTCATTCATCATTTACACACCATCATTTGATTTAGTTAGCCTATACATGCCATTAACAAAATAAGATTTTCATTTATACCAAAAGGATAAGTTGATAGTGTGATGATTTGCTCCGACCAATCTCCAACCTTCACGAGCTTTGAGCACTATAAAATAGGGAAAATAAAACCTAGTAAGCATATTATGCTTAGTAAGCTCGTATAACATAAATTAAGCTTACCATTACATTCAATATATTAATCATACAAAACATGATTTCCAACTATTTGGTAATTTACCTATTCACACATACTCAACCAACATGTTAGTCATAATATGAAAATATGCATAGACGAGCTCATCATGCCATATGCGTATTTTATCCTTTGAATCATTGAATTTCCGATGGATATTTCAAGTAGTACACTCGAGGTGTACAATTCCATTATCCATCAATTCATGTCCAGTAGTACCTTATAGGTACACTCTCTAGCCACATATTACACAGTAGAATTCCCAGTCCAGGCTAAATTCTAGCTGTAACATATACTCTAAGGGCTTTATCGAATTACCAGTCCAGGCTAAATCCTTTACATGACAAAGAATTCCCTATAGAGTTCATTCTGGATTACTAATCCAGGCTAAATCCTAATTGAAACATATACTCGAGAGGCTCATTTTGGATTACCCGTTTGGGCTAAATCCATTCTGCAACACATGCAGTTTCATCAAGGAAATCACCTTTTTATCCATCGGAATTCAATATTCAAGGAATTCAACCCTTTTTCAATAGTTATCCAAACATGTATCATTTCGTTCATTGTCATATCTATGTAATTCACATACATGATTTCATATAACATAATCAATGTAATATAACATTCAAATCAAATACATTTCCATACTCATTTAAGTTATACGAACTTACCTTGATATTTGTTCGTATCTAAAATCTACTAATCCAAAATCTTTTCCTTTCCTCGATCTAGTTCTTCATTTGGTACTTCCGGATCTATATAAATGAATTTAATGATCAATTCAATCCATTTCATATTCTATTGAACTCAATTTACAATCTAGGCAAAAGTACCATTTTACCCCTATACTTTTGATTAATTCCAATTTCATCCCTAGGCTCAAAAATTGAAATTCATGCAATTTAATCCTATTCCAAGCCTAATTAAAATTCTAATATAACTTTTACAACACATATATTCTAAAAATTTCAGAATTTTCCATGAGTTTTACCATTTTTCAATTTAGTCCCCAAATCAAGTTTCCATCAAATTTCCCTTTGTAAAAGTTGTTTATCTATCAACAACTTTTCATTTTCTACCATAAACTTTTAAATTTCAGCATGTTCATCCATGGAAAATTTTCTATACTTTTATATCTATTCAAATTAACCCCCCAAATAGAGAAATTAAGCTTTCCCAATTTCAAAAATATAAAAATTACTAAAAATGGGACATAGAAACTTACCAATTTATGCTTGGAAAGCTTGTTTTCTCTCTCCTAGGGTTTCCATGGATTTTAGATTTAATAAGATGATATAAAATGATGATATTTCATTTTAATTTAATTATCATCTTTATAATTTTTCTATTTCTAATTTAGTCCTCAACCTTTTCTAATTTTTCCATGGATGATTCACCAAAAATATCTACATATTTTTCATCAATGGTCTAATTACCATTTAAGGACCTCAAGTTTTGAATTCCATAGCTATTTGATCCTTATAGCTACTAGAATTCAAATTTGTCATTATATGCAATTTAATCCTTTCTAATTAAGCACCTAATTGATAAATTTTTCTTATCAAAATTCTCATGCAATCTTTCTATCACATTACTAATCATTTTTTAATATTAAAATATTTCATCTTTCCAGCTCGGATTTGTGGTTACGAAACCACTATTCCGACTTCACTAAAATTGAGCTGTTACAAAATAAAACCTTCCATGTAGGGAAAACGTTTAATTTAAATAAAACGTCAACCTTAAATGTAAAGAAAAAAATAAAAATAAAGGAAAGGAACGTTAAATAAATGAAATGGAAAAGCAATACTCATTTAAAAATAATAATGATTCTTTTTAACAATTTATCTTTTATATGATAACAATCTTAAAGTTTAACTATTATATGTATTTAAATATTATTAACTAATTTAGTCGATTTTAATATTATTTTAGTTTACTATTAAATATTATTAATTGTTTTAAGTCTTTTCTGCTGTTACTATTTCTTATTTTCCCTCCAAAATTTCTCTTTTCATTTTTATCATTTTTATATTGTTCTAATTCATGTACAACTCCTTATATTTTAAAAATAGATTAATTAATTTCGAATCAAAATAATTATTATTATATTTTAATCAACATTATTTTAAATATTTTTTTATTGTTAATTAATGGTTGCCATTTATATCAAATTAATTAATTTTAATTTTTTAAGAGTTATATTTTTAGAGTCTTTTGAATTATATTTTAAAGGTTACAACTTCTCCATTTGTGTGTGTATATATATATATCTCGGATTTGCTTATGAATGTTGATTAATCTGCTTTGTATTCCTCATTCATACAAACTTGACAATATGGCAATGGGCAAAGTTTTAATAGTAGAGATTTAGGTGTGTTATATCTAAAAAATTTTAGGGTTCTTAATTTAGGGATTTAAGCATGGCTGGGGTCCTTGGGGATGAAAATAGCAGTAGGGGTGAAGTTAAAAGTTGAAGGTAGGGGTGTGCAAATTTTGGGTAAAATCGAATTAATTCGGTTAACCGAATGAATTCGATTAATCGGTCGGTTAATCGAATTAATTCGGTCGGGGTCGGTTAATAATTTTTTAGAAGTTCGGTTAACGGTTAATTCGGTTCGAAATTGATCGGTTAACTGAATTAACCGAATTTAATAAATAATATTATAATATATAAGTATTCGGTCAGTTCAATTAATTTTTTGGAAATATAAATTAATCGGTCGGTTAAGTCGGTTAAATTTTTTTATATGTTTTATACTTGTTTTAACCAAAAATAAATAAATATATATATATAATATAAATTTCGGCTAACCGACCGGATTAATCGAAAAAGTTCAGCTCGGTTAATTTTTTTTGAAAAAATTTCGGTTCGGTTAACGGTTAAGGGTTTAGAAGGGTCGATTAATTCGATTAATGGTAGTTCGGTTCGGTTAACCGATTGAACACCCTTAGTTGAAGGAAATGGCAATGCGCAGCACAGCAGCGGGGTGAAGTTAAAATGTTAAGTTTTAACTTCTAATTGAAATGACGTAGGGGTTGGAGCTTAACGGGCAAGGCTTAAAAAATACACCAGAATCCAAAATCACGTGGTTTTGGTTTCTCGATTATTCGACTTTTAAAAATTCAACTTGATTCGAATTCAAAAAATTGACTCATTTATTTAAATTGACTTGAAATTTTGAATAACTCGAACAATTTGATTTAAATAACTCTTAAATTTGAATTTTATTTTATTTTTTCGCACCTCTATTTATGGTCATTGGAAGCAATAATTTTGGGCTTAAAAATTGTCCCTACAACGTATGTCTCGAGACATGGTTGAAAAAAGCCGTTGGCAGGCCATGTCTTGAGACATGAATAGTGTGTCTCGAGATAATATATCAATTGCCTTTAGGCATGTTGCACAATATCTCAAGACAGGTAACTCCTAAAACAGGTTTTTTCTTCAAAATTTTCATGTCTCAAGATATATAATCATATATCTCTAGACTTGCATACCAAAGCCTCTTAAAAATATTTTAAACACCTTAGAACATTTTGGTATTAACCTAAAAACATTTAGATAAATTAAAACATATTTTGAGTATTTTGCAAGTATTTAAAAATGTTTGATAAAATTTTCAATCCTACTTTCACCAAATGATTTAGGACTTATAATACATATAAATTTTATTTTAAATGTTGTTACATCAAAAGCTTGGTACATCAAAGCTAACAAAAAAAACTACACCTTTTGTTGGCTGAAAACTCACTTTTATCAATGAATCAAAACATAACAGCAACTTGTTGTTTGGACCTCTACTGAATCCACCCGACAAAAATTATTGGAATGCACTCTTGAACTTTTTGAAGAGTTTTTGAAATTCCCTTCTGCTGCTAGACTTAGAACTTTGGGTAAGAGATACACTATTTGCTTCTTTTTCGTTCAAAACTCTCTTTGAATAATAGTAGACATGTAGACGATATTTAGGGATTTAGTCAAAATGTGATATCCTCCGTTCATAAACATTATATCAGTTTCCTTTTAAAACCCAACATCATCTTTTTTTTATTATCCAAAACTTATTAAATATCATATTTAAAAGTTCGGTAAGACATTTATTAAATTAAAATATGTGAAACATATTGATGTGAGCTCATAACCTTTAGATGATTACGAGATCACTTTTGTGCCCAACCGCTTGGAACAGGTTAAAACAAAAATTAAAATAATAAGATAACAGAAGATAGGACCTTTGGCACGATAACCTAGAAAAGAGCTAACGACATAAAAGATCGTGACCCGTTTTCTATAAAGTTGTTAAGGAGGGAAGACCGAGACCCGCTAACTATAAAAATTAGGAACCGCCAGTATAGTTGATCACTACACTCCAAACAAGGATGAGAAGAGGAGTGATAAGATCGGGATGGTTTGAAAACCACAAGACAAATTCTTGATAATTTCGAACAGGTGTTCTAAAGAACAAAGAGAATACTTCTCACAATATTATAATTTCGTCCAAAAGATGTTTTCAGCTTACAAATAAAATCTATTTATAGACTAGCCTAGGTAGATGAGTGACCACATTCGACAATTAATGTCATACATGTATATGATCGTGCATGAATGCAAATCCTAAGTTTAATACATGACCGAATGGTCATGTTCATCTTCCCTTACTGTGCATTCCCTATTGACGTCTTCTTGATGTTCATGAATAGTTGATAGGTCACAACATCTCTCTTAAACATGCATGCACTTGGGAAATGCACAAACCCACAAATGGACACCTTAATTTCCCCTTTACCATACATGAACTTGTAGATTCAATGTTTGCTTCAAAAGTCACATCTTTCCCCCTTTGATGAACTGTCCATTTAAGAGACAGGTGTTTGAATTCGGCCATTCATGAATCTGACAAGAACAACGCATTTGTAAACAAAATTCAAATGGTCACTTAATGGTTGAAGAAATGCATGAACTCTTGTTTACTAAGGAAATGGATGTGCATGAATTTGAAAGGAAATACGAACAGTCATAGGATACCCTATGTGACCAGCCATATACCTACAAAACACTATAAATAGAGATCATTAATTCATTTACAAAACAAATCACAAACAACAAATATTACTTAAGGACACTATATATAATAAATCAAACACAATGCAAAAGAGAAATATGCATGCTATAGAATTAAAAACACATAACAAGAAGCTAAACCTTACGAGGACAACAAACAAACATGTGAATCAACATAAATACTATGAACACAAAAAAGTTGTGGTCAAAATTAAATATGACACAAGGCATAAATTAAAGACACACTTGATACCAAAAAACACAAGACATTCTTTAAAAAATTAAATCAATGAAGTCTTGAACCCAAAAGCTAAATAAATTGCTATGTGTTAGGGCCCAAATAGCTAACCCAAAGTAATGTTTCATCTTAGTATTGGGCTTTACATAATGGGCCCAATCATCTTCATCATTCTTCCAAAGTGATCCAAAACGAATCATGTTTGCAAATGAAAGTTGATCCTTGGCCCATTCATGAGTCCTACTCGAATTAATACATGATATGGCCAGGCTCATATAACATATTCATATTATTTTAATTGGACTCTCTATATAAATGCATCAAGTATATGTGCATACTATATTTAATTTTAACTCTATCAAATTAAATTTAGTATGAGAGCATTTCTATAATTAATTTAACTCTTGTGATTGGTTAAATATAGTCACATTTTTTTTAGTTCTTGTCGTTACAACTGTAAAGTGTAACCTTATAGGATCCTATAAATGTTTCCAATAATATTAAAACATTCCTAATATTATAAACAGTGTGTCATCTATCATTGCATCATTGCTACCCAAGTTGAGGGAAGTTATGGTCTGACATAACCTTTTTGTGATAATATTAGTATATATCTTTTTGTCCATGATATAGTATATATCCCATTATCCAAGTTGAGGGAAGTCATAGTCATGTCTGACGTAACCTTTGTCTATGATATCTAGATTAATTACAAGTCATAGAACAATCAAACATGTATAGTCCAATATCTTATTTCTTGAATCTTAAGTAGACTAAGATAAACAAATGAGTTTGATATCTCATATCAACTCATTTGAGATATTAACTCATTTAAGAACGATCATGCATTTCTAGTCTCACCCAATCAAAGAGTCCGAGATATCCTTCCATTATGTAGGAGTGACAAAATGCTTATTAACCATTCATATCTCACCACATAGTTTGTGGTATACCTAATAATAGTCTTTATGGTACAACCATTTATGGAAGAAATTAAACTATGTGAAAGTATATGACTCCCGTTGTTGGAACTATGATGACTTTAGTCTAAGGATCATATACATTATTATCACTATGAGAATTGTTGTGACTAATATATAATAATTCACGAAGCATTCTCATGGTGGGTCAGTCCATTACATTGTTTTCGAACATGTACTCATGTGTTGACTTGATATTTCATATCCATGAAAACACATTGTCATCTATCAACCACATATTAGCCTCAATGTATTATTATTATCAAATACCACAATAATATTCGATGAAGGATGTTTTGAAAATAATCATATTATTCTCGAGATTTTATTATTAATCAATTTATTTAATATATAAGAATAGAGACCGAAAGTAATAATCGCAATGCCTTTTATAAATAAACTAAGCATACTCTTATAATTTGTAAGTTAAATAAAACCTTTTACGGTCTCTTAAACCTGATTCAAGAAATTGTGAAATTTTATTGTGTTTGGATTTAAGACCTCTATAGATAACTCCTTGCTATTTGTAAGAAGAGGTCAACGCTCATGTGCCTTTTTTATTGTTTATGTAAATGATTTTGTTTTGATTGATTAAATAATTCTTTGACTAGAAAGACCTAAAAAACTTGAGTTAATTTATTGGCATTAAAATAACTCGTATTGGGGCAAATCAGTACCAACACCAATGGTTACTACACCAGTACTTTATAGCCATAGGTGATGAAAGCACCAACTGAAGGTACAAAATACAAAAGTACTGTTAGAGCTCTTTATATATTTTTTTAATTGATCTGACATCATATGTAGCATGGATAAAGTGAATCAATTCATGCAAGAACCAACGATGAAATAATAGTCAATTTTTGGTCTTTGAAGAAAGAGAATGAGACGTGCAAGTCGACATTAGAAGCTGAGTATACAAGTGTAGCTAACACAACAGCTGATGTGACCATGTGTTGGTCTTTAAACTGATTGGAACACTTGTGATTTGGTGCCAGAATGCAAGTGCAATGCATATTGCTACCAATCTAGTATTACATGTTACAATGGAGAATATGGAATTGGATGTACATCTCGTTAGGGAGAAATTGGTACGAGGACAATTTTTGAGTCAATAATGTACGAGCCAAGGAACAAGTTGCAGATATCTTTACAAAACCCTTGACAGGCTACTGGTATGTTCTCCAGAACATCGCTAGGTAAATATTGTGTACAAAAATTATTTGAGAAAGTGGTCCATCTCGAATCGGACTGATCCTACAAGTAAATTTTCAATTTTTTATTTTCTATTTTATCACTCCAGTATTTCTCTTTATTTCCCTTCCCCTATCATATTTTGGTTTTGTTGCCAGGAAATAAAAATGGTAGTCACCACTCGAAGTACTTCTAATCCCTCCAATGAAACACAAGAAAATCGTCCAGTATCACCCAATCAAACTTTTAACCCTATAGCCACCCAACTAGCCGCCATGGCATCCAAACTGGAAGTCGTGGAAACCCTTAGAGCAGAGGTAGCAGCCTTGAAAATTCAATCCCAAACTTATCAACTTTCTGCTTCTAATACAATCGACCCTCGAGACAAAGGAAGAAGAAAGATAGACCAGAGCAGCCGTGAGTAATGACGCGACAATTGGCCTTCAAATGATGATGACGGTGCTCAGCCCTGGTGGAAAAGAAATCCAGTACACCGTCCCCATACAAAAATTGAATTCCCCAAATTTGGTGGTGGCGACCTACGTGGGTGGATTCTCAAAGCAAGAAAATGTTTTTGCTCTTATCAAACTCCAGAAGAGCTTAAAGTAGACATAGCAATAATGTACCTTGAAGGTGATGCTCTTGATTTATTTTCGTGGATCAACTCTAAACAAGGCATCTTTTACTGGGACGAGTTGGTCGGGGCATTACACGAAAATTACAGGCCAACAAAATTTTAGAATCTTGATAAGTATTTTTGCAATATCAAGAAGACTGGTACCGTTCAAGAATATCGCCATGAGTTCGTAAAAAGGTCAGCTCCAGTAACAAATTGGCCCGATCATTGTCTGTTAGGGGTTTTTCTCAATGGATTAAGAGAAGATTTAAAGGTTGATGTGAGCATTTATAAACCACGGGCAGTCTAGAAAGCGAAGAGTATGGCGCTCGAATATGAGTCCAAACTAGGCTCAACACGTGGTTCGAGAGGAACCTTTTGGTCCAATTCAAGTAAGCCCAACCCCATTCTACAACAATCTCGTCCTCCCATCTTTCAAGAAGGACACGGTAACATACCCCAACTAGTCGGGAATACGCGATTCAACAACCCCAATTGAAATTGAGATGCTGAAAGACAAGCAAGATTAGCCAATGGGCTTTATTTTAGATGCAATGAAAAATTCGGTCCTGGCCATCGTAGTAAAACAGGATCTTTTTTACTTTTGGAAGCTAACGAAGAAGGTGATGAGAAAGAGACTTACTCGACTGAGGAAGTCGATAATCTTTAGCAAAATGACTTAGCAACACTTAGTTTTCATGCCATATTGGGGAAGACAAATACCACCACCATGAAGCTTAGAGGGGACATCAAGACCAAAGAAGTTTTAATTCTTATTGACAGTGGCTCTACACACAATTTCATAACTGATACCATTGTCAAGGAATTGAATCTGAAGACACAAATTATGCCATCTTTTGCGGTCCAAATTGGTAATAAGGACATCATACGTTGTAATTATGTTTGTCGCAATGTAGAGATCTAGCTTCCTAGGTTGAATATTATACAAGATTTCTACCCTTTTAATATTGAAGGAGCCAATGTGGTTTTAGGCATCCAATGGTTGGCATCCCTCAACACGGTGTAGACAAACCGGAATGAAATGTTCCTTATCTTCTCTATTGACAGGAAAAAGTATAAACTACAAGGAGAGCCTTCGAAAACTACAGCTACTACTACCTTTCAATATTTTTTTTACTGAAGTTAACCATGCCCAGGTATCATCTAGCCTCCTACAATCGTTACTTTCTGACTACCAAGCTATTTTTCTAGAACCGAGTACTTTGCCACCCTTTTGGTCTCACACTCACTCTATTCCTCTTATACCCAATGCCCAACCTCTAAACATCCGACCATACCGTTATCCTTATAACCAAAAAACTAAAATAGAAGAACAAGTTGAACTTTTGACCACTGGATTTATTTGACCCAGCACCAGCCCCTTTGCTAGCCCGGTACTCTTAGTAAAAAAGAAAGGCTATACTTGGAGGATGTGTTCCGATTATTGTGCCCTTAACAAAATCACCATACTCAATAAATATCTGATCCCCAGTATTGATGAATTATTAGATGAATTACAAGGGGCTACAATTTTTTCCAAGATCGACTTGCGTTCCGGCTACCATCAGATTAGATTCAAACTAGAAAACATAGCTAAGACAGCATTCAGGACTCATTCAGGGCATTACGAATTTGTAGTCATGCTATTTGGTGTCACTAACACTCCATCAACATTTCAAGCTGCTATGAATGATCTGTTCAGGCCTTATTTGCAGAAATTTATTCTAGCCTTCTTCGATGATATCCTTATTTACAGCAAGGATATAAACCAACACTTACAACAGCTCTGTATATCTCTTGATCTACTCCGAAACAACATATATCATGCCAAAGCTTCCAAGTGCCACTTTGGCAAACCACAGATGAATTTTCTTGGACATATAGTAAATTTTCAAGGTGTATAAGTTGATCAGGCCAAAATCCAAGCAATCCAGTCCTAGCATGTTCCTACCAACTTAAAAGAGTTACGTGGATTTCTAGGCCTGACGGGATACTATCGCAAATTCGTCAGGAACTATAGACTGATAGCACGTCCTCTTATTCATCTCACTAAGAAAGATGGCTTTCAATGGTCCCTAATTGTGGAATAAGCATTTAGCAACCTTAAGCATGCATTGACGACAGTCCCAATTTTACGCCTTCTGGATTCTTCACAACCATTCACCGTAGAATATGATGCATCATCCGAAGGAGTGGGCGCCATCCTATTGCAAGTTAAGCATCCAATCAATAAAGGGCTTTCCTTTACGAATAACATAAAATCAGCATATGACCGAGAATTACTTGCTTTGTTGCTGGCATTACAGAAATGGAAATAGTATCTATTGGGGAGGCATTTTTTTGGTCAAAACAAACCACTATACACTTAAGTTCTTGTTGGAATAGCGTATTACGACAATTGAACAACAGCGATTCTTGATGAAACTAATGCCATTTGACTTTTCCATTATCTACAAGGTAGGAAAAGAAAACAAATGAGCTGATGCGCGTTCCCGTAGACTACATTCTGCAGATTTTTTATCTCCAGCTCTTTTATTTAGCTTGGATTTGTTGGATTTACAAGAGGCACTCAAAGTGGATCCTTACACCAGCCATATTATGCTGTCAATAACGTCTAATCCTGTTTTCTTCATAGATTTTGTTATTACAAGGAAAATGTTTTGTTATAAAAATAGGCTGGTTATTCCTGACAATGCAACCCTCAAGCAGAAGATTCTTTTTGAGTCACACAATACTCCTACCGCAGACCATGGAGGATATTTGAAGACTCTCAAACAGCTGTCAGCACAATTCTTTTGGCCTCAATTAAAACAAGATGTTCATTACTATGTCCAAAACTGTTTGCAGTGCCAACAAAATAAATATCAAGCTTTGGCGCCAGCTAGTCTCCTCCAACCCTTACTGATTCCAAATCGTATTTGGGAAGACATATCTCTTGATTTCATTGTAAGCCTTCCTAAGTCACACTGCTTTGACATGATTCTTGTAGTGGTAGATTCTTGTAGTGGTAGACTGTTTGAGTAAATATGCTCACTTTATTCCCTTGGCTCATCCTTTTACAACCAAGATAGTTGCTGTGAATTTTTACAAGAAAATTGTTGGACTCTATGGTTTTCCACGTTCGATTGTATCTGACCGAGATGTTATTTTCCTCAGTAATTTTTGGCAAGAACTTTTCAAACTAAGTAAAATGAAACTACGGATAAGCACAAGTTACCATCCTTAAACTAATGGCCAAACAGAAGTGGTCAATCGATGTTTAGAAGCCTACCTTCGTTGTTTTGCACAAGAACAACCTAACGGATGGAGTAGTTTTTTTTGCATGGGCCAAATTCTCTTTTAATACCGGCTTTCAAATATTAGCAAATACTACTCCTTTCAAGATAAATTATGATCATGATCTACCACCGCTTTATCCTTATGTTCTTGGCAAGACTGTAGTGGAGGAATTGGATCAACAACTAATCTAACGGGATGACATGCTGAAGCTTTTAAAGGATAACTTGCTCAAAGTTTAGTCTCGTATGAAATCTCAAGTTGATTCGAAGCGTCGAGACCTCTCTTTTGAGGTTGGGGATTCTGTTTTCCTACGTCTTTAACCGTATCGACAAAAATTACTTGCCAAGAAACGGTATGAAAAGCTGTCTCCACATTTTTTTGGCCCTTATAAAATCTTGCGACGCATTGGTAAGGTGGCGTATAAACTCAGCTTGTCGTCTTCTTTTCAAGTTCATCCTATATTCCATGTATCACTACTTCAACCAGCCACTGGCCAGCTGCCCTGTTCACCATCTGCTCCTTAACCCATTTTGGCAGATTGGGAAATAATTCTTTCTCCTGCCAAAGTATTATCTCATCGGTGGGTTCGAGAAGCTGGGGTTCCTACGTTGGAGTTGTTGATTGAATGGAAAGGGAGGCCTTTGGAAGAAGCTTAATGGGAAAATTATGATCTCCTTGTCGAACAATTTCCATCCTTTCGCCTTGAAGACAAGTCGTCTTACGAGGGGGGAAGTATTGATGCAACTCCCCTATAAGTATACTCAAGGCGAAAATCTAGGGCACGTGAAAAACATATGGAAGAAGTCACATTTAGTCAGTTAACTGAAATTATGGAACCACCTTGGTTACACTAATCTAAAAATTAGGAACCACTTTGGCTGTTACAGATTATGTTCCTTTATTTATGCTTGTTAGTTGAGGTTATTACCTGGGACTGTTAGTATAAACAACCTAGGAAACTCTTTAATAGGAGAGGTGTAACATCCTAGAACCGGGGCTAGTTGTGATTTAATGATTTTTCTTTCTCGTGTTTGAATTTCTATAGTATTAATCGTGGAATAATACGGCTTAATTAGAGGTTCTTGAGTGGGTTTGGTTTAGTAGAAAAAAAAATTTTTTTTTTTTTTTTGGAAGCTTAAAGGTAGGGGGCCTCAGAAGATAGGGGTTAAGTACCAATTTTGACGGATTATGGCACAAGGAATAGGCTTGGTTCAATTGGCTTAGTGCGCCTAAGGGTGTTGCTACGGCTTGGGTTCGAGGCATGATGGCTGCAAGTGCCATTTTATTTTGGGCGTTGGAGTAGCAGGGGAAGCTTTAAAAAAAAAAAAATTTTGTGGGCTAAGTATGGACATGGAAGTCCAGGTGGGAGAGGTGGCTAGGGCGCTAGCAGCAGGGGAGCCCTCTAGGTCTTGCGTTCGAGTCACGGGACTCACGCAGGGCATTTAAATTTTTGCTTTTAAACGCTTAAGCTAAGGGAGCCTTTAGGAAAGGATTAAAAGAAATGTTTTGACAGTTTATGTCACGAAAGACAAGCTGGCCGAGTGGCTAAAGCTTGGAGGATACTTCTTCGGGTCCCGTGTTCGAGCCCTAGGAGTCGCACCTAGGGCGTCTAAATTTTTTGCTTTTAGCGCTCAGGTTAATGAAGCCATCGGGGAAGGATAAAAAGGAATATGCGATGCGTTTTCGTCGTGAATGTCTTGTTAGTCGAACTGTTAGGGCGTGGGGGCTTCCTTCCGCACGTCTGGGGTTCGAAACCCCTGGGCAAAAGGCGGGCGTTTTGTTATTTTGGCCTCTGGCATTAATGCGTGCAGGAGCCCAGCAACCGAGTGTTTAAAAGGAATTTCCAACGCATTATGTCATGAAAGACAAGCTGGCCCGATGGCTGGGGCTTGGGGAGAGTCGCTTCGGGTCCGGGGTTCGAGACCCAGCAGCGCCTGGAAGCATTCTTTTTCTCTTTTTGCCTTGGCCGACGAATTTTGGGCGCCAGCATGCACATGCACGCATGGGGAACCAAGTTTGATGGCTGCCTCATGTTCTTTTATTATTATATTTTTATCTATGTTACTTATTATTTTAGATGATAATGGAAGCATGGGGTTAGCTTTCTCTCTTTATTTTATTTGTTGGAAATAGAAAGAACATTATGGGAATGATGTTTATTTTGGGGGATGGAAATTCTATCCAAAAGAAGAACAAACAAGAGAAGCTTGGCCGGCCGAATGTTTTGGGCAAAGGTTCCAAATTTTATTTTACTAAAGCATGGGAGGAATTTGTTAGTTCCTATGTTGATGGGCAAGATTATTAAACCCTTTTATTATTCTATGGTAATGGGAGAGATTAAACAATGTTTGAGTAAAAGTTGATGGAAGTTGTCTTGATGGAGCATTAATGGCCGGCCAAGGTCTTTTGGAGGGGTAAATTTCGGTCAACTAGGGGACTAAAGGCTAACATCCTATTTGGGTCTTGAATAGGCAATATAGGAGAAAAAAATAGAAGAGTTAGTGAGGTGTTGCTAAGTAGGAAATGGGGGCCGATTATGAGACTCTTGTCTATGTGCATGTTCGACTCTAAGGCTTCTAGGAGGGAAGGGTGCCGAAAAACTTGGTGTGCATTAAGGGAAGCAATCGGCAAGGGATTTCAACAACCCCTATTCGAAGGGTGGTAAGTATATTTCTTTATCATGAGATTTCTTCTCTTCCTATTTGGGTGCCGAAAGCTTAAGTTAAAGCGTTGGTAATGATTGACCGATTATCTGTGAGTATCATGATAGGTAACCCTTGAGTTTAGTCGACACCAAGAAGCTAGGGGGGGAGAGAGAGAGCTTCTCAGAAAGCTACTCTTCGAGTCAGGTGCGTAACTGAAAGGCCTAGCCGAACCTATTGGTAAATGAGCTTTCCCTCAACTTCGGTTTTGTTTCATCTCCCTAGTGCATATCGAAAAAAAAAAATGAATGAGTTGAGGTCCTTGATAGAATCGGCCGAAGAAGTGTAGGCCGTATTAATTGTAAATGTTTGCATGTGCAGCCGACACCAAGAAGTACATTGGATTTTGTTTCTCCTGAGGGCCTCAACGAGTCAAACAAAAACTCGGGATTTCGGTAAGCTTAGAAATAATTAAGAATTTCGGCCAAAGGCCATTCTTGGCTTTCTTGAGTGATAACCGAATTTTGTACTATAATTTTAGGAAGCAAATCGGCCAGGAACCTAAAAGTTCGAGTTTTGATCACTTTGCTTTGCGTTGATAAAGGTTCAGCCTAGAGCCCCATTTTGATTGAGATATGACCAATAACTTTGGACTTATCAGACCCCTAAATACTAACCCGTGATGGCCGAATAATAGGAGCTATACGAGGACAAGTTCGGGATTTTTTTTTTAAATATCACGTAGATCCGGGATTTCTTGTAGACCTTCGATAAATTAGGTGTGTAAGCTCTTACACACTTTATTGGTAAAAAAAAAAATTTTTATTTATGAAAATATTATAACCTCTCATGTGGTAACTTGCCTAGCGGGCATAAACTTGGTTTTCGGGTAAGTTCCCCTATTACTCAATTTACGATGTATGTTGTATATGCCATCATATGCGGAAAAATGCTATGCTATATACGATTGCATGATATATGGGATCATGATACTTGTGATATGAGCATGATGATGGTGGGATTGATGAGAGGGAGTAATATTCGTGTCGACGGACACCAGTGTTTTGGTAACACATTGTGACTACGGTCACCAGAGGTTTGGTACCTCCAGAGGTTTGGCACCTCATAGCGTCTCGTCCCTGTGGCTTAGTACCACCGTGGGTTGGCCCCACATTTGAGATACGGGATCGACGCCAGTGATTTGGTATCACACGATGGGTTGGCCCCATCATTTGATTGTGACTTCGGGTCACCAGTGGTTTGGCACCACACGTATTGACGGATATCGTGACTATAAGTCACCAGTGGTTTGGCACCACCAGTGGTTTGGTACCACACGGGGTAGAAAAGGAGCATGGATGGCTAGGTGGGGTTGCATAATTGCATGTCATACTAATATCTTGTGTATGAGTGTTATTTTCGGGTCGGGGATTTATACACTGAGTCTTGGTGACTCACCCCTTCCCATGTCATCTTGCAGGTGAGTAGAGCACGGATGCGGAGCCGAGGAGAGCTCGAGGCGGCCATGTTGGTTTTGTGGGCTTGAATTTTATTTTGCCCCGTTTTAAGTTTAATTATTCACTACACTTCGATTGGGTTGTAATATGGCCGCTTATTATTTTGGATGGTTAGGTAGTTGTTTTTACTTTACTTTATAACTGATGAACTTACGGATGGTTATGCAAATCGGTTAAAAGCAACGTTTTCAAAAAAAATAGTACTTATACGCGTTTTCAAAAATGCTACCACCGGGTAACGAAATTTTCTAAGTTATCGATCACTCTATTGTTCTAAAATTATTTTTAAGGGGTCAAATGGTTTTAAAGGAAGAAAGGATTTTCAACTCAATCGGACTTACCTAATCAACCCACTTGAGTTTTAACGAACACCGTTTTATACCCTTAGCAAGATTTTTAATTTCTACCATTAATCCAAACCTTTCAAACTTCCTTTATTCCGTGACATACCAGATCCGGTCATGGCTCGTGGGCCGGGTTTGGGGTGTTACAAGAGGAGTCTTTTTATTGAAAAGTATTATTTGGGAGAGTGACCCATCTCGAATCGGACTGATCCTACAAGTAAATTTTCAATTCTTTATTTTCTATTTTATCACTCCAGTATTTCTCTTTATTTCCCCACCCCTATCAATATTGGAATACAAAAAGGAGTTAAGCTGATCAAGGTTAGCTTAACGGGTGAAGTCTATTCAACTGAAGGTTGTTTTCTGAGCGAAAAGCATATATTTTCTCAATAAACAAATATTTCCTGAGGAAAATTCTCTCAAGTCCTCCTTGATTTCTTTTCATTTTCGGCTTTGCTTCATGTTTTGATCTATTACTTGGTCATGCTTAGCAACTTAGCTAGCTATGAACTAAACAATTACATTTAAATTACAACAAAAGGAAGAAAGAGAATCTAACAATGTGGTCTATTGTCCTCTCCATATTAAACAAAATGCCAATAAATCGCTTACAAAGATCAAAATTGTATTGTCAAAACAAACCAGATTGTAGTATTTAGGTCGGGAAATATTTTCCAAGTTTCACTAAAGTAACAGATAAGTTTTGTAAACTAAATTACCATGATGCCAATGACAATGACATCTGGGTCCAAGGGGCATGACGGGTCTATGAACTTGGCAAAAGTCGACCGTTGTACATCTTGTCAAGCAATTTCTGTGCATCAGGCCTCCTTAGAAGACCTTTGTTATTCGGTAAACCGGTACCCAAACAAACAGGACACACCAGTTTCCCCCGACCTGCACACAGTAGCAGCCAGTGATCAGTTACATAAAAATTCTTGTATATGGACAATTTGGAGAGGAACATAAAAATTTAGAAGAAAATTTCATGACAGTTTAGAATCTCAAGCTACACAATCAGTATATGTTAAACATAAAACAGACATCGTTCTATGCTACACGCTTATGCATCCTTGTTTGTACTCAATAGAATTGGCCAATAACAGCAACTAGATCACAGAAAGGTGCGTATTCAGCTTATTTGTCATCAAGTATCATGAGAAATGCAATTCCTGCTATATTCTGAGGTACTAACATGAACATATGTTCATGATTACCCATTGCTTTTAAGAGTAACCCCTAGGCAATCAACCATAACATGGAATAATCTTCAGATAAGTGCATGCTCAAGGCAAGTTGTATAGCAATCCAAAACAAGAAAAACTAAAAATATTTGGTGATATAGCAAGTTAAGAAGTAATGTTAGGGGAAGACGACTGCATACCGTAACAGTTTGGACATTCAGTAAACTCGTAAACATCCTTAGCACGTTTCCTGTTGAGAGCTTTCCATTTTCCTGTACCACCACACATATCACCTAAATAGAAAACGGATTAACATCCTGCGAATCAAAAGGAGGATTAACAATTTCACTACTGATGTCTGCAAGTTTTTTCTTCTTCTACTTCAGAAAAAACATGTTAACATGTCAACAACAAAAGAGACAATTATATGTGATGAATAAACTAAAAGCTAAAATCGAGCCAAAATACTTGCATTCAAGGAGGACTTTCCCTAAAAGTTCAATATAATTTGATTAGAAAAAAAGGGTCCCATGACAGTCAGCCATGCAGCACAACTAATCCCCGCAGGAAAAAAGGGAAAATAAACTACTCTAACCGGTTTGTTAGGTGCCTATTAACTAATACATAGAAATCAATAAATGGTGCCAGGAATTTTGCACCATTGAAGACTAATGTTTTTATCATACAAGGCAAGCAACCCGTAAATCAGAAACAAGAGTTCGTATGTCTTTCGCCGATGTCAGAAAGCAGGGTAAAGGACAATCTCAAAAAAGATTATAAGATGCATACAAGGGTGGTTCACTTGGTTAGACAACAAAGTATCATACAAAAGAAATTGCAAAAGTGTCACTCACAAAGTACAGCACCACTCCCTGAACAATTCCGGCATACAGCCCTTTCATTCCCGTCCATAGCCATTGCTGATACTGCAGAAGCAGAGCTGCTAGAACTACTGATTAAAGCCAGGCTTGAACATAAGCATGTAAGACACATACGCCGTGATGTTGGCAACTCAGCTGCCTGCAGAAAAATTTGGAACCTATCAACACTATAAACAAGGTAGCAAATAATGAAGATTCTACCCAATTAGTGCAAATCAGACATGTAAAATGGCTTTAGACTCTTTGGTTTCTGAAACAAATAAAAGATGCTGTGTGAATAGTGAATTTGAAGAGTACTAACAAAATAGATGTTGGAAAACAAATAAGTGAAACCTTCTTCTTAGCAGGTTCTAATGAATCATTTGAAAGACCAGTAGTACAGCTCTCATTCTCCAAACTAGATCTTATCTGAGCTGAAACCAACCTTGAGCTTGCTGTCGTTAAAGCAATGAAAGGCAGGGTTTAAAACACTTGTATAGTTAAAGAAAATCCATAAAAACAAAAATACATGCATTGGCAGCAAAAGGTGCAACACTTCAAATTCATAGCTAATTGGAAAATCAAACATGAATGGATAAATTCAATATGTTTCTTTTCAAATAAATTGTATCATGATCCAGGAATTCAACAAAGAATTCATATTATGAAGTTACTTTGACTTCTAATCCGATTTTCAGTTGTAAAATGGAGCCATCCTTTACATCCGCACTCAAAGCATTTAACAGCACCCAATTCACTGGAAAAGAAAAATCATCTCTACAACAAACTTTCCATAAATTCTTTAAAGAAAAGATTAATTACACTCAATATTCTAATCCTTGAGCATCTTACACAACTTGCTACTCAGCTAATTCATATAAACAATGTACCCAATGTTAATCTTTTTAAAAGTTAACAGAAAGGGATAAGATATCTTTAAGGAACTGACCTAAAATGGAAATAATTTTAACAACTATCTAAAGTTTCAGAATTTGGATAAAAAGGTTTAACCTGAATGTACAAAAAGAAAACCCCATGAACATAATATTACATGTGAAACTTCCACTGAAAGGAAATGAAAAATTAAAAACAAGGAGTAGCTCTATTTCACAAATATGCATAACTAAATATATAGACAAGGAAAGAAAAAACTTACAGTGAGGCGGGGAAGGTTTTAAAGTGAAAGAAGGAAGGTGTGGAATTGAAGAAAGATTGGGAGAAGTGTAAGCCATAACTAGACTCTTCTCTTTACTTTTTTCTGTGTAAATTTTAGCACTGAAAAAGAAAAAGAAGAAAAGGTTAAAGAGTCCCCACAATTACAACCGGCTGCACGTACATGTTTTCAGAGAAAATAATTGACTCGTTAACTGGAGTACGAACGGGTGCACGATGCACCTTGATCAAGACCGTCAGATCAGGTTTACCTTTTCACCCTCAGATCAGATTGGGAGAAAATATATCTAAATTTAAACAATAATAAATCTAAAATATGTCAGACTGAATTTTAACTCAATTGTTATTGATATTGTTGCTATTGCACGAAAACATAAATTTGAATATATTAAAATATGTTTTATCTTTTTGTTTAAGAGTTAAAAAAAGAAGCCATAAACATTTGTTTAAACATTTAAAACAACCTCAATATTTACAGCTATATTTTTATAAATAAATTTTAATCATGTAAAATGATATCAAACCTGGTTAATCGTTATAAATAAAAGTCAATTTGAATAGCCGTGATATTTTAAAATTTTAAACATTAAAAATATTACAGAATATGATTAATGAATTCAAAATCTACCTAAATTTTATTTTGAGCTAAAAATTATTTTACCTCACTTTAAAACACCCAAATGCAACAAAATGAAATAGAGAAGGGTATACATATTGTTATTTTAAACAATAATAATGATAAATGGTGTGGTCCCAAAAATGGGTGTTCCTAGCTAGCAATCCCACACAATGAAATCCAATAAAGAAAGGGATAGCTGACTTCTCCTCCTCTGATTGTTTAATGAGTGGAAAATCATGCCCAAATCCCTACCCTTGGATGGGGATATGTAATTTCGAATGGCATCTACCTCACGTTCGGTGGAATTAACTTTATGGTGATATTGTAATAATTAGATTAAAATTAACCGCATTTGGATTTAAGTTTAGAACATTAAATTAGAATATATGATAAATTATTTAATGATATATTTATATTAAATAATCATACATATTAAATGCATAAAATAATTTCAATTTTCTTTGATTTTTTTTTTTTACTACAACAAGCCTGGAATTGTTGTTGCTCTTAGAAGCAGCTGATCATCCCATGCTGGAGCTACCCATGTATTCAAATCTTTGTTGCAAATGGAAAAAGGATAAAGTTCAGCGGATACATAGTTTAAGTGAAACGAAAGAAAGGAAGATTGGATTGAGAGGCTTTGATTGAATTGGATTTTCATTTTTTTTTCTTTTGGCTTGGAGAATTATCTGATATTCACTATGTGAAACTCAATGTTTCCTTCCACTAAGCTTCTGCCACCTCTGCACCATATCCATTTCTTTGGATAATGTGATACAAAGGCATCTTTTAAGTGATTACATCACCCAAAAATAAATAGGTATATTGCACCTAAGGTTACTAAACTATTAGTAACTTTACATTTTAGTCACCAACTTCAAAAAATTACAAAATGGTCATTGGACTATTCAAAACTTTTCATTAAGTCACTCGGATGTTAAAATCAATGTTGTATGGCTTTTTCTATTCACACCGTCTGCACCAATAGAAAGCTATCCTTCCTTTCCTATTCTACGATTCAATTTTTTTTCATGAAACAATTTTGAACACCACGAATATGTAAATCAAAATTTAAACAGTTTTCTTCTTCGATTTTCAAAACTAACTGTTAGATCGACTTGAATCTAAGGAATATTCTTCTACTTGTTGACGGGTTCTGATCCAACGTATTAGTTATCAAATTGTAGCTTGAAGCTCACAAGTCAAACTTTAAAAAAAATTAATAACTCAATGACTTGAATGAAAACTTTCGAATAATTCACTAATCATTTTGTAATTTTTTTAAAATTGATTAACCAAAATATAAACTTACTAATAGTTTAGTGACTATGGAAATAGTGTACCCAAAAAAATAATATTATTGCATAGTAGATTATGGCATATCATGATGCAAGTGAAAAAAATATTTATGAAAAAAAATTATATAAAAATTAAATCAACTTTACTTGATAAAAAAAACATGATAACAATTTACTTGGTTAAAAAAATTGTTCTAATCATTATCTAATTAATTTAATATCCAATTATATTGTAATATTAACTTAATCAATAATTTAATATATAATATAAATAACACAAAATTATATAAAAATAAGCTATTTTAAGCATGAAAAAAAAAATATAAACATAAATATTACAAATACAAAAACCGTCCTATTTAATTTCTGCCCATCTTTGCAATCTACGGGTAGAAAAAATTATATCTTCGAAAAGTTTAATTAATTAGCATAAGTATTGTTGTTAATGTAGGAGGATGTTTTTATATTGTTGTCGACAAATAATTTCCATGCCTTCCAGGAGAGATTGCAAAGGGTAGAAGGGTTGAATTAACAAATAAAAAAATTATATTTTAGTTTCCTTAAATTATAAATTTATATATGATAAAATTTTACTTTATTCTTTAAATAAAATAATTATTTAAAACAATAATTTGATCATAAATTAATATTTTAATCTCTATGATAGAATTTCGATCCCTTTTTAAAAAAATTAAATTAAATTCGGCATTGTTCTTACAGGGTTTGTGAAAAGCAGGACTTCACAAGCATTTAGAAAAAGAATATAAGATATTGCCCTAAATTCAAAGTCCTGGACTTCTTTGATTTTTACGAAAACAAAGCCTTGATTGTTATTGATTGAAGGGCTGGTGTCATTCACAAGAGATAGAGCAGACAAATTTATAAATATTTTTAAGGTTGAAATTTAATTATAAATTTTAAGAGATGAAAATATAATTAATTTATAATTTTATTGTTTTTAAAATAAAATTTTAACTTTAAAGAGTCAACTGCAAATATACCATATATAATTATATAATTATTTACATAGGACTAAATTGATAATTTTTTTATTTTATTAAAGGATCAAAGTGTAATTTTATTACCTGCGACTTAAATTCCCCCTTCAAGTATTGGGTAACCATTATAACCTACCTTATTTTGTTGACATATTTTGATAAAAACAATTTGGAGCTTTTATTTTTTACTTTTGAATCGTTGACATATTCTAATATAAAAATTATTGGGTTGTTATGAATATTTTGGTAAGTGGATGTCTATCATGATCAAGATAACGTTATGTACTTTAAATTCTAATAATTATTAGAATTAGATATCTACTCCTTTTATGCTTATTAGAATTAGATATCTACTTCTGATGAAGCATTATGATCACCCTTTTTGATCAATATAGTACATTCTATATTGCTTTCATATTTTTTTTTGTTTTTTATTCTCTCTATCTCTCTTTATTTTATAACACATTATCAGCACCATGATTCTCTATTTTTTCAAAATATTTCGAAGTCATCCCACAAATCAATCTTCAGGATGTTGAAAGATTCAATCTCATAATGGATGCTCATGATAATAGTCAACATGATGACGATGATGTTAAAGATCTTCAGGTATATTTTACTATGTTTTATTTATGATATCATATTTATTATAATTGTAGAATAATCATGACAACGTGAATGGATAAATTCTGATTTAAAATCCACGTATGTTTACGATGTTGACTATGAAATAAAAAATCAATAGAGACGTTTAGAAGTCTGTCCTACCAGATTTATTGTATTCCCCAAAGTGAATGTAAACATAAAGAAAATAAAAGATATACTCATGGACCACTAAAAGTAGGAACATAGTAATAAATAAGAGAACAATAAGAGTTCTCAAGATAACTCTTCAAATGGTAAAGATAACTTATGTTATCAATGTAATGTGAAATATTATTGGCCATATATGATATTTTATTTTTGTTAATATTATTTGAGGAAGGATATGAGAATGTAATAATAAATTCTATCATTATAGATAGAAAGTATTTATCTTATTTGGTACTAAAACAAACAAATATTATTTCAATATTTGATTGTACAAAATTAGTCGAAAGCTCTAGAAGAGCTGATATATTAATATCTTGTGATGGTTAATCTATTGGTTTTTAAAAGATACTTATAATGGATCTTATATTGAGATTTTAAATGAGGAAAATATTATATTTCATATGAATCACTATTGCTATAAATATCTATTTTGAAATAATGAAAAAAGGAGGATTGAGTTATTAATTACTCTTGTTATTAAATTGAATTGATTGTGATTATCTTTGTGATTTTCTTTTGTCATCATCCCCATTAAGGGGTTGGAAGCAAAATATTTGACTGTGAAAGATCTATTTATGAGCAATAATATATGATAATTCTATCTATAGCTCATTATAGTTGGATGCACCTGAAATTGCAAAAAAAAAAAAAAATTTAGATATTTGAAGATTTTGGCATATTCCCTGAAGCGAATATTGCATATAATTGTTTGGAAATTAAATTTATTTTTTTGACTTAGTGACATTATAATATTCACATTGATTTAGACATTTCCAGTAGTAAATGTCACAATAGCACTTATATGTGGATACAAAGTAAAAAAAAATGATAGTAAAATTATCAATTTGTTACAATTTAGTACAATTGAAACACATGTTAAAGTAAACCAGAAGTTTACTGATACAAATGCGTTTACTACTTGGCGTGACCAGTTAGACCATCCTGGATCATAAATGATGCGAAAATTTATTGAGAATCTATATGGACATTCATTAAAGAACTAGAAGGTTCTTTAATTTAAAGTATTCTTATTTGTTATTTGTTCTCAATAAAAATTGGTTCTTAGAACTCACTAACTAAAATTGAGATTTAATGTCTTGTATTTCTGAAATGAATATGGGCTCATTCATCTACCATGTGGATGGTTTTGATATTATATGATTTTGGTAGATGCATCTACAAAATAATCACATGCGTTATCAACTCGCAACCTGTCGTTTGCGAGATTGCTTGTTTAAATGATTAATTTCAGATTATGCAATTAAAACAATTCATCTTGCTAATGTTGGTGAGTTTACATCCCAAGTTTTCAATGATTTGCATGTCAATTGGGATAAAAGTTGAACATATTGTAACTCATGTTCACACAAAAAATGATTTAGATGAATTGTTTATCAAATGCCTCCAATTAATAGCTAAACCATTACTTATGAGAATAAAACTGTCTATTTCAGCATGAGATTCATGTTTGTATTGATTTACATGTTGTACGCATCAAGCCAATAAATTATAAATACTTCCCATTACAATTGATTTTTGGTCAAGAGCCAAATGTTTCCCATCTTACAATTTTTAGATGTGCGGTATATGTTCCAACTGCTCCACCACAATGCACAGGTCATAACAAGAGATTGAGAATGTATATTTATATGAGTCTCCTTATAATATTTTTGAGCAATTAATTTGATATTTAAATGTAACACCCCAAACCCGGCCCAAACGCTGCGACCAGGTCTGGTATGCTACGAGGTTTACGTTAAACTTCACTCGGATGATTTTTTTTGGAAATTCAGTTTCTTTATTTAGGTGTTCGTTAAATAAGTTATATTGGAAGAAAACCTTTGCTCTTTCTTTGAACGTGTTTGGAAATCCCATTTTATTACTTCTTGTAGATAAGTCTTTGAACATAAATTTTTTTAAAAAAAATGAAAACAATAACCATTATAAAATGATAACCTAAGCTATGGGCCTTATTACTTAAACAGTTCTAAAATTAAAACTTAAAGAAAAACCGAAAAATAATTTATGGAAATAAAACTTGATGGCCCCTCGAGTCCGCCTCGGCTCCCATGCCACGATCTATTGCTCATCTGAAAAGTTAGGAAAATAAAAGGGTAAGTCACCAAGACTCAGTGTGCAAATCCCGAAAACACATAATTGGCTTGAGGCCCACAAACACATTATGGGCCTTAGCCCATACACAATGGCAACAAAATATTTACATGCAACATGGCCCAACCCAACCTAAAAATCCATCCTCTACACACCAGCCCGTACCAACCAACACACCTCGGGGATTTCTACAATCAACCTACAAACCGCTACACACCATATCGACAGCCATGCTACCTATTCCTAATAGTCAGGAATGAATTCAATGTGGCTTAGCCACCGATCACTATTGTGACCTAACTTTATAATTCGTGGTTTAACCACCGATCACCAAGTGGCCTATTAACATGCTCTTCCCCTTCATCACATCAACCCCATCCTATGCATACATACATGCAGGATCAAAACATTATACTTCCTAAAAGTTCACAGACTACCACATACGTCGATACACATAGAGAAGTTTCTACGATTACGTACCTGGCATCCTTTGCCTACCCTTTTCGGGTAATACGACTGTCTTTACAGCCTTTTTCCGGCTTCTAGCCCATAACATAATTATTACAGATTGTTCAATGTGTTAGAGATTTACACACCTGATTACAGTCAAGACGAGACCTTCTATGTCGACACTATCAGAAGCTGATACGACTGCTAACTGCCTAAAATCTTGTTCTGAAGCCGGTCCACAACCCGGTGGCCAATCCTGTACTGCTGACACCGCTCGTTTCTTAAACTTAAGGATTGGTTTTACAGATCCAATCCCCTCCTTCGCCTGATCGACATGTGATTCCATCAAAAGACCTTATCAGTTGCTATCATCACAACGTATGGTCGTTAATCCATATTATAGGGTTAAGATTACAATTACAATAATGAATCTAAAGAGAATCTAATGAGAACCCCTTATCTTGAAATCCCAAAAAGAGAGATATGAAGTTCAGAGACTAACGGTTTCGGCTTTTAGATCTAAGCGATCTACTTCAATTCCCGAATGTCGCCCAACAAGAAACATCAAACCATTAGCCTTTCGGCTTTTTCTTCTAAAAACTGAAAGAGAAAAAGAATAGATCAGAAGAAATCGGCACCTACCTTTACAGAGAATTCAACAACTCCTAGAAGATTTCGGCTTTTTAGAAGATCAAAAAGAAAAGATGATCTCAAGAGATCTATAAAGTTTCAGCTTTTGAGAAGGTCAAAAAGAAAAGATGATCTCAAGAGATCTATGAAGTTTCGGCTTTTGAGAAGGTAAAAAAGAAAAGATGATCTCAAGAGATCTATAAAGTTTCGACTTTTGAGAAGGAGATGATTGAGAGAAAAGAGTAATATCAAACGTAAAGAAGTGATAGGAACGGTATAGGAAAAAGAAGTATTTCGGTAAGGCTAGGGCAGATTCGGCTATGGCAGACAAATGTGAAAAGAAAGAATGCTTAAGGGAGTTTTCGGCTTTTATTCAGAAAAGGAGGAAAAGAGAGAAGATGAAAACCCTAAATGCCGAAAATAAAGAATAGAATGGGAGAATAAAACCCTAATGCCAATTTTAATTAAAATAGTGGGCTTCATACAACTTGAATTTGGGCCTCCTCAGTTGACGCCACTTCCCTGCTTTTAAGTGGCGCCACTTTGCCACTGGGCCACAAGCCCATTTGTATTTTAAAACACAGATAACATCTTTTAAGCCCTATCTTACCAGGCTTTCCACTAGAGCGTCCAAATAGAAAAATTCGACTAAGGCCTCTGCCCAACCCTGAGCCTATTCTGGACCCCTAACACTCACATTAAACATAACCACACATTAAATGCATAGCCCCACAATTTCAGGATGTTACAGTTCTACTCCCTTAAAAAACTTTTGTCCTCGAAATTTCCAACTAACTATTAATCGTACTACCCAAGTCTCACCACTATGCTTTCGCTGCGTACTCTAATTCTAAAGCCAAAAGAAACACTTAGTATACTATGGTAGAGTACGCACCGGTATTCGTATCTAGAACGTCCTCGTCCCCTTGGCGACGTGCTGCGTAGACCAAAGCTGGCTGCCTCGCCTCAGCATAACCTGCACCTCTACGACCATGCCCTGTGCCATTGCCACCATTGACTTGACCACGGCCCATTGGTGGTTGTTGACCTCCTCTTCCCGGCAGTGCATTCTCTTGACCTATGGGCCCTTCACTGCCCCGTTGCTGCGGACAGTTTCTAACTTGGTGGTCCGTAGATCCACACCTAAAGCACTTCCCACTGCTCGCCCAACACTCACCTACATGGAATTTACCACACCGAGCACACTTCTGTATCTGACTAGCAGCAACAGGTCTCTCATTCCGACTCGGTCCATCTGACCTAGGCATTTTCTGGGTACACCCAGTTGTCCCCGATGATCCAAAATTTCTCTTACTTCCACCCTCATCTCTATCCCGGTTCAGTTTTTCTGTCCGCTTAACCTCCTCAGCTATCTTAGCTTTTTCCACAAGCCCAGTAAATTCCATCTCCCGCGTGGTGCTATCAGTACACGTAGATCGTCCCTCAGACCATCTTCAAATCGAACACAACGTTCATGGTCTGTGGCCACCATCCCTCGAGCATAACGGCTGAGGCGTAAGAATTCCGCTTTATACGCCGCCACCGACCTACTCCCCTGAACCAGATTCAGAAACGCTCTATGCTGCGCATCCACATAACTTGTCCCAATGTACTTACTTTGAAACGCCGTTTTAAAGAAATCCTAGGTGATACGATCAACCACCGAACCATCCTTGACCGTAAGCCACCATTGATAAGCTTCATCCCGCAGGAGAGATACAACCCCTTTCAGCTTTTCCTCTTCCGTGAAATCCAGATCATCCATTATATGCTCAACCGCCTCCAACCAATATTCAGCTGTACTTGGGGCTATACCAGAAATTCCCCTAAACACTTCTGCCCCATTAGCTCTAAGTCACTCCGACACAGATTTCCGAGCTCTTGTGCCCATGCCTGCCCCAGCAACCCTCTCTAAAACCCTTAACATTGCCTGAGATACAGCATCGTCTCCGGCCGTCTGATCCTAAAATTCGGCCTCTGCAGCTGGCATCTCGTTTCCTGACCCGTGGCCAGATCCTACCGGTTCCGACAATGCCATCCTACCCCTACTACGGCCACGCGGCAGACGTCCACGACCCCTTGTACTCATTCTACCAATTCACGTTTATCTGATTAGAAATTTTATGAATTATTAATTGCTTTCACTGATTAACCACGAACAATCTTATGAACAGTAGTTTAAGAATAGTTCTTCCGAATTCTAAATTATATCTACGAGTTTCAGTCTCAAGTTTGTATCTCCTAGTTCTAGGAACCACATACATCAACCATCATACATCAACATACAAGTAGCATCCATGCACTCACATTCATCGCATAAGAGTTTTTTCATCATTTCTCTACCCAGGGGTATTTTCGTAGTTTTGTCCTATAGGGTATTTTGTAATTTCCTCAAAATGGGGTATCTTGGTGTTCTTTTTTTTTGTTTTTTTTTGTTTTTTTTCGAAATAGAGATATTTGGATGTTGTTTTTTTTTGTAAAGCAGGGGTATTTTGGAAAATTTAATTTTGCAAACCGGGTTACTTTTGTAAATCTAGAGGTTTTCGGGTAAATTTACAAAACATGTGTATTTTGGTAATTTTGCCAATCGGGGTATTTTGGTAATTTCACAAATTTTGGTAGTTTTACAAATCTAGGGTATTCCGGGAAATTTTTCACAAATCAAGAGTATTTCGAATTTTTTTACAAAACTAGGGGGTATTTTTAGTAATTTTGCGAAATAGGGTGGCTGGTCCCTTTCGGGTTTTAATTATAAATTTTGGCCCGTCAACAAGTCCTCATGGTCAAGGTGAACAGTCACTATGCACCAGTTAGGATTCCAGCGAAGAGGAGGTGAGTCACTAAGACCGCTTAAGTACCAAGCTCTCCCTGAATCCAATCCTAGACATGCATATGCCTATTGCCACACCTAACCCAGCGATTTGTTCACGGGTTTGTTTGGATAGATTAAGTCTTATGAATTTAAAGAGTTGTTTAAACTAAGCCTAAAGTCCATCAATGCCTAACATACTAGCCTACGTCCATCAAGCCCATCAAGCCCAATCATGCATATCATATCAAAAGTTAGAATACTTACCTGCGTGGTTCGGGTGCCGGTAGACTCGAAGGCCATATCTTCCTCCAAGACATTTTTCTCAAATTCACATCAAATTTTCAAAACACTACTAGACCCATTTCACAGCCCGAGTTTTGAACTGGGCTCTGATACCAAAATGTAACACCCCAAACCCGGCCCAAACGCTACGACCAGATCTGGTATGCTACGGGGTTTACGTTAAACTTCACTCGAATGATTTTTTTGGAAATTCAGTTTCTTTATTTAGGTGTTCGTTAAATAAGTGATATTGGAAGAAAACCTTTGCTTTTTCTTTGAACGTGTTTGGAAATCCCATTTTATTACTTCTTGTAGATAAGTCTTTGAACATAATTTTTTTTTAAAAAAATGAAAACAATAACCATTATAAAATGATAACCTAAGCTATGGGTCTTATTACTTAAACAGTCCCAAAATTAAAACTTAAAGAAAAACCGAAAAATAATTTATGAAAATAAAACTTGATGGCCCCTCGAGTCCGCCTCAGCTCCCATGCCACGATCTATTGCTCATCTAAAAAGTCAGGAAAATAAAAAGGTGAGTCACCAAAACTCAGTGTGCAAATCCCGAAAACACATAATTGGCTTGAGGCCCACAAACACATTATGGGCCTTAGCCCATACACAATGGCAACAAAATATTTACATGCAACATGGCCCAACCCAACCTAAAAATCCATCCTCTACACACCAGCCCGTACCAACCAACACACCTCGGGGATTTCTACAATCAACCTTGTCGTAACCATTTTTTGACAAAAACGGGAATCGAACTTGGGTTTTGAAAAATGAATAAAATGGGAGTCGCCACCGACCTTTTATTAGGTGTGATCGGATCACCTTTGTTTTAATAAAACATTTTGATTTAATAAAACAAATATTTTTGGTCTACGATCATTTGAGAAAATAGGTTCGGGAGTCGGTTACGTGCGAGGAAGGATTAGCACCCTCGCAACGCCCGAAAATCGGTACCAAATTGATTAACTGATGTCCCAAATGTCGAAATTTAAAAAAAAACGAATTTAGAAGTTTGGGTCTTTTTCGAAATGTTTGAGTCTTTTTAGAATATTAAGATTTCCTCGTTTCGGGGGGACCAAATATCACATCCAATACGTAGGACACGATAATTTCAATCCTTAAATCCAAGGTCGTCTCTTAATCCCTAAGACTCATTTATTAAAATAACAAAAGGTTATTCGATTATTTGGTCAAGCAAGAGAACCGAAACCCAACACATAGGGCACGGTCTCTCGAATTTCCAAACACGAAATATTGCCTCATTTTAAAAAAAATTTTAGTTTTTAGGGTGGAATTGATGAAAAACTATGTTTTAAAGAAACGTTATTTGAAAAACGGAAATGGGGTCATGCGATGAATAATGATGATGCAACACAAATTATGTACAAAATAATAACATAAATATAATAGTAGTAGTAATAATAATAGTAAAGATACGAAATATGGACAATATAGTAATACTAAATACGTACAATATAGAGATAAAGTTAGTATGTACAAGTAAAAATATGAAATATATACAAAATGATAATATAAGTATAATAATGATAATAATAATATGCAATATATATATACAATATGTTAATATAAACGTAGCAATAATAATATAATAATAATAGTAATAATAATGAAAGTAGTGGAAAATATAATAAAATAATAATACAATGACAATAATAAAAATAAAAAGGTGACTAGATCTAGTAAAATAATAACAACAGTAATATGTACAACATAATGGTATAATCATAATAATTAGTAATAATGATAGTATAATAATAATAATACGACAATAATAGTAGTTCGAAATATATACAATATAATAATATAAATATAATAGTAATAATAATAATGAAATTAGTTAAACAAAAGAATGGTAAAATATATACATAAAAATATAATAATAATAGTAATAATAATAATAATAATAATAAATATGTACAATATAATAATAGTATAATAATAATAATAAGATAATATAAAATATATACAACATAATAATGATATAAATATGATGATAATAATAAAATATAAATAATATAATAATACTAATATTGAAGATATTAAACAATGATAATATATTAAATAAGATTAAAAAGATTACAAAATAACTAAGAAAGGATCAAATTGCATCTAAAATGAAAGTTTGGGGTCAATTCGAAATAAAATATAAAGAGAAAGGGCCTATTAGAAGTGTGCGCAAAAAGGGATGGACCAAAATGGACAATAACCCCCTTTTTCAAATACATTGCATCAGGTAGACCCAATTGAAATCCGAAGCAAAGTTTTGGGCCAAATTAAAAATACCAAAAAACTTAATCGTAAAGCCAAGAAAACGAGGGAGGACCAAAAGCGCAATATACCCATTAATTAAAAACACGCGGATCCTCCTTAGCGGGTCGGGTCAAAAACGGGTCATAATCAAAACGACGTCGTTTTGGGTGTTTTAGGCCAGCCCCAAAACTACGTCGTTTTGATGGGCTATATAAGGCCAAAAATCCCAAAAAAAAAAATCATTTCCTCACTTCTCTTAAAAAAAAATTTGCTCTCTCTTTTTTTTGCAGGGAAGAGAGCCGGAGAGATTTCCGGCGAGGGGATCGTCGCCGGCCACCGCCGCCAGCCGCCGCCGGCCACCGCACACGGTGGCCGGAAAAGGTAAAAACTTTATTTTTTTTTTAATTTTTTTGATTTTTTTTTGTGGATTTGCGAAAACAAAGAAGAGAATAAAAATAAAAATAAAATAAAAAAATACCTTTGAATGCCTTGTATTCTTTTGTGCTTGTTTTTTTTTGAATATGTTTCTTTTTTTTCGTTCTTTTTTGATTGATTAAAAAAAAAACCCCCCTCTATTACAGTGTTTTCTATCGGCTTTTATAGCCTAATAACAATAATAAAATAAAATAAAAAAATCCTCTTTTGCTTGCGGTATTGCTGTCATTTTTGTCCGTTTTTTCCAGGTTATGGGCGTGGTAGTGGGAGACCAACGGCAGTGGTGGCCGACCAGGCGTAGTGGGGGGGAAGCGGCGCACAAGGCTAGGGTTTCTAAAACCCTAGCTTTTCTGAAAAAGATTTAATTTTTTTTGGGCCTTTTGGGCCTGGTTCTTTTATTTTGTTTGGGTTAGGTTTAATGGGCCTGGGCAATATTTGGGTATTACAGCTGCCCCTCTTTGCTCATTGTCGTGTAACGGGAATAGAGCAAAGACATAAAGAAGGCCCAAATTTGCCCGGGTCCACTGTCTCTGAATCCTTTGGTGTCCTTATTCTTCATATGGCTTCATTCTACCCCCTTGCCTTTTGTTGCTTTGGCCACTTTACTGTAACTTGGTTTGATTTCGATTTGCTTCTTTGTATCTTCGGGGATGACTTCAATCTTCGGTCCATTCCACTATCATCTCTAGGGAACAAGATCTGAACTTTTCAATTTGCTTCCTTACTATCTTCGGGAAGACTTCAATCTCCAGTCTGCTCCACCATCATGGAACAAAATCTGAACTTTTCAATTTGCTTCCTTACTATCTTCGGGAAGACTTCGATCTTCATTCTATTCCACTGCTATTTCTGAGAGATATAGCCCATAGCTTCATCTTGTTCTTGTTCAATCTTCTTTGTCCACTGGAACTCCTTTGTCAAATTTGCTCAACGCGACTTCAGTCTTCCTTCCCATCATGTGACCTGATGCATCAACTCATCTCTCGCAATATGAGTTGATATATTTCGAACAGAAATGAAAAGATACCTCAGGGCGTGATCCGAGGCTCAAACTTATAATCTCAACGTGTGACTCGATGCTCAACTCACTTCTCTCTGATATGAGTTGATATTTTGAAAAGAAATTAAAAGACTCCTCAGGGAGTGACCCGAGGCTCAACCCACTCCTCTCTGACACGAGTTGATATTTTGAAAAGAAATTAAAAGGCACCTCAGGGTGTGTCCCGAGGCTCAACCCACTTCTCTCTGACACGAGTTGATATTTTGAAAAGAAATTAAAAGACATCTCAGGGTGTGTCCCGAGGCTCAACCACACTCTCATGAGGTTTTTTTTTTTTTTTTTTTTGAAATTTGTCAAACAGAAATTGAAAATACTTCGACCTCTCGTAATATGAACTAATTTTTGCAAGCAGGAATTGAAAGAAAAACGGAAATTAAAAGACACCTCAGGGGGTGGCCCGAGGCTCAACTCACTTCTCTCTGATATGAGTTGATATTTTGAAAAGAGATTAAAAGACACCTCAGGGGGGTGACCCGAGGCTCAACTCACTTCTCTCTGATATGAGTTGATATTTTGAAAAGAAATTAAAAGACACCTCAGGGGGGTGACCCGAGGCTCAACTCACTTCTCTCTGATATGAGTTGATATTTTGAACAGAAATTAAAAGACACCTCAGGGTGTGACCCGAGGCTCAACTCACTTCTCTCTGATATGAGTTGATATTTTGAACAGAAATTAAAAGACACCTCAGGGTGTGACCCGAGGCTCAACTCACTTCTCTCTGATATGAGTTGATATTTTGAACAGAAATTAAAAGACACCTCAGGGTGTGACCCGAGGCTCAACTCACTTCTCTCTGATATGAGTTGATATTTTTGAAAGGAAATCTCAAAATATATCGTTTGGTGGGGCTCGAATGTCTTCTTTTCCTCTGATTTGGTGCAACAATTGTCAAGACTTCTTGCTTTACTGGTGTGCCTGTATGTGTCATGCGTGATGATGTCATGATATGCATGTGTTTGTCCTAAATGTCTACATGATTATGCCATGTGTCTCGGGCTTGTTTGTCCTGTATCTCTCTCCGTTACGACTTTCACGGTAGCCTGTGTTCGTTGCTTCAACTCTTGACTTTCTTCAGGCTTGATACCCGCCCTCGGGTTCTACGAGTAATTCGTGTTTCCCTTTTTTTTTTTTTCGCCCCATGTTGAACTTTGTCCTTGCTTTGAAGCTCCTACCCAATTCTCCTCCAGTTAATGCTCCATATTCTTTTCGTTTAGAATGTGTAATTTTACTATTCATCTTCAAAATGAAACATAAGAAAAATGCATGAAAACTGCAAAGTAGGCATGGAAGGTGTTCCTCATATTTATTTCAAAAGCAACAAGAAAATTGACAAGGAATGACTCGATTAAGAAAGCATTATAAAAGGAAAACAAGTTTAGTTGTAAAAGGAAAACAAGTTTAGTTGTAACAAGTTTAGACATCCGACGTATGAACTTCTCCATGTTTCTTCGTCCCGAATCTTTTCGAGCAAGATCCTTCGTGTAAAAGATTCTTAAGCTTCAGAGTTCGCTTCAATACTACGATCTCGCTGTTTGACTCTTTGTTCAACCCATTTCTGCCTTATCGGACCAGATTGCTTCCTTAGGATGCCCTTTCGGGTTTTCATCCTAAGCCTTCTCCGTTTTTCAGGATGCCTTTTCGTTTTTTTTTTTTTAGGCATAATATTTCTTCACGGCATCTGAGTTTACCGGATTTGGTAACTCCTTCCCATCCATTTCAGTGAGGATCAAAGCTCCACCTGAGAAGGCTCTCTTGACGACGTATGGTCCTTCCCAATTCGGTGCCCATTTTCCTCGAAAGTCCTTTTGTATAGGGAGAATCTTCCTCAACACGAGTTCTCCTTCGCGAAATTCCCTTGGACGCACCTTCTTGTTATGGGCTGCGATCATTCTCCTTTGGTACATCTGTCCATGACAAATTGCCTTCAAGCGTTTTTCTTCAATCAGATTCAGTTGGTCATATCGAGCTTGAACCCATTCAGATTCTTCTAGCTTTGACTCCATTAAGATTCGCAGGGAGGGGATTTCTACCTCAATGGGCAGCACGGCTTCCATTCCATAGACTAGAGAGAAAGGAGTTGCCCCCGTAGAGGTACGCACACACGTGCGATACGCGTATAGAGCGAATGGTAGTTTCTCGTGCCAATCCTTATATGTCTCAGTCATCTTCCCAATGATCTTCTTGATATTCTTGTTAGCGGCTTCTACTGCTCCGGTCATCTTTGGACGATAGGGTGAGGAATTGTGATGCTTTATTTGAAATTGCTCGCACACTTCCTTCATCATTTTGTTGTTCAGATTCAAAGCATTATCTGAAATAATTCTTTCCGGTAAGCCATATCGGCATATGATCTCCTTTTTTAAGAATCTGCACACTGCTGCCCTTGTCACATTAGCAAACGAAGTAGCTTCTATCCATTTTGTGAAGTAGTCTATGACCACAAAAATGAATCAGTGTCCATTAGAAGCTTTCGGGGAAATTGGCCCTATAACATCCATGCCCCACATAGAAAAGGGCCACGGGGAAGTCATGACATGAAGGGGTGAAGGTGCTGCATGAATTTTATCACCGTAAACTTGACATTTGTGACACCTTCGTGCGTAACTAATGCAATCGCTTTCCATTGTCAACCAGTAATAACCGAGCCTCATAATTTGCCTGGCCATAGTGAAGCCATTGGCGTGCGTTCCACAAACTCCTTCATGGACCTCTTCGAGTATCTTTCTAGCTTCAACAATATCCACACATCTCAGGAGGACTTGATCTTTCCCTCTTTTGTACAGGATGTCCCTATCGAGAACGAATCCTGCTGCCAATCTCCTGATCGTTCTTTTGTCGTTTTCGTTTGCTTGCTCGGGATATCTTTGATTCTTGACATATTCTAAGATATCATGGAACCATGGTTGCTCGTCTGCCTCGTTGTCAATGCTAAAACAATGCGCCGGGGCCTCGTATATGCTCATCTGGAGAGGCATTATTTCTGTTTCTCGGTTTGCTTTGAACATTGAAGCCAAAGTGGCCAGGGCGTCAGCCAACTGGTTTTCCTCCCGTGGGAAATAATTAAAAGTCACTTCTTCGAATTCTTCGACCAATTCTATAACGAGATCGCGATATTTAACCAACTTCGAGTCCCTTACTTCCCAAACTCCACGGATTTGGTAAATCACCAATGCCGAGTCCCCGGAGACTGTCAAGACCTTAACGTTCTGCTCGATAGCTGCGTGAAGTCCCATGATGCAAGCCTCATATTCTGCTATGTTGTTGGTACAGAAGAAATTTAATCTGGCAGTAAAAGGGTAATGATATCCTTCGGGTGACACTAGGATTGCTCCAATTCCGTGCCCCAATGCATTTGATGCGCCGTCGAAGCTCATCTTCCATGATTTCTCTTTTGACGATTCACATTCTTCTTTCGTAACGCATATCAAATCTTCGTCTGGGAAGTCAAATCTCAATGGCTCGTACTCCTCTGTTGTCCGAGTTGCTAAGAAATCAGCTATTGCGCTCCCTTTAATCGATTTCTGGCTTACGTATACGATGTCATACTCTGATAGTAGGATCTGCCATCGTGCCATTCTTCCTGAGAGTGCAGGCGACTCCATCATGTACTTTATTGGGTCTAGCTTCGAAATCAGCCACGTCGTATGATACAGCACATATTGCCTAAGCCTCCGAGTTGCCCAAACCAGAGCACAACAGAATTTTTCGATTGTCGGATATCTTGTCTCACACTCCGTGAATTTCTTACTGAGATAATAGATCGCCTGTTCTCTTTTTCCAGACTCATCATGTTGCCCCAAGACGCAGCCCATTGAGTTTTCGGACACAGTCAGATATAGTATTAGTGGCCTTCCGGGGGTTGGTGGTACTAGCACCGGAGGACTAGATAAATACTGCTTTATCTTGTCGAAAGCCTCTTGGCATTCCTTGTCCCATTCTCCAGAATTGTGTTTTCGAAGGAGTCGAAAAATTGGATCACACTGCTTGGTGAGTTGAGCAATGAACCGAGCAATGTAATTCAGTCTCCCTAGAAATCCTCTAACTTCCTTTTGTGTGCGCGGCGGCGGTAGTTCTTGTATGGCCTTTATTTTATCTGGATCAACCTCGATACCTTTCTTGCTGACGATGAATCCCAATAATTTCCCCGAGGTAGCCCCGAAGGTACATTTGGCAGGGTTAAGCTTTAGTTGGAATTTTCTCAGTCTTTCGAACAGCTTCCGGAAGTTCTCGACATGCTCTATTTCTCCTTGAGATTTGGCGATCATATCGTCGACATAGACTTCTATTTCCTTATGCATCATGTCGTGGAACAGTGTCACCATGGCTCTTTGATATGTTGCCCCGGCATTCTTTAAACCGAACGGCATCACTTTGTAGCAGAATGTCCCCCACATTGTCGTGAACGTAGTTTTCTCCATATCCTCGGGAGCCATCTTGATTTGGTTGTAGCCCGAAAATCCATCCATGAAGGAGAACAACGAATTCTTCGCCGTGTTATCTACCAACGTATCAATGTGCGGTAGCGGGAAATTATCTTTAGGGCTGGCTCGATTCAAATCACGGTAATCCACACACATTCGTACTTTGCCATCTTTCTTCGGTACTGGGACGATATTAGCTACCCATTCTGGATATCTAGAGACTTGCAGGAATCCAGCGTCAAATTGTTTCTTTACTTCTTCCTTTATCTTTAAGAGCATTTCTGGCCTCATCCGTCTTAACTTCTGTTGGATAGGCTTGCATTCAGGTTTCAGTGGGAGCCTATGGACCGCTACATCTTCGTTCAGACCTGGCATATCTTGATACGACCATGCGAACACGTCTTTGTACTCATGAAGCAAGGTGATTAGATCATGTTTGGTGTCTTCAGATATGGAGGTCCCGACTTTTACCTCTTGCTTCTTTTCTTCACTTCCTAAATTCACTGTCTCGACCGATTCTTGATAGGGCAAAATCTGTTTATCCTCTTGTTCTACCATTTTTAGTAGGTCTGGGGAAGAGGCATAGTCTTCGGCATCTTCTTCAGCCTCGAATTCTCCTACACAAATAGCTTTCTCGAAGTCGATTTTAGGACTCATAACAGGATTGTTCATGTCGTTGATATCCGAGCACCTGAAAAGTAAAAAAAGAAGACTATAGAGGGACATCGAGGTATCGGGTCCTATAAATATGACATGATGATATGGGATATATAGGGACGGGTAAATAAAGAAATGAATGTGGAACCAATGAGAATGAAAGAACGCGACAAAATGCATTTTTATTCATGTTTCATTTTAAAAGCTAGATAGACAAAATAAACTCTCACAACATATTCCCCTACGGTTTAGGGGTATACAAAAAGTTAATACTGAGCATTACTCCGGAGGGGATTTGGAAACTACAAGGAGATCCACAGCAGTCCAATTGTTCAAAGTGAATCCTGGAGGACAAGGGCGTATCATCGAAGAGTTTCCAATCGCATTATTCCCTTTGCCAATGACATTTATGCTGAAGTCCTGTAGACCCTTTTCCACCCATGACACCATACTCCGTGGGTCCTCTTCTCCCGGGAATATAATTCCGGCCGAGATAAATGTTTTCGACAAAGGCGGATATGTTATGGGTTCCCACTCTAATTCTCGACCTGTGACTCTTGCGATCCTTCTTTCTTGCTCCCTTTGCAATTGTTTCCTTCTTTGCTGCATGTCGGGCTTAAATCCTAAGCCGTATCGAGCCTTGTGGGGTACCGGTTTTAGTGCTCTAGCCATCCCTTGCTGGTATTTCCCCAAGCCTTTCCTTGCTCGGGCCCCTTTTCCAATCGTTAGTTTGATTCCCATCCTGGTATTCTTTGATAACTTGGGCGTGGGAGCTTTACCTCCTTCAGCGACGAAAGTAGCATTGATGAATTCAAAGGAGCGGAAGGAACATTCTACTACATCTTTGTTTACTTCGATGTAGGGTGCATCAGCGGAGATAGACGCGACGATGTCTTCCTCACCAGCGACTGTGATCAAGCGATCATCCATGATAAACTTCATTTTCTGGTGGAGAGATGAGGGGACTGCCCCAGCAGAATGGATCCAAGGTCTCCCTAAGAGGCAATTGTATGAAGGTGCAATGTCCATGACCTGGAATTCAATATTGTATGTGCATGGGCCCACTTCTAGAGGGATCTCTATCTTTCCCATGACCTCTCGTCGCGTCCCATCAAACGCTCTTACCGTGGAATGACAAGGTCTCAAATAAGACATATCCACCGGCATTCTGGACAGTGTCGCTAAAGGCATGACGTTAAGCGCAGACCCGTTATCAATGAGTACACTTGGTACTATGTAACCTTTGCAATAGGCCGTGATATGTAGTGCCTTGACGGAGCCCCTTCCATTCGGTGGTATTTCATCATCGCTGAAGGAGATGAAATTATCTGCGTTTAGGTTATTTGCCCACCTATCAAGTTTTTCCACGGGTACATTACTCGGTACATATGCTTGGTTTAACACACTTAATAGAGCGTTTCGGTGTGGTTCTGAGTTTAACAGTAGAGATAACACTGAGATCTTTGCTGGTTGCTTGTTCAATTGCTCCACAATGTTATACTCGCTGTGCTTGATGAACCTCAAAAATTCGTGTGCTTCGTCCTCACTCACGGGCCTTTTAGATTCTTGTCCAGATTGTACTTCAACCTCAGCCTCGGTTTCATGCATCGGCGCTTTCCCCTTTTGACTCGTGCTTACGACTTTCTTTTCCGGTTCGACCATCTTGTGAGAATAACACCTTCCGCTACGGGTGAAATGCCCTACTCGCTAACGCTTCCTTCGTAGCTTCTGGCAGGGTAATGTTGACATCATATTCCAAGGCACTGCTTGTCCTCCTTGTAAGGGAACGGAGTTGGCATCTTAATTATCATCTTTGGTTTCGGCTCTTCCCATTTTGCCTCGTAGTAGATTATCAAAGGTCGGTCGGCACTATAAGGGGGTCCTGATGATCGAGCTTCGGATGCACATACATCTTTTTCGATGATCTCTTCCTTTTTATCATAGACCTCAAACTCCTTATTGTTCATCATATCTTGGAGCAATTCTTTAAATTTCTCACAAGATTGGATGCGGTGCCCTTCTATGCCATGAAAGACAAAAACTTTGACCTTCTGTATCTTCCTCCTTGGAACTTTTGTCAAGCGGACCAAGCAAACCCTTTTTCATCATTATTTCCCATATTTTCCCCAATGGCGTCTTTATTTCAGAGGCACGACTTTTAGCTCGCCGGCCATCTTCATTTGTCACCACGTTCACGTTCCCTTCAGTATGGTTAGGGAGCGGATTTCTGGCCACCGTACTGATCCCATCAAAACGTAGAATGCCCGCATCAATTAGACTCTGAACCTTTCTTTTAAAGGCTATGCAATTATCCATGGAATGCCCCCGGTTTCCAGCATGGTACATGCAGCTAGCATTAGGATCGTACCATTTAGGATAGGGAGGTTTCAAATGTGCTATGTAATGTGGTGCTATTAGTTGTTTCTCTAGCAACTTTGGGCACAGTTCTCCGTATGTCATGGGAATAGGGGCAAACTGAGGCTTTTCGGGGTTGGGTCTGGTGGCCTCGGTTCATTTCTGGGTTGGCTCGGAGCGGTTGTGGTATTTGGTGAGAAGATGGTGAGTGGTCTTTGGGCATCAGCGGTATAGACGGGATAAGGGGAGGGGTTTGATAATAGAGGTTCTGAGGAGGAAAGTAGAGGTTTGGAGTTGGGCGGAATTGAGGTCGAGGTTGGATAGGGTATGGATTAGGAGTGTAGTGATTCTCGGTCCCTACCATATGGGTTTCTGGCTCCTTCTTCTTAAATGGCCTTTTAGAGCTTTCAGACCCTTCCATTCTCCCGTTCCTGATGCCGTTTTCGATGAGCTCTCCAGATATTACGACATCTGCGAAATCCTTTGTGGCATTCCCCACCAGTTTGTCATAGAATGGCGCTCTTAAAGTGTTAATAAAAAGGACTGTGATCTCCGTCTTGGTTAGTGGAGGTTCCACTTGAACCGAGACGTCTCTCCACCTTTGAGCATATTGCCTAAAGGTCTCAGATGGCTTCTTTTCCATCATCTGCAATGTTAGGCGATCAGGCGCTATGTCGGAGACGTGTTTATATTGTTCACAGAATGCTGCAGCTAAGTCATCCCATGATTGGATCTTTTCTCTTCCTAGTTGATTGTACCATCGGAGAGCTGACCCTATCAAGCTTTCTTGAAAGCAGTGTATCAGCAACTTGTCTTCGTCCTCATAACCGGCCATTTTCCGA
>SMMG02000092.1:0-42641 GCA_005393395.2 Gossypium australe
TCGATCCCTCCACTTTTTATAATATTCTCGATCATTTCTCCAGTGGTTATGATATCTGAGAAGCTCCGGGTTGCACTTCCTATCATATGCATAAGGAATGGGGCTTTCAACGTGCGGATGAAGAGCATGGTGGTCTCTTTCTCCATAAGCGGCGGCTGGACCTGAATGGCAACTTCCCTCCACCTCTGCGCGTATTGCCTAAAGCTTTCGTTCCCCTTTTTTTCCATGTTTTGCAGAACGATCCTATCAGGGGTCATATCCGTTACATGACTGTATTGCTCCAAGAATGCTTGAGCCAAATCATCCCATGACCCAATTTTGGCACGACTCAACTGATTGTACCATCTGGTCGCCGCTCCTATCAGGCTGTCTTGGAAACAGTGGATCAGTAGTGGATCATTGTTAGTGTAGCCTGCCATCCTTCTACAGAACATAGTGATGTGGGCTTCTGGGCAACTCGTCCCATTGTACTTTTCGAACTCGGGCATCTTAAAATTATATGGGAGCACCAAATCAGGGACTAAGCTTAAGTCATTGGCTTTTATTCCTCGACGTTTACCGGCATTTTCCAGAGCCCTGAATCTTTCTTCCACCCATTTTGGTAGTTCTTGCTTTGCCTTTTCAGCCATCTCGTCCAGATCTGGGACGTTAGGACTGACCAGATTTTCTCCTGGGTTGGTACCTGAACCCGTAGGGAGATGCGTGGGTATTGCGATATCAGCATGATATTGTGGCCTGATGGTGACAGACGCCCTTCGAGGATACGTGTCTGGTGGTGTTTGGGCCTGTAGTGGGGGAGGAGAGGGATTATCACCGTTGTTTCCCGAGCTAGTGGCAATGCCTCGTTCCTTAGCCATCAATTGCCTTAGTTGTTTCATCATATCGTCCTGGGATTTTTGCATCCGCTCCATCATGTCTTCCTGGGTTTTGGCCCGCTGCTTTTGTAACTGCACTTGTTCTTTCATTTGATCCTGAATTTCTTTTTTGCATTTGTTCTAGCTTTTCCATTTTTTGGTCCATTATCCTTGTCTTGTTTCTCGTACCGTAGGGATGTTCCAGAGTAACTGCCACAATTTTAGGGTCCTTCTATGAGATTCGATGTGTAGATGCAATGTAATGCTGATGTATGAAATGTATGCAAAAATGTTGATTCCAATTCGATTTCCATTAGAATAGCTTTTCTAGAAAACAAGTTTCTTTACATAAAATGGATTACACGAATGGCCGGGCCCTAGCACCTAACGCCTTGACCTCTTCAAGAAGCCAACTTAACTTTTGACCTTTTTCTGACCCTGATTCGTACATCAAACCTAATGCATCAGCTTGAACTGCCAAAGTCTGCAAGTGCTCCGCCATTCCTCGCATTTGAGCTATGGCTTCTCCCATAATATAATCCCGGCCTCTAACTTGGTTCTGGGAGTCATGCAATTGCTATTTCCATTGCTCCTCATTAGCTTGGAAAAGTTCTTCCCGTAGCTCGTAGCCATGCACGACGGATTCTAGCTCTTCAATTCTTGCCTTCATTTTGCTCAGACTAGCCTTTAATTCGGCCATAGAATGGCGGCTTCGATACTGATGTAGCAATCTCTCCAGTTCTGACACTCGCATCTTCAATTTCTCTTTCTCATTTCGGCCTTCCATCGCATTTTCGTTTTAGGGCATCTTCTCGTTCACGGGCATCCTGGAGTTTTCTTTCCCACTGGCTCGCTCTGTTCTTCTCCTCTCTAATCTCCTGACTCCATTGCTCTGACGTTTTTCCCAGCCCCGCCATTCTTATCGATCTTCGGAGCTTCTTATAATCGGTCTTCAAATCGCTCAAATCTTCTTCGGCTTTAGTTTTCCCTTTCCTCCACTTATCGGCTTCCAATTTTTGAATATCGACGTCCAAACCTAGCTGCATTTTCTCTTCCTCTAGTTGCTCTATTCTTTTCCTTAACTCTCGGTTCTTTTCTTCGAAGTCTTGTTTGATGATTTCAAGCTCTGAGGGGATCGCCCGTAACTGCTCTTCTAGTGATCGGGTGTTTTCTTGGTCAGATGTGGGGATGTTGTCATTGACTCTTTGGTCTCGCCATTGGATATACTCGGGTGTCGTCATCGGATTGGCAGCGAACTTTTTTATTTTATGAATTTAGCCCCAAGCCTTGGATATCTCGCGGATTCTCTTTTTGTAATTTTCCCCTTTATACTCAAATTCGCACTCGGCTAACCCTTGTGTAGGCGGTGTAAACTGTCTTGACCTATACTGTCTTAACACGAGAAGAGGAGCGTATCCGGCGGCTCCCCATATTCCGAGCATGGGGACATAATCAAAGTCCCCACACTTATACAAGATTTCGTCAAGTAACATCCAAGGAGCTTTCCATTCTACATCTTCTTCTTGTAAGCTTTGCAAAGCCATCATCCAACTTTCTTCCGTGATGTCATCTCGTCTAGGTGTTGCTGCTGTATTTTTTAGTGGAGAGTAGTCTTCGGTGAAGATTAGGCACGACACCTTTTCTATTTTCCAAAAATGACTGTGAAACTATGCTATTAAGAGTTGGGCGCAACCGATGAATCTCCCTTCGCCGGCCCTCCGACACGGGCTTAGAGACCTGAAAGTTTCGGCGAGAATCGCAGGAACAAGAGTGACCCCTCTGTCTAGTTTGTCGAATAGATCAGCTACCGCCTCATCCATATGTCCTAGGGCCTTGGGGAAGATGACCAATCCGTAAATGCTCAAAGCTAAAACATCAACCCTCTTCTTCTCCTCAGGATGTGCTATGATCAAATCCCTTAGATTCCTCCAAGGGATGCACTTACAACCTCCCTTTTGTTTTGTCCGGGCCGTGACCCACTGCTCACTCATCCCCGTTGTATTCATCAGCTTTTTTGTGAATGTGGGTACATTAACGGCTCTCAAGTAGGCTTTATCAGTTTGAATTCTCGGGCAGCGGATCAGGGCCGTGTACTCCTCTATGGTAGGAACCAAATCTACTTTCCCAAAAGTGAAGCACTCGTACGCAGGGTTCCAAAATTGGGTCATTGCTCGGAACAAGTGTTGGTCTATCTTGATGTCAAGCAGATAAGGCAAGTCGCCATAATGATGGTAGAATAACTGCTTGATCTTGTCATCCCACTGATCCCATATTTCTTTTATTTCTCGAAGATTATTTTGAGTCACACTGATGCGTGTATAATCCCACAACTCTGATATATATCCCTCCGTGAGGCTATCCCCCTTCTCTCGCTGTACTGTCTCAGCCCATATCCAGACGGCCGCATTGTCTTCCACTCTATCAAGAAACCCCTTTTCCATGATAAGCTACCTATTCAGAAATTGAATGGGAATCAACATCCTTTTTTATGCATATGCTATGCGAGGAGATGAAGATAAAGCAAGTCATTATCAATAAGCAGCAAATGCAAAACTTAATCGGGTGACCACTAGAGTTCGGTATGGCTTTACTTAGGGTGGTTCTTATGGCTTGCTATATAGGGTTTGGTTCTAGAGTAAAGGTACCTGAACCAGCTGATTCCTCGATCCTCACCCATTATAGGCTCATATGGACCGAGTTCAGTTCAGGGGAACACATTTCCCTATGGCTACACGGAGATGAAAATCTCACGAAGACATAGGTACGGATGTGTTCCGAAAGCGATCCACTATCTTGCACGGAGGTGAAGACCTCACGAAAGAGTAGCTTCTCACTCCCACTTAAGGGTGTGACCGCAATGGTCATGCAATGCAATGCCAAAGTATTTCACGAGACCCGACATTATAGCACGAGCAAATGCATCAAAGAGAAACACGAGTTTTCACAACAATTTTTCAAATTTTCGATCAAAGGGACAAAAATCAATCAATTTACGGCCTGACTCTCTTTTTATGTCCCCAGTGGAGTCGCCAAGCTGTCGTAACCATTTTTGGAAAAACGGAAAATCGACTCTAGGGTTTGAAAATAAGAAATAAAACGGGAGTCGCCATCGATCTTTTGTTAGGTGTGATCGGGTCACCTTTGTTTTAATAAAACATTTCGGTTTACTAAAACGGGGTTTTTGGTCTACGAACATTCGAGAAGATAGGTCCGGGAGTCGGTTACGTGCGAGGAAGGATTAGCACCCTCACAACGCCCAAAATTGGTACCAAATTGATTGATTGATGTCCTTATGTCGAAAGTTTGAAAATTTTGAAGGAATTTAAAAATCTGACCCTTTTTTGGAAATATTTGTGTTCTTCTTGAATTAAATCGAGATTTTCTCGTTTCGAAGAAATAAAGTGTCACATCCAATACTTTAGGACATGATAGTTTTAAATCTTCGATCCTGAGATCATCTCGTAGTTTTCCGGAATTGTAAACCAAGACTTTCTCGTTTCCAAGGGATTAAAATATCACATCCAATACTTTAGGACACGATAATTCAAATCTTTGGATCAGAGATCATCCCATAGTTTTTTTGTGAAAATCAAGATTTTCTCGTTCCAAAAGACTAAAATATCACATCCAATGCTTTAGGACACAATAGTTTAAATCTTTGAATACGAGATTATCCCATAGTTTTTTTCGAGTTTAAAAAAAATCAAGATCTTCTTGTTCCAAAAGAATAAAGTATCACATCCAATACTTTAGGACACGATATTTTAAATCCTTGAACCCAATACCATCTCAATATTGTCGATCTACATAGATGGCGCGAACGAAAACAATCATGAAAATGTCGAAGCAAAAATAAAGAAACAAAATAAAAAAAATTGTTAAAAATAAAACAAGACACAAAAAAAACAACAATGTCAATAACGATAATAGTAATAATAATACCGAAATATATATAATATAATAATAATACTAGTAGTAGTAAACATAATAATAATGATAATAATAATGATGGTAATACAAGATATATACAAAATGATAATATAAGTATAATAATGATAACCACAATATGCAATATATACAATATGTTAATATAAACATGACAGTAATAATAATATAATAAAGTTAATATGTACAAGTAATAATATAATAATAATAATAATAGTGATGATGATAATGATAATAATAATGCAAAGTATATATAATAATAAAAATATAATAATAATAGTATAATTAATAAAGAGGGTAACATATAATAATAATAATAATAATAATAATAATAATAATAATAATGAAATAGTAATAATAATACGAAATATATACAATGCAGCAATGCGTGGTGATAATAATAATGATAATAAGTATATATATATTCAGCTAATAATATTACTAATAGTAACGGATAATAATAGTAACTAATAATAATATAATAACAAAGATGGTAACATAGTAATAATACTAAGAATAATAAAAAGTATATACAATATACTAATATAATAGTATAACAACAATATAACAATAGTGATAATAAATAAATATAATAATAATAATAATAACAATAATAATAATAATATATGTAATGAGTATAATAATAATAATAGAGTATTAAATAATTAATAGCAATTAAAATAAAATATTAAAATGGCAAAAATGATGGTATAAATTAAAAACGGACTAAATCGCATGAAAAATAGAAGTTTCGGGTCAAATTATACAAAACAAATAATGGGAGGACCGAATTGCAACATGCGCTAAAGGAGGAGGGACTAAAATGGCTAATAACCCTTTTCCCCAAAACGCATAGCACAAAATGGACCAAATTGTGAAGGAACGAAGTTCACGGGAAAAAAATTGGAAATAAAAAGAACTTGATTGTAAAACACAGAAAAAACGGAAGGACCGCGCGCGTAAATATCCCCGAAAGTAAAAACACGCGGATCCTCTGGAGCGGGTCGGGTCGCGGACACGGGTTCTAGGCCAAACGACGTCGTTTTGGGGCTTATGGTCGCCGGCCAAAACGACGCCGTTTCATATGGTTATATAAGGCCGAAATTTTTTCTTCAGATTCATTTCTCTCTTATTTTTTTAAAAAAAAACTAATCTTTTCTCTTTCTTTTCTCTGTAGATCCGCGAAGGGGGAAGGAATTCCGGCAAAGGAACCACCGTCGCCGGCCACCGCGCGCGGTGGCCGGAATTCGCAAGAAGGTATATTTTTTTTATATATATATATATATATATGTATATATGTATGTATATATACTTGTATATTTGTGTACAAAAAGAAGAACACAACAAAAAAAAAACCAAAAAAGGAAAATAATAAATAGAAGAAATACCTTCGATTGCACTGTTATGATGATTTTTTTTGAATTTTTGTTAGGTTTCTACTGTTATAATTTTGAAACTATCTTCGCTTGTATTGATTGCTTCTCAAAAAAGGGGATCCTGTGTACATCCTCTCTTTCGGGTTTTATAGATCTAAAACATAAAATAAAATACATTATTTCCCTTCTTTTCTACTGCTGCGTTGGTTTCCATTTTTGCAGGGAATGGTGGCCGACAGTGGAGAGTGGAGGCGGCGCAAGTGGAGGCTAGTGGGGGGGCATGCGGCGCTAAGGGATAGAACCCTAGGGTTCTGAGAATTTTCCCTTTTTTTTTGGGCCCTTTGGGCCATTCGTAATTGGGTCTTTATTGGGTTTTGGGTTTAATTGGGCCTGGGTAAATTTGGGATATTACAGCTTTCATTTTATTAAATTATAACATATATTATGGTTATTATTAATTACCAAACTAACCTTTATTATAAAATAATGTTAACATATAAATTAAGGGTAATGGTGACTTAAACCGGCCACTATCTTAGAGAATGGGCTATTTTCCCTTTAAGGACTTCATATTAAGAAGCCACTAACAAAATGCACTTTTCACTATAGTTTGTAACTTTTACACTTTACGCGATTAAGTCCTTTTATTAAATTAAGCACACAAACAATCAAATTTTCATACGAAACTTTCACACATAATAATTCACATATAATAAACATAGAAAATAATATTTAAAGATTTTTCAGATTCGGATTCGTGGTCTCGAAACCACTGTTCCGATTAGGGTCAAATTCGGACTGTGACAATTCTCCCCTAGAGATTTTCGTCCCCGAAAATCTTACCGGTAAACAGAGTCAGATATTGTTGTCGCATTGAATCCTCAGGCTCCCACGTAGCCTCTTCTATACCATGACGATTCCATAATACTTTTACTAACGGAATTTTCTAGTTTCTCAACTCTTTCACTTCACGAGCTAAGATACGGATCAGTTCTTCCTCATACGTCATATCAGATCGGATTTCAATCTCAGACGGAGCAATCACATGCGACGGATCTGATCTATATTTGCGAAGCATCGAAACATGAAATTCATTGTGTATCCTTTCTAGTTCAGAGGGCAGCCTTAATCTATAAGCAGCAGGCCCGACACGTTCGATGATCTCATACGGTCCAATGAACCTCGGACTTCATTTACCTTTACATCCAAATCGAAGCACTTTCTTCCACGGAGAAACTTTCAAAAATACCCAGTCTCCAATTTGAAACTCAATGTCTTTACGTTTCAAATCTACATATGAATTTTGTCGATCTGATGCAGCTTTCAGACTATCACGAATCACTGCCACTTTCTGTTCAGTCTCTTTAATCATATCAACCCCATGTATCTTGTTTTCACTGAGCTCGGTCAGTACAATGGTGTACGACATTTACGATCGTACAAGGCTTCGTAGGGTGCCATTTTGATACTAGATTGAAAACTGTTATTATAAGCAAATTCAATCAAAGGTAAGTATCATTCCCACGTACCTTCAAACTCGAGGATGCAACATCTCAACATATTCTCAAGTGTCTGAATGGTTCGTTCGGACTGACCATCTGTCTGCGGATGAAAAGCTGTGCTAAAGTGTAGTTTAGTACCTAAAGTATCTTGCAATTTCTTTCAAAACCGCGACGTGAATCTTAAGTCTCTGTCCGAAACAATGGAAATTGGCACACCATGCAATCTCACAATTTGAGATACATACAACTCAGCAAGCTTATCGAGCGAAAAGTCCGTCTGAATTGGAACAAAGTGAGCTGATTTGGTTAGTCTGTCCAGTATAACCCAAATTGCATCTTTCTTGCTCGGTGTCATAGGCAAGCTGGATACAAAATCCATAGTAATTTTGTCCCATTTCCATTCAGGTATCATGATTGGCTGAAGTAACCCAGAAGGCACCTGATGTTCGGCCTTTACTTGCTGACAAACTGAACATTTCGAGACAAATTCAGATATGTCACGTTTCATACCAGGCAACCAATAGAATGTTTCAAATCATTATACATTTTCGTGCTACCCGGATGTACAGATAATCGGCTACTGTGAGCTTCATTCAATATCATCTGAATCAAATCTAAATTCCTCGGAACATACATTCGATCTTTGAACTTCAAACAGTCATTCTCATCTATTTGAAACTCTGACTCAACATTGTTCTCACACTGAACTCGTCTTGCTAACAAATCTTTGTCAACTTTCTGGGCATCACTAATTTGTTGAATAAACAATGGTCTTGCTTTTAATTCAGCTACTATCGAACCATCATCAGACATAACCATATGCGCGTTCAACACACAAAGAGCAAATAATGATTTTAGACTTAAGGCATCCGCAACAACATTTGCTTTGCCCGGATGAAAGTCAATCACCAATTCATAATCTTTCAACAGCTCTAACCATCTGCGTTGTCTCAGGTTCAAATCTCTCTGTGTCATTAAATACTTCAAACTCTTGTGATCTGAATAAACATGACATTTCTCACCAAATAGATAATGACGCCATATCTTTAACGCGAACACAATGGTTGTTAGCTCTAAATCATGCGTCGGGTAATTCCTTTCGTGTGGCTTCAATTGTCTCGAAGCATAGGCTACGACTTTGCCTTCCTGCATCAAAACGTAACCCAAACCATTCAAAAATGCATCACTATAAACAACAAATTCTTTACCCAATTCAGGCTAAACTAACATTGGAGCTTCGGTCAAAAGAGTTTTCAATTGATCGAAACTTTTCTGACACTTTTCCGACCATTCAAATCTAACATCTTTCTATAATAGCTTTGTCAACGGGGTAGCTATTATAGAAAAACCTTTCACAAATCGCCTGTAGTAACCAGCAAGTCCCAGAAAGCTTCGAATTTTGGAAATGTTCTTCGATGGTTTCCAATCGAGTATAGCCGATATTTTATTCGGATCAACCCGAATACCTGATGCTGAAACAACGTGGCCTAGAAAACTGACTTCACTCAACCAAAACTCACATTTGCCAAACTTTGCATACAACTGTTTATCTCGCAAAGTTGGTAGCACAAGTCTCAGGTGCTCAGCATGCTCAGTTTCATCTATGGAGTAGATCAAAATATCATCTATAAACACTACTACAAACCGATCCAAATACTGTCTGAAAATCCAATTCATCAGATCCATAAAAATAGCAGGTGCATTAGTAAGTCCGAAAGGCATAACCAAAATCTCATAGTGTCCGTACCTCGTTCGAAAAGCTGTCTTTGGCATATCGGAATCTCTGACTCACAACTGATAATAACCCGACCTCAAATCTATCTTTGAAAACACTGAAGCCCCTTTCAACTGGTCAAACAAGTCATCAATCCGTGGCAACGGGTATTTATTCTTTATAGTTACCTTATTGAGCTGTCGGTAATCAATGCACATTCGCATAGTCCCATCTTTCTTTTTCACAAATAAAACTGGTGCACCCCAGGGAGAAAAACTCGGTCGTGCAAAGCCCCTATCTGTTAACTCTTGCAACTGTGCTTTCAACTCTTTTAATTTTGTAGGTACCATCCGATACGGAGCTATCGAAATCGGAGTCGTCCCCGGTACTAATTCAATGCCAAACTCTACCTCTCGAACAGGTGGTAAACTCGGTAACTCTTCAGGAAACATATCTCGATACTCGCACATGACTGGTACGGATTCAATCTCCTTTTTAGTCACTTTACTATCAAGCATATAGGCAAAGTAGGCTTCATACCCTTTTCTCATATACTTCCGAGCTAACATAGAAGATATTACTGCTGGTAACCCATTTAGATCATTAGATTCAATTCGAATAATTTCACCGTTCTGACATCTCAAATCAATGGTATTTCTTTTACAATTATCAACAGCATCGTGCAAAATCAACTAGTCCATTCCCAAAATTATATCGAATTCATCGAAAGGCAACAACATCAAATTGGCTGGGAAACATGAATCCCGAATCATCAACGGGCAACTTTTACACACTTTGTCAACCAGAACACACTGACCCAAGGGGTTTGATACTCGAATCACAAACTCAGTAGACTCAACAGGTAGAGTCTTACTGGATACTAATGTTTCACACACATAAGAATGAGTCAAACCAGGATCAATCAACGCAATAACACTAGTATCATAAAGAGTGAAAGTACCGGTAATAACATCTGGGGAAGAAGCATCCTCTCAAGCGCGTATAGCATATGCTCTAGCAGGTGCACGAGCCCCCGACTGAACCGCTGTATCTTTTGCCCCCTATGGCTGCCACCTACATTACCCGAATGTCTGGGTAGTCTGCCTCGTGCTGACACGTTGCTCTATCTCACATTCTGAACAGTGTTTTGCTCGACTAACATCGGGCACTCTCTAATAGAGTGATCCATCGATCCTCATTTAAAATAGGACCGATCAGGAAATCTACAACTCCCGGAATGCCATTTCCCACAATGCTTGCACTCAACCCGGTTCTGTTGAACATTACCAACACTGGCCATCGAAGTAGCTCTAGAACCCGCAGGAGGTCGGTCTCGTTCCCGTCTAGAAAAGTCTGAAGTAGCTTTATGTCGGTTGGATTCATCTTTGAACTTTTTTTATACAGAATGAAAAGTCTTACTCAATGATCTTTTACGAATATCTCTAGCTTCAAATTCAGCTTTCCTTTTCTCTTTCCCAAGTTCTTCGGCTTTACAAGCTCGTTCAACAAGTACCACGAACTCTTTAATCTCGAGTATGCCGACTAACAACTTAATGACTTCATTCAGACCATCTTCAAACCTTTTACACATAGTAGCCTCAGTTGACACACATTCACGGGCATATCGACTCAGTCTCACAAATTTCCGTTCATACTCAATCACGGTCATACGACCTTGTTTCAATTCTAGAAATTCTTTTCATTTTTGATAAATGAATCTCTGACTGATATATTTCTTACGGAACTCGTTTTGAAAGAACTTCCAAGTCACTTTTTCTTTCGGAACTGCCGATACTAGTGTATTCCACAAGTGATATGCGGTGTCCCGTAATAAAGATATAGCACACTTCAAGCATTCTTCTAGAGTACATGATAGCTCGTCGAGCACACAGATAGTATTATCAAGCCACAGCTCAGCTCGTTCCGCGTCATCATCATCATTAGCTTTAAACTCTTCGGCCCCGTGTTTCCTAATTTTATCTACAAGAGGCCTGCCAAATCTCATCGGATCTACTATCGGAGGTACCATAGGTATCGGTGATGGATTATTCGAGGGTGGAGGTTGTTGCACAGCCGGATTAGTCCGGACATATTGAGTAAACCATTCGTTCATCATTTGGTAGAAGGCTTGCTTAGCCTCTCCCTCATGGTGTAACATCCTGAAAATAGGCCTATGCATTGTTGATTTAATTATACGAAATGGCATGTCTTATGTGTTATGAATGTATTATGAACATTTTTGGAAACTTGGAAATGTAAGGAAATGCTTTAGGAATGTTAAGTTTCAAAAGAGGAAAGTGAACATTTTTGGAAACTTGGAAATGTAAGGAAATGATTTAGAAATGTTAAGTTTAAAGGAGGCCAACGAACATTTTTGGAAACTTGGAAATGTAAGGAAATGTCTTAGAAATGTAAGGAAATGCTTAAGAAATGTGAAGTTTAAAGTTTAAGAGAGGGACATGAAGGAAGGTGGTCTTAAGAGGAAATGTAGGGAAAATTTGACACACAAATGGGCATGGAAAAGTGGCTTGGAGATGCCATTTAAGGCTCTGGAAGTGACGCCATACACAGTGCAAGGGGGACTTGGGTTCGAGTCGCATGGGAAGCTAAAAATAAAAGTTTTATTTTGCTGCAAGGATGGACAGAGGTGGACGGCACATAGGCTATATTTTAGGAGTTTAAAATCATTTTATTTTTATTTATTATTAGAGATAAAAGGTGGGATAATAAAGATAAGGGATAATTGAAGGATTATTTCTTTTAATAAAGTGATAATTAAAGAGATAAAGCTATCAAAATAGAAGAGTGATGGCCAAGTAAGGGATTCTAAGTTAGTAATTTCGGCTACTAGAGGAGAAAAGGGCCTTTCATTCTTTCTTTCAACTCTTCTCTCTGCTGAATTCTCTCTGCTCATCATCCTCTTTTCCCTTTTTGATTCTCCAAAAGTCGAACCTTCAACATCAATCTACTTTCCTTCTTTTAATTCAATCAAAGCCGAAAACTCAAGATACCATCATTAGCCGATTTCTTGATACCAATCAAAGAGCCGAAATCAAGATCCCTCTAGCCTACATAGCCGAATATTGTTAAAGGCTCAAGCAAGGATCGCCGATTCCTAAAGTAACGGTAAGATCTCATTCGGTTTCATCCTTTTTCTTTTAAGATTTTCCGAAATCTAGGACTAACCCCATTAATATCTTGTTGCCGAAACTTTGAAGAGGTCTTTCAGAATTTACTACGTGTCGACTACAAGGAGGGAGAAGTTCTTTTCCTGAAGGTACACCATAGGCCGCATGTTCCCTAGTTATTCGGTGAGTTTCGGGATTTAAAATCCACAAGGTAAGTGTCTATAGCATTCGGCCAAGGCCATGTTTGGTAAATATATGTGTTCATTAATTATTCAAAAGCCGAAACTAATCTATTCAAGTAATCTAGTGATTGCCGATTTCAAGAAAGAAGGATACAAAGTTTCCGACATTTGATTAGGCATCAATCAGCACCAAAGGTAAGAAGTCGGTTACGAATATCCTTTGGGATTTGGTTTCATAAGCCGATTAGGCTTTAAATAAAACATTAAGTTTGGCCGAATGGCCTAATGCTAAAAGTGACATGTTGGCCGAATGTAGGGACTTGAGATCTAAGGCATTAGATCAAGCTTTTCGGGATTTAAGAGAACTGCTAAGTTAATCAGGTGTGTACCTCACACTACCTCTTAATAAGATTTATGGCAATATTTAATATGTGCAAGTTTATAAGAATATGAATATGGCTAAGGTACCATGCTATGGTACAAAAGTACTCAGGTACGTTTCCTACTTCTACTAGGATTATGAATATATGTTATTTATAACATGTGAAAAGTGATAAGAATGTGAATTAAGGCATGATATGCATGATATGTATGATATGGGGCATTCGGGTTATATGAAAGGGGAAGTGAATGTGGTGACTTAAGACCCCGATATCTGAATGTGGTGACCTAAGACCACGATATCTGAATGTGGTGACCTAAGACCACGATATCTGAATATGGTGTCTCATGACACAAAATATGTATCTGGTGGCTATGCCACGAATTTTATAAGGGCGATGAGCACGTCGACTGCAGCGACTGCCTTCGATGATGTGTAGCGGATGGAGGGTTGACTTAGTAGTCCCCACGGTGTGCAGGTTGGTACGGGTGATGTGTAGCGGATGGTTTATAGGTTTGGGTTCGGGTTGCATCACTTTTTCTATCTGTTATATGAACATGTATGATAATGTATGCCTGAATTATTAAATTTTAGTGTTGGTTACACATTGAGTCTGTTTGACTCACCCCGTTGGGGAACATTTTCTTCTAGGTGACGATCAGTAATGGACCGGGTCGGCAGGAGCTTAATGGTGGCCATGCACAGCAAGAGATTCATTTTTATTTGGACATTTATTTTATTTTTAAGTATGTTGAATTAAATTTTGGGGATTTATTTGATGTAATAAGGCCATAGTTGAACTACTTTATTTTTATTATTTATTTTGTTATGAATCTTTTATCAACTAAAAGATTAAGTAAATTTATTTTAAATTTAACTCTAAAGGTTTTGTCACCTAAAATCAAAGGCTTTCGATATAAGACAAAAGTGTTTTCAACTCGGGCCCAACCCAAAAACAATCTTTATTTCAAAACATATAGTTTTTCCAAAGTAACAAAACAATTTTGAACCGGTTTACATCGAGGAACATACCAGATCCGGTCAAGGCTCGTGGGCTGGGTTTAGGGGTGTTTCACATGGCTACTCGAGATAGGTCGAGAGTCTACCGGCGCTGATCCATGTGCGAGATCAGGCGCTACGCTCTCAACATCATCAGCTACGGCTCTATCGGGATCCATTTACTATATAAAACACAATTCAGATGTCAGAAGTTACCACACTATCGCATTATAATTTAAGGCATGTATAGCTAGACCCACACGTGCTACGATAGTCCTAGAATCGAATAAACTGTAAGCTCTGATACCAATAAAATGTAACACCCTTGTCCCGTATCCGTCGCCGGATTAGGGTCACAAGGTATTACCGAACACGAGTGCAAAACCAAACATTCACACAAGTCATATTCATATATATACAAAGCATATAGCTAATTAAATATTAAACAAATATTCTTACTCATATTATACATATGGATCATACCTCAAAATTAACTTGAAACCATACCATGTATATCATCATATTTCGAACTAATAAACATGCCACAAAGTTATACAATATATATATACACTTTACAAAACACATAACTCGAATCATATGCATATCACCCTAATAATATTCGAATACCTAACATTATTTAAACACCTTACTTCAAAATTATATGCTATACACGGCTTATTGTCCATAAGTAAATTCGACATTAACCACTCCATATTATGATCAAACATATATCATTAAACTTGACTACATCGGAATGAACCATTTAAACATGATCATGTATTCACTTAGTCATTAATTTCATACTCTATTCGGCTAACTAAAATACCATATAAAATTTTTTACTCATTTCATGCACTAATCAAATACCAATATTATCTAACAAGAACTCATATATGTCTAGACCGAATATGCCAACCAACAATTCCAACATTCACTCATTCCAACTTCCAAAACAAAACTTGAGATCTTTGAGATTACCTCATAACAAATCATATTTATAAATATGTACTTATGCTTATAAAGAGCTCACAAAGCTACCATACTTAAAATCCAAATAAGATAACTGCACATAACGTGATTAAGATCATAGAGCATTGAAACCATTGACATTGGAAGTAAGCCATTTTCACATGACTATATTATATACAAGAACAAGATTTATAACTCAAAACATAGTCTAGCCTATACATGCCTTCAGTCCAAAATCTAGACTCAAAAGTACCAAAATAGGTTGATAGTGTGGATCACTTCGTTGACGATCTCCTGAGCTCGTAGCTTGATCAAAATCTATAAAACAAAATGATGAACACACAAAGTAAGCTTACTAGCTTAGTAAGTCTTAAGCAAAAGTATTAAATCAAATGATCATTCAAGCATTTTCAAAATCATAATTTATATCATAAGATTTTAAAGCTTAGTACTTATATGATCTACTAATGTCGAATGCCAAATACTTTTCTTTGACAACCTCAAAATATTCTTATCTCACCTTGAATGTGCAAACTCACCGAATTCACATAAATTCAATATGTTTCCACATATAACCAAATCAAGTAAGTACAGTATACACATTAACCACATATAATCGATTATACACTTATGTACATATATCGATTTATCCTCACATATTGCATTTACATATATGGCCGAATCTCAAAGACCCAACCAAGATCCAATTTCAATATTTATACTCATTATTTGTAAGACCGAATGCACATATTAAAATTTTACGAATATACCTCAACTATATCACATATTACTAGCATCGAATAGTAATATACCAACTTACCTTATTACTTGCAACTATGAGGTTTATACGTACCTGAACATTTAGCTTATTTGCTAAAATTAATTTCCACATAGTTAATGATCCATGAACCTCCCTGTAACACCCCCAAACCCGGCCCACAAGCCCTGACCGGATCTGGTATGTTACTGCGGAAGAACGGTTGAAAATCTTTTTGACTTTAGAATAGACATGTAAATTTGTTAACTTTTGAAAACCATGTCCATTTAAAATTATACTTAAACTTTGTTATTAAAAAATGTCCAAATTAAAACTTTAATGAATATATAAGACTAATTCTAAATAAATAAGTTGTCAAAAATAAATTCATCTTCACATAGTAATTTAATTAAATCAAGCCCATAATAAAATAATACCAAAAATAACAACAAAATAATTCCCAAAGTAAATAAAATCAAAGGCCCTTATTACACCATTATTTAAACCCAAATACTTAATATAAATAAGTTTTAAAATATTTAAACTCTTCTTTCTGCATGGGCCACCATGTGTCCTCTCCAATCCCGGTCCAATTCATGAGTCACCTGAAATGGTTAGGAAAAATAGAGTGAGTCCACTGACTCAGTGCATAATCATATCACATATTTCCATTCGTATGGGCTTGGCCCATACCCACACAGCCATCGAAACCAATCATGCAAGAATGCATCTCAGCCCAACCCTAAAATCCATCCAAACACCTACCTCGGCAGACTCCCTGCCCGAGGCCGTGGCTAACCCACCGATCACAACCGAGTGATCCCACATATCCTACCTTGGCAGTCCCGCTGCACAAGGCCGTGGCTGAGCCACCGATCACATCGTGATCTTATCGGTAATCCGTCTACGGTGATGCACTCAGCTATCAGCCGCCGAGATGGGCACCAAGCCAACATCTCCCTTGATGATGCACACAGCAACTCATCAAGCGCTAGTGTAGCCCGAAGCTAACACTAGACCACGTACACCAATGTGTACTCCCTTCCTTCCTCGATCAACCCGAGTCCCATGCATATGTGATAACGCATTTTATCAAATCATCATATAATAGGAGCATACATCTCATTTCCTTACCACATCATATATTTATATATACATCATTAACTTCAATATCACAAACTTACTCATGTATAATGTTAGCAAGCATAATACCGAAGAAATAGTGCGATGATTACGCACCTTAATGGCACAACAGTCCACTCTCAAAACGCTACCTTAATGCTGACTAACCGACACTCGAAAGATTTCCCGCGATAGGCTCTTCTCCCCCTACAATCGGCCTTAGCACAAAACAAGGAACCCTTAGGGCCATTCGGCCAAGTCAAGAAACTATAGCACAAGAAACAACCAACATACCCTTACCTTGCTAACCACTACCCTTTGCTCTAATGAGAATCGGCCACCACCAAGGAAGTAGGGTTCGGCAATGGACAAGGAGAGTTTCGGCTAAAGCATAAAGAAGAGAAAAGGAAGAGAGGCTATGGGTATTCGGCTTAGGCTAAATGAAAAAAAGGGGTTAAGGGTTTCGGCCTAAGCAACAATTTGGAAACAAGAAGAGCTTACAAATTCGGCAACAATAAAAGAAAATAACCTAGCAAAAATTCGGCACAAAGGGGAATGAGAGAAGGAACTTTCGGCAAAAGCAATAAGGAGAGGAAAAACGTTTCAAAAGGGGTGCCCCCCTATTTATAGGATTCGGCCAACACCTACCCACAAGCATAAAACCGAAAATGCCCTCCATACACTCCCAAAACCGGCCACTACTTAATTCCCCTCCAAATCCCATATTTCTCTCCCCTTTTTCCTCCCTAACACTCATTCAAAAAGGTTTGAATGAGTCAAACCTCTTCCTAGCCGAAATTTAAAACAAAGACCAAGTCTTCTCCATCTTTTAAGCATCCAAAAGCCACCCAGCTTCTTACCTCTCTGACGCCAAAAATAAAGGCCAAAGTGCTGCCTTCGCAGCTCGAACACTGGCCCCTCCCCTTGCACCTGAGGCGTCACTTTGCCAAGCACTTAGTGGCGTCTCCCTTGCCACTTTACCAGTCCAATTCTTATGCCCATTTCCCCCAAATAATTTTCTTAAGTCCCCTCTAGCCAGGCTCCCCTTTTAACACTTAAAAATCCAAATTTTCTCACAGTCTCCCTTTTTACTCCGAGCATTCTCCAGGCCTCTAAAACACATCTAAGCATACCCAAGACCTACTAGAACTTGAATTATACCCAACATGCATAGCCCCTAAATCCGGGTGTTACAATTCTACCCTCCTTAAAATAATTTCGTCCTCGAAATTACTTGTCTAGACTAACCATCCAATTCCTCCCACTATGCTATGGCTGCGCACTCTGGGCTTTAAGAGCTAACATACCTTCTAGGCACTGTTCCAAGTTCAGACTCAAGGTTCCAACTACTTTACGAGCAACAAATCAAACAATCACCAAAGCGAACAAACAACAAAGAATATTCTAGACTTAAAGAACTTACCAGCTGACCCATCCGGCACATCCTTATCCTCTCTCCGACGAACTGCATAAACCAATCCTGGCTGCCTTGCCTCAGTGGCACCATTACCGCGGTCTACTACTCCACGACCTCGGCCGGAACCATTTCCTCCACGGTTCGAACCACGACCTCTCGTCGCTTGCTGACCTTCTCTGCCTGGTTGCACATAACCTTGACTCACTGTCTGAGTCCTATTCGGGTTCTGGGGACAATCCTTAATCAGATGAGTCTTGGACTTACATCTGAAGCACTCCCGAACTCGATTCCAGCACCCGCCAATATGATACCTTCCGCACTGCGCACACGGATGATCTGGATTTCCGGCGACCGGCTTAGCAATATGAACAGGAGTCTCAACCCTCGGTCTTTTCTGAACCCTCTCAACCACTTCTGGCGATCCAACACTTCTCTTATCACGGTTCCTTTCCCGATTGAGCCTCTCAGCCTTCTTGACCTCCTCAGCTATTCGAGCTTTCTCCACTAAAACTGCGAAGTCTCTTTCCTGATGCGGAGCAATCAAAACCCGCAGCTCATCCCGTAGCCCATCTTCAAATCTAACACATCTCTCATAATCCGTTGCCACGATGCCCCGAGCATATCGGCTTAAACGCAGGAACTCAGCTTCGTACTCCGCTATCGACTTGTCACCTTGCACCAAGTTAAGGAACGCCTTCCTCTGAGCATCAACATAGCTTGCTCCAACATACTTTCCTTCAAACTTGATCTTAAAATAACCCCAGTCCACTCGATCCGCAGGGGTACTTTCCTTAACCGTGAGCCACCACTGGTAGGCCTCATCCCGTAGCAATGAAACAACTCCCTTAAGCTTCTCCTCAGCAGTCAAGTCTAAGTCGTCCATAATCCTCTCAACAGCCTCAAGCCAGTATTCTGCCACGTTCGGAGCTACCCCAGATACTCCTCTGAAAACCTCGGCTCCATTCGCCCTAAGCCTTTCGGGCACTGACTTCCGATTCCTATTGCCCATATTGGCTCCTGCCACTCGTTCGAGCATTCGCAGCACAGCTTGTGACACTGCGTCGTCTCCACCAGTCTGATCCTGCTGTTCAACCTCAACAGCTGGTGGCGGAGCATCGCTTTCTGACCCATGGCGTGACCCAACCGGTTCCGATACTGACATCCTGCCTCTACCACGTCCACGAGTATTGCGACCACGCCCCCTAGAACTCATATCTAGCGCCTCGATTTAGTCTGTTTAGAAAGTTTTATGGATTAGAAATTCTTGTTTCACTGTTTATCCACGAGCAATTTTATGCAATAAAGTTTCCGAGAGTAGTTCTTTCGAGCAATCAAGTTTCCTTCCTACCCAGGGATAATTTCGTCATTTTTCCTAGAGAGGGGTATTTCGGTAATAACTCAGGGTCAATTTTGAAAATAGTTTTCTAACTTAAAGATATCTCAAAATTTACAAAGTCACAGGGGTTATCTTAAAAAATTTTGTTTCAAATCGGATGTGTTGCAAAATTTTCAGAGGTCAGGGTTATTTCAGTAATTTTGAAAGTCACGGCATTTTTTTGTAAATTCTCCAAATCGGAATATCACAATATTTCACAAAAATAGAATTTTCTGACATTTGATAAAATAGGATTATTTCAGTAAAAGTCGAGAGAAATCTGAGAATTTAGAAACCAAGGGCATTTCGGTAATTTTGTCAACCAGGGGTATTTTCGTAAATTTCCAAAAATCAGAGTATCCTAATATTTTGAAAACTCGGATTTTAGTATTTTGCAAAGTAAAGAGCATTTTATCAAAATTTGAGGGTAGTACCGTAATTTTGCAATACAGGGGCGTTTTGGTAATTTTGCCACTAAGGGCATTTTGGTAATTTCGTAAATCGAAAGAAAAACGTCCTTCAAAATCAGATTTAAGGTTTCACAAACCAGAGGGGAAAATTTGAAAAATTTTAAAACAGGGAATTTTAGAAAACAGCAAGGCTAATTCCCTTTCGGGTTTTAATAATCGGTTTAGCCTATGAACAAGTCCTCTTGGTTAAGGTGAACCGTAGCTACGCACCAGGTAGGATTCCTGCGAAGAGGAGGTGAGTCACGAGGACTGCTTAAATACCTAGCTCTTCCGGATCCAATCCTAGACATGCGCACCCAGGTTGCCACACCTTAACTCGGCGACTTACTTCACAGGTTTGTTTAAGAGCTTTAAGTCTTATGCATGTGTTTGAGTAGACTAATCCTAGGGTCCAATAGCCCTAAAAACTAATCTACGAGCCCAAATAAACCCATAATAATACACATAAACAAAACACTTCAAAAGTCCGAAGTACTTACCTGGCGGACTCGGGCCGGAGACACAGGTGCCATGCCAGAATAACCTGAAAACCTTTTTATAAAAGCCCACATTCCAAAAACCCATTTTGAAAACTATTTCGGGCCCAAAACCCTCAAAGCCGAGTTTTGAACCGGGCTCTGATACCAAACTGTAACACCCCCAAACCCGGCCCACAAGCCCTGACCGGATCTGGTATGTTACTGCGGAAGAACGGTTGAAAATCTTTTTGACTTTAGAATAGACATGTAAATTTGTTAACTTTTGAAAACCATGTCCATTTAAAATTATACTTAAACTTTGTTATTAAAAAATGTCCAAATTAAAACTTTAATGAATATATAAGACTAATTCTAAATAAATAAGTTGTCAAAAATAAATTCATCTTCACATAGTAATTTAATTAAATCAAGCCCATAATAAAATAATACCAAAAATAACAACAAAATAATTCCCAAAGTAAATAAAATCAAAGGCCCTTATTACACCATTATTTAAACCCAAATACTTAATATAAATAAGTTTTAAAATATTTAAACTCTTCTTTCTGCATGGGCCACCATGTGTCCTCTCCAATCCCGGTCCAATTCATGAGTCACCTGAAATGGTTAGGAAAAATAGAGTGAGTCCACTGACTCAGTGCATAATCATATCACATATTTCCATTCGTATGGGCTTGGCCCATACCCACACAGCCATCGAAACCAATCATGCAAGAATGCATCTCAGCCCAACCCTAAAATCCATCCAAACACCTACCTCGGCAGACTCCCTGCCCGAGGCCGTGGCTAACCCACCGATCACAACCGAGTGATCCCACATATCCTACCTTGGCAGTCCCGCTGCACAAGGCCGTGGCTGAGCCACCGATCACATCGTGATCTTATCGGTAATCCGTCTACGGTGATGCACTCAGCTATCAGCCGCCGAGATGGGCACCAAGCCAACATCTCCCTTGATGATGCACACAGCAACTCATCAAGCGCTAGTGTAGCCCGAAGCTAACACTAGACCACGTACACCAATGTGTACTCCCTTCCTTCCTCGATCAACCCGAGTCCCATGCATATGTGATAACGCATTTTATCAAATCATCATATAATAGGAGCATACATCTCATTTCCTTACCACATCATATATTTATATATACATCATTAACTTCAATATCACAAACTTACTCATGTATAATGTTAGCAAGCATAATACCGAAGAAATAGTGCGATGATTACGCACCTTAATGGCACAACAGTCCACTCTCAAAACGCTACCTTAATGCTGACTAACCGACACTCGAAAGATTTCCCGCGATAGGCTCTTCTCCCCCTACAATCGGCCTTAGCACAAAACAAGGAACCCTTAGGGCCATTCGGCCAAGTCAAGAAACTATAGCACAAGAAACAACCAACATACCCTTACCTTGCTAACCACTACCCTTTGCTCTAATGAGAATCGGCCACCACCAAGGAAGTAGGGTTCGGCAATGGACAAGGAGAGTTTCGGCTAAAGCATAAAGAAGAGAAAAGGAAGAGAGGCTATGGGTATTCGGCTTAGGCTAAATGAAAAAAAGGGGTTAAGGGTTTCGGCCTAAGCAACAATTTGGAAACAAGAAGAGCTTACAAATTCGGCAACAATAAAAGAAAATAACCTAGCAAAAATTCGGCACAAAGGGGAATGAGAGAAGGAACTTTCGGCAAAAGCAATAAGGAGAGGAAAAACGTTTCAAAAGGGGTGCCCCCCTATTTATAGGATTCGGCCAACACCTACCCACAAGCATAAAACCGAAAATGCCCTCCATACACTCCCAAAACCGGCCACTACTTAATTCCCCTCCAAATCCCATATTTCTCTCCCCTTTTTCCTCCCTAACACTCATTCAAAAAGGTTTGAATGAGTCAAACCTCTTCCTAGCCGAAATTTAAAACAAAGACCAAGTCTTCTCCATCTTTTAAGCATCCAAAAGCCACCCAGCTTCTTACCTCTCTGACGCCAAAAATAAAGGCCAAAGTGCTGCCTTCGCAGCTCGAACACTGGCCCCTCCCCTTGCACCTGAGGCGTCACTTTGCCAAGCACTTAGTGGCGTCTCCCTTGCCACTTTACCAGTCCAATTCTTATGCCCATTTCCCCCAAATAATTTTCTTAAGTCCCCTCTAGCCAGGCTCCCCTTTTAACACTTAAAAATCCAAATTTTCTCACAGTCTCCCTTTTTACTCCGAGCATTCTCCAGGCCTCTAAAACACATCTAAGCATACCCAAGACCTACTAGAACTTGAATTATACCCAACATGCATAGCCCCTAAATCCGGGTGTTACACTCCCAGTTATAATAAATCACCGGCATTAAGCCTGCTAGGCAACAAGGCCTGAAACACACACCGACACTAAGCCGGCTAGACCTGACGTCTGAAATTTAATCACCGGCATTTAGCCTGCTAGGCAATAAGCCTGATACACTCCACCGGCATAAGGCCTGCTAGGCTCGAAGCCCGAATATCGATATTATTAAACTGTCTCATACACATTACATGTTACCAATATCACATATGTTACACATAATTCATATCACTTTCACATAATGAACTCAATTAAATTCGACTACATTCCATTGTTAAATCACTATATCACATTCGGCTTTGTCAAGTTTAAATCTATAAGTTCAAAATTCAGCATGTAATCTAGGTTACAATCAATATTAACGATATTAAATTGCTTAAAGACTTACCTCGAATATCGTCGGACGGCAAAAATCGGTTATTCGATAACTTTCGTTTTTCCCCGATCCAAGTCTGTTTTTCTTTGTTCTTGATCTAAACATATTCAAATTAAGCTCATTCAAACACATTTCATTTCAATTTAGTCCAAAATCACCTAAATGGAAAAATTACCATTTTGCCCCTAATATTTCACACTATTACAATTTAGTCCTATTTGCACAAAACACAAAATATGCAAAATCTCACCACCACATAGTTAGGCCGAATCTTTCACATAACCATATAAGTCCATACATTTCATTTGTTTTGCAATTTAGCCCCTCAAAAATTTAATTTTACCATTTAGCCCAAAATACTCAATTTCATCAAAAATCCAAAAACAAAACATATAAATCTATCACATATATTCTATATTCCATCCTTAAATAACATAAACAACCAACTATCAACAATGACTCAACTCAAAATTTTCATCAAATTCAAAAATTAAAGCATGGGTCTTGAACATTTCTAAGCAACGATCTCAAAAACGTAGAAATGATCAAAAACCGAACAAGAACTAACCTTTAATTAAGTTTCAACAATGGCTGAACCTAAAGCTTGTTATTTTCTTTTTTTTCTTTTCTTCACATTCGGCTAACTTAAAGAATGATGAACAATGGCTTTCATTTTATTAAATTATAACATATATTATGGTTATTATTAATTACCAAACTAACCTTTATTATAAAATAATGTTAACATATAAATTAAGGGTAATGGTGACTTAAACCGCCCACTATCTTAGAGAATGGGCCATTTTCCCTTTAAGGACTTCAGATTAAGAAGCCACTAACAAATAGGCACTTTTCACTATAGTTTGTAACTTTTACACTTTACGCGATTAAGTCCTTTTATTAAATTAAGCACACAAACAATCAAATTTTCATACGAAACTTTCACACATAATAATTCACATATAATAAACACAAAATAATATTTAAAGATTTTTCAGATTCGGATTCGTGGTCCTGAAACCACTGTTCCGATTAGGGTCAAATTCGGACTGTGGCATCCATAGTTTGAAAATGGTTAGAACTCACACTTTGAATGAAAGTCCCACGATACTAGATCTAATCCTCCACACTCATACATTTCAGATCTAATCAAATCTCACCTTGATTCTATCATAAAATGGTGGTACATACACCAAAAACACACATGTGTCTGTTTTGGTTGACTAGTAAATATATCCCTTTTTGTAAATATTCCTAAACAACAGAATATTAAATTAGGAAGTCTAATTGGAGAAGAAATAGATCTTTCCGATGACATAATAGAAAAAATTAATAAAAATCATATTTCTAAAGAAGAAATATATCTTATATGCAAGCGGAAGGGTTTATATCGTAGAATAATATTTCACAAGAAGAAAATAGATAATTTACAAAAAGAAAGATCAAGAAAGATTTCTTGATTTCTTAAAAACTCTACTTAGCTATTCTAAAATCCCATTCAGGATTCGATGCCTTTTCCAGGCTACAACAATGCCTATTTATAACAAAATTTCTAAACTAGAATCTAATTACAATTGAAGTCCGAAATAATTGTTCGGATAAGAATAGACTCTAATTTAATTACAATTGAAATCCGCACAGTATGTTGATAAGAATGGCTTCATGATTTTTCCACGTAGCCATCTTGATTTGATGGTTGCTTCCACCGTCTTCTGTCAAAATTGTTGTGGTTGCTTCCACGTTTCAATTGCATTAAATGGTTGCTTCCATCATGCATGACATCATTTTTGTCTTTTGGTGGTTTCCTTCTTTTTAAGTCACCGCCAAAATTTTTTTCTGGCAATACATGCTGCTTGCATCATTGCTTGCGTCATGACATTGATTGTTGCTTACATCATTGTCTGCGTCATTTGGATGCTGACTGGTTGTCATCTTCCAATTTGCCTTCATCCTTCTTGGATGTTTCTCAGATTCATTTCCTCGATCTCGTCAAGGTGCAATGATTCTGGTGAGGGTGCTGGTGTGTTCCAGTGCTCCCATACTTCTCTGATTTCTGCTGTTAACGGATAATCATCGAGTTCCATCTCTGCTATTTTTGTTAATAACATAATGGCTTCTTCATTGCTTTCTTCCCGGTTTTTTCCGGTGTCGTAAGCTAAAATTCTTCTTCCATCGGTCCAAAACATATAAGTGTCTTGATGGAGAAGGTGCCGAGCCACGCTCATAAGATCAATTCCTGCTTGGACTTGATACTTGTTGAAATTATTATAACACTCATCAATGATTTTTGACAAATGTTCTGGATCTTCTCTTACTGCTGCCAGAGCTTTTCCCGAAAACATAGTATTTATATTCCAAATTTGATAAGGCTGATGAAATTTTTCTTCCTCAGCAATACCAATGAGACTGTTTATCTCAATATGGAAGTAATAGACAAAATCGTCTATGTTTACAAAGTTTGATAGCCGGGATTTGACTATCGCCGGAAAATCTTTTAATAAATCAAAAGAGAGATTTTGGACTGTTATTTCTTTAACAAATCCCCATTCAATACTGGTTATATCAAATGGCTCATGATTTAAACGAAATTTGATAGCAGGAGTTTTTTCTCCCATATCATTTGTAAAAACATATGCCTGTGAAAAATATTTCGAAAACTTTTCTAAAAATAGAGCTTGCTGTTTGCAAATGGCTCCATTTATTTTCGAAAATATTTCTGAAGGTAAAATTTGTCTACATTTGTTATATAGACATTTTCTAAACATCTTATTAATAATAGGAGTGTTTCTCCCTTTATCAATAAAATATTGAAATGTATCAAGAAGATTGTTTATCTCCTTAATATCCATATATTCAATTAGGACATCGTCCCAATCTCTATATAATATAGTTTTTAATAATAATTCTTCAGATTTTTCTTGAGTTGTTTTTTCAACTAAGAATTCTGAGAATTGGGTAAGAGCTTTTCTGAAACTAGCCCTTTGTTCCAAAATATGGTTTTTCCATATCTTGTTTATGAAATGGTAATATTCTGGGGGTAAGCCTGGATTGTAAAAATCCTTTAGATTCGAGAATTCAGAGTTTTGTTGTTTTTTCAACAAAGCATCTGCATATTTGAGAATTTCAGAATCGGTAGGAGGCTTTTGAGAAAATTGAGAATAATCCACCTGTGTTGGTGAATGTGATCCAATTGGTTGGTTTACCAATGGATATGGTAAATAATATCCCTGGTTAGGATAAAATTGTACCTGTGTTGGTGCAGCCATAAATCCTTATTTAGGAATTATTTTTGCAGGTGCAGCCATAAATCCTTGTTTAGGACTTATAGGTGATTTTCCCTTGTTGGGTTTTTTATGGATAGTTCTCCATCCATCATTTTCTTTTAGAGGTTGTTTACCTCTATCCATAAGGCCTGCTAAGAAAATCAGCAAACATTAGCGAATAATTTTATTATTATCTACTAATGGTGTTTCTATAGAAGTTGTAATATCCCGGGTTAGGGGCTATTTTATTGTTGCATGATATTGCATGTGTCAAGTGTGCTGTGTTGTTGTTTGTGTAGTGTCGGGGCTTAATTGTAGGCTAGGAGTGTGCCTGAGTAGGTAGGAAATTTTTGTTTTAGGCCTAAGTCAGGGGAGCTGATGGAGCTGGGGTATAGGAGTTTTAATTGGTGTTTTGTTGAACAAAAAGTGAGCTGGCAAAGTGGCAAGCATGCGTTACTTGGGGAGTTAGGTGTGGCGTCATCTACATGGGGTGGAGGTCCTGAGTTCAAGCCGCAAAGACCTCACATTTTGGCTCATTTTGGACGGCATAGGAGGGGAGAGTTGGATGAAGTTCAAATTCCTCCTTGGACTTGGTCTTCACTTTCAAATGAAAGGTGGAGAGTAATTGTAGGAGTAAGACTTGGTCCACACATTTGAAATGTGTGGAGTGGAGTGATTGGGGGGTTTATGGCCGAATTTGAGGGAGTGTGGAGTGGGGGAAGTGGACGGCTTAGTGTGGTGAGGTGCTAGCCGAATGCATTTTGGCATTTTTGGGGTGTGTTCGGTCACTTTTTGTCAAAAGAAAAAAAAAACGAAGTTCTTTCTTGTGTGTTGGTAGCCGAATTTCCAAAGACTTTCCTTCATTCTTTCTCTCTTGGAACCGAAAGTGTAAGCAACACATTTGCCTTGGCCGAAACTTGCCTTTGTTTCTCTTAATTCCATATAGCCGAATGCTCTCTCCCTTTTGTTCTTTTGTTCATTTGTAAGCCGAAACTAGCTTCTTTCTTACTCAAAATTCTCTTGTTCTTCTTGAAACTTTGGTAGCCGAATCTTACCCTCCCAAAACACTTTCTTCACCTATTTTCTTTCAAACCAAAAGTTCCCACTCTCTACTCTCATTTTGGCCGAATATCAACCCCTTTTTTATCCATTTTTTCTCTTGTGTTCTCTTCTTTTGAGTAAAACCAAGTTCTCTTGTAAAAAGGTGTTAGCCGAATCTCCTTTCTCCTAGTGGTTGTAGTGGCCGAATATCAGTGGAGTGTTGGGATCTTGCTTCAATCGTTTGGGAATTTGGTAAGTGATGGGCCGAATGGCCATTTCCCTTCTTCTTTTGCTTTGCCGATGTTGGTTGATTAAGAGCCGAATGTGGCCTTATTGTTGAGAGTTAATCCTTGGTATTGAAACCGATTTCATTATAGGTCATTCGAATTTTGGATACAATCAAGTGGAGCCTTCGTCCTTTGATTAACCATTTGGGGTAAGTATTGGTAAGGGCCAGTTCTATTAGTTGATTCTTTTATCTCGTTAAGCCAAGTTAATTAAGGATTAATGGTTCTTCTTATTAGGTGGTGGCTGATTGTCTAAGGGACCATTAGTTGGTTCGGGTTGGTAGGAAACCAAACATTTGCAAGGTAAGGGCTAATCGACAAACCCTTTTGGATTAGATGGTTATGGCCGAATGGTCTTAGTGCCTAACCCCTATGCTGGCCGATTGTTATAGGAGCCTGATAATCGAGGGACTTAGATCGTTTCGTTGGGATCTTTAGACTCGTATTTACCAGGTGTGTAAACTAACACACTTCTGTTTAGTAATATGATTGATAACCTGTGTGATAATTAATGAAATAGTGATGATCGATATGATACCCTAATGGGTATGATCTTGGACTCGAGTAAGTCAGTATTATTATTATGAGTTTACTGATGATCTCTATGATACCATGGCTATGGATATATGTGATATGGGATATGAAGTTAAACATATAAGCATGATATGCATGACTTGTATGATATGCATAATCACATGAGTATGGTATGTTGATGGGTGATATGAGTGGAGGGGGCAGTGATATTTTGTGCTGACGAGCACCAGTGTTTTGGTAACACACTTTGTGACTTTGGGTCACCAGAGGTTTGGCACCTCCAGAGGTTTGGCACCTCAGCGTCTCGTCCCCGTGGTTTCTCACCACAGTGGGTTGGCCCCACAAGGCGGTATTGAGGGATTGACGCCAGTGATTTGGTATCACACGATGGGTTGGCCCCATCACTCGATTATTGTGACTACGGTCACCAGTGGTTTGGTACCACATTTGTGTCTTTGGGACACCAGAGGTTTGGCACCTCATTGCGACTCGTCCCTGTGGTTTAACACCACCGTGGGTTGGCCCCACTTGAGATATGGGATCGTCTGCTAGTGATTTGGTATCACACGATGGGTTGGCCCCATCAACTGATTTGTGACTTCGGTCACCAGTGATTTGGTATCACAATCGTGTCTTTGGGACACCAGTGGTTTGGAACCACATTGACGGATATTGTGTCTTTGGGACACCAGTGTTTTGGTAACACATTGTGACTATATGTCACCAGTGGTTTGGCACCACCAGTGGTTTGATACCACACGGGGTAGAAAAGGGCGATACGGATGGTTAGGATCGGGTTGCATTAATTATGTTGCTATGTATGATGTGTGTTAGCATGTTGTTTTATCGGGAGCAGGATTTATGCACTGAGTCATTCGACTCACCCTCTCCTTTGATATTTCAGGTGACTTGTAGACGCGGACACGGAGCCGGGATGGACTCGAGGTGCTCATGCCATGCTTAATAAAGTGTTGCTCAGACTCTATATTTTGGGTACTTAGTTTATTTACTATTATTTGGGTTTTATTTTGGATTTGTAAAAGGCTTTTAAAATTACGTTTTATGATGTTTATGCTCTAAGTAGATTTTTAGTATGCCTTAACAAATAATTCGAACTAACATGTGCTAAAACTTGGAAAGACAATGATTTCAAAACTGTAACGCAATGTGTTTTCAACTATGCCATCGGGTATCACACAATGTTTTGATATTAAGTAAACTCAAATGATTTTCAAATCAAACTCGATTTTCTACTAAGTCAAAAAGGTTTAAAGTAACATTAAGAAACTGCTTGAATCTTTAAATGAAACAAACTCGTTTTCAACTACACATTTTGGTTAAGTTTTCAGAATTTCCGGGTTTCAAATACACCATTTGATTTCAAACAAGCCTACTCAAATTTTCTTCAAATATACTATGTTCTCATCCAGTTTTTTTTAAACGAAAAATCTAACCTCTCAAATATGTTTTTCCCCGTAACGTACCAGATTCGGACGTGGTGTCTTGTCCGGGTTTGGGGTGTTACAATTGTGGTATCAGAGCCAAGTTCAAAATCTCGGCTGTGGGCCCGAGGCCCAAAATGTTTTCAAAAAGTTGTCTTAAGTGTTTTGGGTTTAAATATATGGTTTGGAAGCCATGGCACCGAGTCTCCGGCACCAGTTCGCCCAGGTAAGTACCCCTTACTATTGCTTGTGATTTGTTGGATATACTATGGTTGTATGATTAGTAATAGTAGGATTACTTTAGAAATTGAAACTGATTGGATTCTGTGAACTCGCGAGAACAAATCTCCTTAAATATTCATAAGATTTGCCTTAAAACAGTGGAATAAATACTGATGCATAAAACTCTTAAATCAGATACGTAGAGATATTAGACATGAGCACTCGAGGCGGACGTGGTCGTAATACTCGTGGTAGAGGTAGGGGTAGGATGACAGTTTCTGAACCTGTAGGATCTGGTCAGGGGTCAGAAAATGAGATACCGGTTCCGCCACCAGCTGGAGGTGGTGAGTTCCAGGATCAGACTGGAGATGACGCAGTGTCACAGGCGATGCTGCGAGTGTTGGAAAGAGTAGCGGGAGTAGGCGGTGGTGCAGGAGTTAGGAAATCTGTTCCTGAGCGACTCCGGGCAAACGGGGCCGAATTCTTTCGAGGTGTTTCTGGTGTTGCTCCCAGCACTGCTGAGTATTGGCTGGAGGCAACTGAGCGGATCATGGATGATCTGGACTTGACCGTAGAAGAGAAGCTGAAGGGCATAGTATCGCTTCTTCGGGATGAGTCATACCAGTGGTGGCTCACGGTTCGGGACAGTGTGGCAGTAGAGGATCTGACATGGGATTACTTCAGGGCTGCATATCAAAAGAAGTACATCGGAGCTAGTTATATTGACTCCCAGCGAAAGGCATTTCTGAGGCTTGTTCAGGGGAGTAAATCTGTTTCTGAGTACGAGGCTGAGTTCTTGAAGCTAAGTAGGTATGCCAGGGGCATTGTGGCCACTGAACATGAGAGGTGCGTTCGTTTCGAGGATGGTCTACGAGACGAGTTGAGACTACTGATTGCTCCTCAGCAGGAGCGCGAGTTTGCTGTCTTAGTTGAGAAGGCTAAGGTAGCCGAGGGTGTTAAGGAGTCAGTGAGACAGGGCATGGACAGAAATAGACATAAGAGGAGCTTTGGGTCTTCTGGATCGTCGGGTAATCCGCAGAAAAGGGCTAGACCGAGTGGGCCGAATCAGTCAGCTAGGTTTGTTGCTGCTAGGCAGGGACCGCCGCAGTGTAATCAGTGTGGGAAATCTCATTGGGGTGGTTGCTGGACCGGAGGAAAAGGTTGCTTCGAGTGTGGTTCTCTGGATCATCGCGTGAGGGACTGTCCGCGTAGGTTGGCTAGGATTCAGTCTGAGAGTCAGGGCCGTAATCAGTTCAGGAGTAGTGGACCGCCACCGCAGAGGGGCCGTGGTAATGGCAGAGGTGGTAATGGTTCTGGTCGGGGCCGTGGAGCACCGGGCAGAGGTGTGGGCAGTTCGGATGCTAGACAGCCTGGATTAGTGTATGCAGCGAGGCGCCGAGAGGAGGGCGACGCACCGGACGTCATAACCGGTACGTTCTTGATCTTTGGTTCTCCATTTACTGCTTTGATTGATGTGGGTTCGACGCACTCTTATGTTGCCAGTAGTATAGTAGAGACCATGGATTTAGACTCTGAGATATCTTCTAGGCAGATGACTGTAATTAGCCCTCTAGGTCACTCTGTAGTAGTAGATAAGCTGTTTAGAGATGTACCCCTAGAACTCCAAGGGGTAGTGTTTGCTGCTGATCTGATGGAACTACCGTTTGGGGGGTTCGATCTGATTCTTGGGATGGACTGGTTGGTCAAGTACCAGGCGAGATTGGATTGCGCGGCTAAGCGCATGGTTCTTAGGACGGTTGAGGGTGATGAAGTGGCTATGATAGGTAATAGGAGAGATTACTTATCAAATGTGGTATCTGCTTTGAAAGCGGAGAAGATGGTCAGGAAGGGCTGTGAAGCGTATGTGGTTCATGTGTATGCCTTGGAGGCTAAAGAGTCTGCTGTAGAGAAGGTTCGTACTGTTAAGGAATTTGCTGATGTGTTTCCTGAAGAGCTTCCGGGTTTGCCGCCAGATCGTGAGGTAGAGTTCGGGATAGATCTGTTACCCGGAACTGCGCCAGTGTCTATTGCTCCGTATAGGATGGCGCCAAAGGAGTTGGTGGAGCTTAAGGCTCAGATCTAGGAGTTATTGGATCGGGGTTTTATCAGGCCAAGTGTTTCGCCGTGGGGTGCGCCGGTACTTTTTGTTAAGAAGAAGGATGGTACAATGCGGATGTGCATAGATTACCGCCAGTTGAACAAGCTGACGATTAAAAACAAGTATCCGTTGCCACGGATAGATGACTTGTTTGATCAGCTGAAGGGTGCTGCGGTATTTTCGAAGATTGACTTGAGGTCTGGGTATCACCAGTTAAAGGTTAAGGAGGCTGATATCCATAAGACAACGTTTCGGACTCGGTATGGGCACTACGAATTTCTGGTAATGCCGTTCGGGTTGACTAATGCACCGGCAGCGTTTATGGATATGATGAATAGGGTGTTTCAGCAGTATCTGGATCAGTTCGTTGTGGTTTTCATAGACGACATCTTGGTGTATTCAAGGACAGAGGAAGAGCATGATGCGCATTTGCGAGTGGTGTTGCAGATTTTGAGGGAAAAGCAGCTCTATGCTAAGTTTAGTAAGTGCGAGTTCTGGCTTAGAGAAGTGACTTTCTAGGGTCATGTAGTGTCGGCTGAGGGGATTCGAGTAGATCCTCGTAAGATTGAGGCAGTTTTGGATTGGAAGCCGCCTAGGTCAGTGGCTGAGATTCGGAGTTTTCTGGGTTTGGCCGGATACTACCGAAGGTTTGTTGAGGGTTTCTCGTTGATAGCAGCGCCAATGACCAAGTTGTTAAGGAAAGAAGTTCCGTTTGTATGGACTGAGAAACAGCAGGAAAGCTTCGATAAGTTAAAGAATATTTTGACCGAGGCTCCAGTTTTAATTCAACCTGAGGCTAGTAAGGAATTCACAGTCTATTGCGTTGCATCACATACGGGATTGGGTTGTGTGCTGATGCAAGAAGGTAAGGTTGTGGCTTACGCTTCGCGACAGCTGAGGCCACATGAGGTCAATTATCCGACGCACGATTTGGAGCTAGCAGCTGTAGTCTTCGCCTTAAAGATTTGGAGGCACTACCTGTATGGAGAAAGATCAATAGTCTACATGGATCATAAGAGTCTGAAGTATCTACTGACTCAGAAGGATTTGAATTTAAGGCAGCGCAGATGGGTTGAGTTGGTGAAAGATTACGATTGTTCGATTGAGTATCATCCGGGCAAGGCTAACGTGGTGGCAGACGCGTTGAGCCGTAAGGTTGTTTCAGACTTAAGAGCTTTGTTTGCCCACTTGAGTTTGTATGACGACGGGAGTATTCTGGCAGAGTTGCAGGTTAAGCCTACTTGGGTTGAGCAGATCAGAGAGAAACAGTTAGAGGATGAGGTTCTCAGTGCGCGAAGGTTACAAGTGCAGGATGGTGGTTTGGAGGGTTACAGCTTGTCTAGTGATGAGGTTCTGTGTTTCCAAGGTAAGGTTTGTATGCCTAAAGATGTTGAGCTGAGGCAAAAGATTCTTCAAGACGCACATAGCAGTCCTTATGCTATGCATCCTGGAGGTAGCAAGATGTATAGGGATCTTAGAGAGCAGTTTTGGTGGCCTGGCTTGAAGAAAGAGGTGATAGAGTTTGTTGGGAAGTGTCTGACTTGTCAGCAGGTCAAGGCTGAACATCAGTTGCCGTCAGGATTGCTTCAGCCTGTAAAGATTCCTCAGTGGAAGTGGGAAAGGATAACCATGGATTTCGTCAGTGGATTACCGCTTACGCCAAGCAAGAAGGATTCAGTCTGGGTAGTGGTGGATCGTCTGACTAAATCAGCTCACTTCATTCCGGTGAGGGTCGACTATTCACTTCAGAAGTTGGCGAAGCTGTATGTGTCAGAGATAGTGAGGTTGCACGGTGTGCCAGTCTCGATAATCTCGGATAGGGATCCCAGGTTTACGTCAAGGTTCTGAAAAGCATTGCATCAAGCTCTGGGTACTCGTTTGGATTTCAGCACGGCTTTTCACCCATAGTCTGACGGTCAATCAGAAAGGGTTATTCAGATCTTAGAGGATATGCTGAGAGGTTGTGTCCTGGATTTCAGAGGTAGTTGGGAGGAGTTTCTACATTAGCTGAGTTTGCCTACAACAACAGTTATCAAGCGAGCATCAAGATGGCACCGTATGAGGCGTTGTATGGTAGGAAGTGTCGCTCACCTACGTGTTGGACGGAGTTGGGTGAACGTCAGTTGTTGGGACCCGAGTTGGTTGCTGAGACAGAAGACAAGGTTAAGTTGATTCAGGCTTGATTGAAGGAAGCTTCAGACCGGCAGAAGTCTTATGCCGATCTTAAGCGGAGAGATATAGAGTTTGCTGTGGGGGATCGAGTTTTCCTGAAGGTCTCACCTTGGAAAAAGGTGTTGAGATTCGGAAGGAAAGGCAAGCTAAGTCTGAGGTTTATTGGGCCGTATAAGGTATTGAGACGAGTGGGACTAATAGCGTATCAGCTTGAATTGCCAGCAGAGCTTAGTCAGATCCATGACGTATTTCACGTTTCGATGCTTCGGCGTTATCGTTCAGATCCGTCGCATGTGGTAGCAGTGGAAGAGATCGAGGTAAATCCAGATTTGACTATGGAAGAAGAACCTGTGCAGATTCTAGATCGGGATGTAAAAGTACTGCGTAAGAAGTCTGTGCCTTTGGTCAAAGTTCTTTGGCGGAATCATGGCGTGGAAGAAGCCACGTGGGAACCCGAGGATATGATGAGACAGCAACACCCGCAACTCTTCTGATCAGGTAATTTCGAGGTCGAAATTATTTTTTAAGGGGGTAGAACTGTAATATCCCGGGTTAGGGGCTATTTTGTTGTTGCATGATATTGCATGTGTCAAGTGTGCTGTGTTGTTGTTTGTGTAGTGTCGGGGCTTAATTGTAGGCTAGGAGTGTGCCTGAGTAGGTAGGAAATTTTTGTTTTAGGCCTAAGTCAGGGGAGCTGATGGAGCTGGGGTATAGGAGTTTTAATTGGTGTTTTGTTGAACAAAAAGTGAGCTGGCAAAGTGGCAAGCATGCTTTACTTGGGGAGTTAGGTGTGGCGTCATCTACATGGGGTGGAGGTCCTGAGTTCAAGCCGCAAAGACCTCACATTTTGGCTCATTTTGGACGGCATAGGAGGGGAGAGTTGGATGAAGTTCAAATTCCTCCTTGGACTTGGTCTTCACTTTCAAATGAAAGGTGGAGAGTAATTGTAGGAGTAAGACTTGGTCCACACATTTGAAATGTGTGGAGTGGAGTGATTGGGGGGTTTATGGCCGAATTTGAGGGAGTGTGGAGTGGGGGAAGTGGACGGCTTAGTGTGGTGAGGTGCTAGCCGAATGCATTTTGGCATTTTTGGGGTGTGTTCGGTCACTTTTTGTCAAAAAAAAAAAAACGAAGTTCTTTCTTGTGTGTTGGTAGCCGAATTTCCAAAGACTTTCCTTCATTCTTTCTCTCTTGGAACCGAAAGTGTAAGCAACACATTTGCCTTGGCCGAAACTTGCCTTTGTTTCTCTTAATTCCATATAGCCGAATGCTCTCTCCCTTTTGTTCTTTTGTTCATTTGTAAGCCGAAACTAGCTTCTTTCTTACTCAAAATTCTCTTGTTCTTCTTGAAACTTTGGTAGCCGAATCTTACCCTCCCAAAACACTTTCTTCACCTATTTTCTTTCAAACCGAAAGTTCCCACTCTCTACTCTCATTTTGGCCGAATATCAACCCCTTTTCTATCCATTTTTTCTCTTGTGTTCTCTTCTTTTGAGTAAAACGAAGTTCTCTTGTAAAAAGGTGTTAGCCGAATCTCCTTTCTCCTAGTGGTTGTAGTGGCCGAATATCAGTGGAGTGTTGGGATCTTGCTTTAATCGTTTGGGAATTTAGTAAGTGATGGGCCGAATGGCCATTTCCCTTCTTCTTTTGCTTTGCCGATGTTGGTTGATTAAGAGCCGAATGTGGCCTTGTTGTTGAGAGTTAATCCTTGGTATTGTAACATCCTGCATTAGGGGTCATTTGCCATACGATTATTATTGTGGGTTTTCCTGATTTAAATGCACATATTATGGTTTAGCCAAAAATCCCGAGTTAGTCGGGTATAGGGTTAAGAAGGTTCTTTAAGTGCTTGGGATGAAAAGGGCTATGTGTATAAGCCTTATCATTAAATTAGGGCGAGTTTTGTCACAAAGAAATGGCTGGCGGAGTGGTTAGGGTACTGGTAGAAGGCTAGAAAATGCGGCTAGGCGAGGGTTCGAGTCGCGTGGAGGAAGTTTATTTTTTTTTTGGCATGTAGGAGGACTTAATGAGGAGGGCTTATGAATAAGTTTCGTTGAGACAGGGCATGAAAGTCTCGATAGCTGAAGCGGCAGGGCGCTTGGGCATGCTCCTTCGGGTCCCGTGTTCGAGCCCTAGGAGTCGCACCTAGGGCGTTTAGCTTTTGCTTTTAGCGTTCAAGTTAATAAAGCCATCAGGAAGGATTTAAAAGAATTATGCAGCGCAATTTGTCACGAAATTCCAATTGGCCGAGTGGCTGGGGCGCGATATTGTTCCAGGTCTCGGGTTCGAATCCCCTGGGCAGCAGTTGTCCATTTTGTTTTTGGCCTCTGGTATTAAATGCAAAGGGGAAACTCAGGAAGGAAGGTTTAAAAGAAAGATGCGAAGCGATTCTATCATGAAAGTCAGGTCGGTCAAGTGGTTGAAGCGTGGGGGATTCTGCCTCAGGTCTCGCGTTCGAGACCCGAGGATGGAGCATGAACGTGCTTTTTGTCCTTTTTGTCTCTGGCATTCGTGCGTGCAGGGCCAGGGACCGAGTGTTTAAGAGGAATTTTCGACGCTCCATGTCATGAAAGACAAGCTGGCCGAGTGGCTAAAGCTTGGAGAGGACTGCTTCGGGTCCGGGGTTCGAAACCCATGCGCAGCGCCTGGAAGCATTCCTTTTTGCTTTGGCCGGCGTTTGGGGGTATTGGCATGCACATGCACGCGTGGGAAACAAGGCTTGTTGGCTGCATGTTTCTTTTATTCTTTTAGTATTGTTAATTTATTTTTGAAGCATGGGTTAATTTGTTTTCTCTTAATTTATTTGTTGGATATGGAGAGAATATTGTGGGAACATTAAACAATAATAAGGGTGCAGTCTTTTTCCAATAGAGATGGGAGAATGTTTAACAAATAAGGTTTTATTTTTCCTATGGTGTTGGGCAAGTAAAACAAGGAGAAAGTATGGCCGGCCATAAGGTTTGGCAAAAGTTGAGCATGGCCGAAACTTTTGGTGTTTCTTACTCCATTTTGTGCCAGCCGAATAGGGGAAATAGGAAAGGCTTAACACTCTCGGTTGAAGGTGTTTTAGAGAAGAAGGAAGCTAGGCCAAATTTCTTCAAGCATAGCTATGTTTCTTCCCTTTGTGCATGGCCGAGTGAAGGAGGGTTGAAAGGCTTGGATAATCGGTTTCTTTTGGCAAAGAGGTGCCTAGGCTTTGAGTTATCTTCTTCCTTTCCAAATTATACATGGCCAAATTAAGGACATCACAAGGAGCATTTACATTCGGCTTTGAGTAGAGTAAGAGGGTGCCGAAATTTCCTTGGCCTTGTCCTCCTTCCTTTCAACTTATTCTTGGCCAAAAACTCATGACATCGTTCTGTTTTCTTTACTTTGTGAAGGCTGAATATTTTGCCGACACCAAGGAGCACTTTGGATTTTGATTCTTCTGAGAATCTCAACAAGTCAAAACAATAACTTGGGATTTCGGTAAGCTTAGAAGTAGTTAAGAATTTCGGCCAAAGGCCAGTCTTGGTATTCTTGAATAATCGATTTATGCACTATGTTTTTAGGAGGGGACTTTTCGGCTAGGAATCTGAAAGTTCCGGGCTTTCAAATCACGTTGGTTAGTACTAATCAAGGTTCGGCCTAAGGCCCTATTCTGTTGTAATATGACCAATCCTTTGGATTATTAGTTAATCACATGAGAGCCCTTAATAATAATCTATGATGGCCGAATATAGGAACATTACGAGGACTAGTTCGGGACTTCTGTAATATCGCATAGACACGGGATTGCTAGTTAAATCTTCGATTAAATAGGTGTGTAAGCTCTTACACACTTTATTAGTATAAACTGTTATTCGATAATATTAATGACCTCTCATGTGGTAACTTTGCCTAGTAGGCATAAGCTTGGTTTTTCGGGTAAGTCCCCTATTACTCGATCTACGATATATGTTGTATACGCCATCATATGCTGTGTAATGCTATGCTATATACGATTGCATGATATATGGGATCATGATACTTGTGATATGAGCATGACGATGGTGGGATTGATGCGAGGGAGTAATATTCGTGTCGACGGACACCAGTGTTTTGGTAACACACTGTGACTACGGTCACCAGAGGTTTGGTACCTCCAGAGGTTTGGCACCTCATAGCGTCTCGTCCCTGTGGCTTAGTGCCACCGTGGGTTGGCCCCACATTTGAGATACGGGATCGACGCCAGTGATTTGGTATCAGACGATGGGCTGGCCCCATCATTTGATTGTGACTTCGGGTCACCAGTGGTTTGGCACCACCAGTGGTTTGGCACCACACGTATTGACGGATATCGTGACTATAAGTCACCAATGGTTTGGCACCACCAGTGGTTTGGTACCACATGGGGTAGAAAAGGAGCATGGTTGGCTAGGTTGGGTTGCATAATTGCATGTCATACTAATATCTTGTGTATGAGTGTTATTTCCGGGTTGGGGAGACATACATTGAGTCTTGGTGACTCACCCCTTCCCATATCATCTTGCAGGTGAGTAGAGCGCGGATGCGGAGCCGAGGAGGGCTCGAGGCGGCCATGTTGGTTTTGTGGACTTGAAATTTTATTTTGCCCGCTTTAAGTTTATTATTCACTACAATTCGATTGGGTTGTAATATGGTCGCTTATTATTATTATTATTTTGGATGTTTAGGTAGTTGTTTTACTTTATCATATAACTGATGAACTTACAAACGGTTATGCAAATCGGCTAATAGTAACGTTTTCAAAGTAAGCACTCGTATACGATTTCAAAAAAAAAATGTTACCATCGGGTAACGAAATTTCCAAGCTATTGATCACTCTAATGATCAGAAATTTAAATGATCAAATGATTTTAAAAAGGAAGAATGAATTTTCCACTCAACCGGATTTATCAAATCAACCCACTTGAGTTTTAGCAAATACCGTTTTATATCCTTAACAAATTTTAAATTTTCTACTATTAGTCCAAACCTTTCAAACTCCTTTTTACTCCGTGACATACCAAATTCGGTCATGGCTTGTGGGCCGGGTTTGGGGTGTTACAAGTTTTGGTATCAGAGCCAGGTTCAAAAACTCAGCTGTGAGGGCTTAAGACCTAAAAATGTTTTTGCTAGATAGGCTTTTAAAAACCTCTCTGAAAATGGTTTTTGGTTAAACAACATGGCATCGAGTCTCCGGCACCGATCTGCTCTTGTAAGTATCTTTAATCTATGTATGAATGGTTATTTGCAAATGGGTAGAAAATGGGACGTAGATAGTATGAAAGGCATGTGAACCCTAGGACTAGTTTACCCCAAACAATCGCATAAGATTTATAATTGCCTAATTAAACAAACCCATGACTAAGTCACCGAGTTAAGGTGTGGTAACCCTTGTACGCATGTCTAGGATTGGATCCGGAAGAGCTTGGTATTTAAGTGGTCTTAGCGACTCACCTCCTCTTCGCGGGAATCCTACCTGGTGTGTAGCTTTGGTTCACCCAAACCGTGAGGACTTGTTGTGGGCTAAACCCTATTACTAAAACCCGAAAAGGGAATTAATCGCATTTTATAAAAACTTTAGTTTTAAAGACTTCCCTCAAGTCATAAGATTTATATTACAAAATTCTCTTGATTTATGGACATTTTAAAAATACCCCTAGTTTTAAAATCTACTAAGCTACCCCAAAATTTTAACAAAATTTTCTTATACCCAAAATCCCTAATTTGCAAAATATCAAAAATGTCGTGATTTTGGAAAATTACAAAATTGCCCCTAATTTGCAAATTACCAAAATTTTCAAAGTTTTGCAACACTACCAATTTTTTTTTATTTCCCTTAATTTGTCAAGATTTACAAACTCACCTTGTTACCAAAATACCCCTGTAGGGTAAATGACGAAAATACCCCCGGGTTAAGAAATGGGTCAAAAAGAGTGATGGAATAAGTGAATGTGTATCTTCGAATTACGATAGAAGACTTGAAACTTGTTTGATCGAAAGAACAACTTCTTAATTTCGCCCATAAGATTCTTTGCTAATAATCAGTGAAACATTGACTAACTCATAAAACTTTTTAAGACAGATTGCGCCATAAGAAATGAGTTCTAGAGGTCGCGACCGTCGGGGACGTGGTAGAGGCCGGATGGCCATGACAGAACCAGTTAGGTCGGGCCAAGGATCGGATAATGAGATACCACCCCCACCGCCACCCCCAACTTTTGGTGATGGACCTCAGGATCAGACGGGGGGTGAGTCGATATCGCAGGCTATGCTGCGTGTTCTAGAAATGATGGCTGAGACCAGCAGAGGTACAGGAGCTCGGAAGTCTGTATCTGAGCGGCTCCGATCCAATGGAGCTGAAGTATTTAGAGGTGTGTCAGGTGTCGCACCCAATACAGCCGAATATTGGTTAGAATCAATCGAGAGGATCATGGACGATCTCGACTTAACAAATGAGGAGAAGCTGAAAGGAGCGGTGTCACTTCTAAAAGACGAGTCCTACCAGTGGTGGCTCACGGTTCGAGACGGCGCTACAGCAGACGACCTTACTTGGGAATACTTCAAAGCTACTTATCAGAAGAAGTATGTGGGCACCAGCTACACTGATACTCAGAGGAAAACCTTTCTGGGACTGGTGCAAGGAAACAAGTCGGTATCTGAGTATGAGGCAGAATTCCTGAGGCTGAGCCGCTATGCTCGGGGAGTTGTGTCAACTGAGCATGATCGTTGCGTCCGTTTTGAAGACGGACTTAGGGATGACTTAAGGCTGTTGATTGCTCCACAACAGGTACAGGAGTTTGCTATTTTGGTAGAAAAGGCTAAAGTGGCCGAAAGAGTCCGGGAGTCTGTGAGGCAGAGCTATGATAGGAGCAAGCAGAAAAGAGGCGTAGGGTCGTCTGGATCGGGAAATAACGCACAAAAGAGGGCCAGACAGAGTGGGCCAAATCAGGCTGGAAGGATCATGGCTACTAATCAGAGACCGGCCCAGTGTAATCGCTGTGGGAAGTCGCATTGGGGAGGTTGTTACACCGGTGAGAGAGGTTGCTTTGAATGTGGATCCCCGGATCACCGTGTAAGGGATTGTCCTCGGAAGTTGGCAAGGAATCAGCCAGAGGGTCAGAACCGTACTCCAGCAAGGAATGTGAGACCACCGCAGAGGGGTCGTGGTAATGGTAGAGGAGGCAATGGTCCCAATCGAGGTCGCGAAATTCAGGGCAGAGGAGCAGGCAACACCGAAGCTAGGCAGCCTGGCTTAGTCTACGCAGCGAGGCATCGCGAGGAGGGTGACGTACCGGACGTCATCACCGGTACGTTCTTAATTTTCGGTCTCCCTTATGTTGCGTTAATTGATGTGGGTTCGACGCATTCATACATTGCCAGTAGTGTGGTAGAGACTATGAACTTGGATTTTGAGACTGCTTCTAGCGAGATGACTGTAATTAGCCCTCTAGGACACTCTGTGATAGTGAACAAGCTATATAGAGATATACCCCTAGAACTCCAAGGGGTAGTGTTTGTGGCTGATCTGATGGAACTGCCGTTTGGGGAGTTCGACCTAATTCTTAGAATGGACTGGCTGGTTAAGTATCAGGTAAGGTTGGATTGCGCTGCTAAATGCATGATCCTAAAGACGGATAAGGGTGACGAAGTGGTCATGATAGGTAACAGAAGAGACTATCTATCCAATGTAGTGTCTGCCTTGAAGGCCGAGAAGATGATCAAAAAGGGGTGTGAAGCATTGTTGGTTCAAATCTATGCCTTGGAGGCTAAGGAGTCCGCAGTTGAGAAGGTCCGAACTGTAAGGGAATTCGCTGACGTGTTTCCTGAAGAACTTCGGGTCTGCCCCCAGATCGGGAAGTGGAGTTCGGTATAGACCTGTTGCCCGGGACGGCACCTGTGTCCATAGCACCCTACCGAATGGCACCGAAGGAGTTGGCGGAACTGAAGGCTCAAATTCAGGAACTCTTGGATAGAGGGTTCATTCGACCCAGCATATCTCCGTGGGGAGCACCTGTGCTGTTTGTCAAGAAGAAAGACGGGTCAATGCGGATGTGTATCGACTACCGTCAACTTAACAAGTTAACGATCAAAAACAAGTATCCGTTGCCTCGGATTGATGACCTGTTTGATCAACTGAAGGGTGCATCGGTGTTCTCGAAGATAGATCTTAGGTCAGGCTATCATCAACTTAAGGTAAAGGAGGCTGATGTGCACAAGACGG